>OZ026811.1:5362772-5586197 GCA_964023185.1 Macaria liturata | reverse complement strand
TATATATTATATTATATTATATTATATTATATTATATTATATTATATTATATTATATTATATTATATTATATTATATTATATTATATTATATTATATTATATTATATTATATTATATTATATATTATATATATTATATATATTATATTATATTATATTATATTATATTATATTATATTATATTATATTATATTATATTATATTATATTATATTATATTATATTATATTATATTATATTATATATTATATATGTGAAAACGACAATCTTCCCAAATACGGAGCCATACTTGCACTGAAATGGAATTGCTTTTCAAATGAAGTTCTCAAAATATACCATAATGCTCTTGATAACCGGCTATAACATTTGAGGGAAAGAAGAGAGTATCCTACCAATATGCTTACATGTGTCTTTTTATGTATTTTTTTTTTTCATTTTTAGGACAATATAACCAGTATATTTGATGATACGTCAGATTTAGAGGGAATCACCGAATCATCTCAACAGTTGGTTGTTAGTAAAGCAATACAGAAGGCTATTATAGAACTGAATGAAAAAGGAACCTTAGCGGTAGCAGCAAACGGTATTAATTTGGAATTCCTTTACAATTTTTTCTCACATAGTGCATTACAATTCTTTTGCTAAAAATGTGTTGCTACATAATGTCCATGAAACTACAAACTACCAAATCTAAATATATAAAACTCAAAGGTGACTGACTGATTGACTGACTGATATAGTGATCTATCAACGCACAGCCCAAACCACTGGACGGTTTGGGCTGAAATTTGGAAGAAAGGTAGATGTTATGACGTCGGCATCCGCTAAGAAAGTATTATTGGAAATGCCACTTTTAAAAGGGTGAAATAGGGGATGCAAGTTTTACTTCTTAATGCGAGCGAAGCCGCGTGTACCCACTAGTATGCTATGTTTTTTGACAGTATCTCGTAGGTCTTACAATTTCACGGTGTTTTCCCCAGGTTTTATTATATGACGGAACATCTAAAAAAAACGAGTAAAAATAATATTCGAAGTCGATCCGTGTAACTGACTTGGTTTAATAAGCACAATAGGCAAATTAAAGCAATACGATAAACATAAAAAAAAATCTTTCACTTTATTGTTCATACAAAGGATATTTTCTTTTTCAGCTATTGGTGTTTCGACAGCAGCTGTATTATTTCCACCGCCTACAGTAATCGAGTTTATAGCAGACCATCCTTTCTTGTACTACATATTCCTCCAGGATTCACCCATTTTCTGCGGATGTTTTTCTGGACCACAGTCCTAGTATCTGTAAATAATCAAATATATTCTACATCATACTAATATAATACAATTCTTGTCTTATATATACACATACAATGTAGTTTCCTGGAAATCTGGCAATTTTCAAGATCGCTCCCGAATAATCGAATGCTGACATTATATTGAAGTTGTCATTTTCTAGTCGTTTCACTAGCTTGGCTAAGAAGCATACAGTAGATAATAAAACACGCTTGATAGAACCACACAATTAACATGAATAATCACATCCGTTTCTTTTTTAAATACAAATATTCTTATTTTATTATATTGTTTATAGTATACAAAGTCTTGTTTTCTCTTCAGCTATTGGAATATCAGCATTAGCAGCATTTTTCCACCGCGTACAGTCATTGACTATGTGGCTGATCATCCTTTCTTGTACTACATATTCCTCCAGGATTCTCCCATTTTCTGTGGGTGTTTTCTGGACCATAGTCTTAAAATATGCGACTGCGAAAATATACGACTAAAAGTGATTAAAATTGTTAATTGTTTTAACATAGGAATAATCTTCTTTGTCTCAAAATATATCAAAAAGTGAGCAAATTCAACTGAATTCGTATTAGTAGTATTAAAAAATACATATATTTCTTTCTGATTAAATGTGTTTGCTTCCCAATAATATACGCAATTTCGTATTTTCAAAAAGTTTATTACTCCAAATACTTTATCAATTTATGTAGTAATTTGCAAATTATTGAAAGAAACGCATTCGATAAGGTGTGTCATAATTATTTTATTAGTAAGATTACATCTAACTACTACAAAAAGGGGCACTTAGAAAATCTTTAGAAAAGCCTAAAGATAATCTAAGTGCTCCAGCCCACTACCAGAGGGCAGCGTGATTAAGATTACATCGTCTGTGACTATTAACATTGTCGGAACTACAAAATCGCGTTTTTTTGTTTATTTCATAAAAAGAGCCTAAATAACCATTTATATCACCAGCTGAAAAGAAAAATATAATTTTATGCATACTTTTGTATATACCCACTTTAAAAGAGTCGGATCTTACCAACATAGGCCGCTAACAATGTCGGATAATAACTACCGACATTATTACCGGTGCGCGGGGGCAGGCGAGCGCGCGCTATCTGCCTGTACCGACCTGGTTAGCGGCATGGACGCACGTCTTGTTTCCACTATTATTGTTTTGCAGCAGTTTATGTTTATTCCTTTACGTAATTACTTTTACGATGCTTTCGCGTTCAAAACACTTAATCAAACTAGTTACGGGTCGCTATGAAGGAGAAAATATTAAGATCAAAGCAATACCAGCTAGTGTTGAAATAGGTAATTATTACTTTTATAATATTTTTAGATATTTATCTAAGGTATTTACTTATATTATAATATTATTAACATTATTGTTTATATAGTAACACAATTGCGAATTTAATACTAAGTAATATGCATAAAAATAAAAATTTCATAATACGTAATTCAACATTGTAGGATGTCCCACATTCGACATTGTTAATCGATTTTTGAAATGTGATAAATGTCGGTTGTACCACATCTGACGTTGTTATTTGAATTTTGTAATGTGTTAAATGTCGGTTGTACCACATCTGACGTTGTTATTTGTATTTTGTAATGTGTTAAATGTCGGTTGTACCACATCTGACGTTGTTATTTGTATTTTGTAATGTGTTAAATGTCGTTAGTGCCACATCCGACATTGTTAATCTAATTTTCATATATGTTTAGTGTTGGTAGTAACTCATCCGATGTTGTTTAACTTTTTTTTTAATGAATTAAATGTCGGTAACGTTGTTTAATACTTAGTAGATGAGTTAAAAAGTTAGTAGTACCTAAAATAAGAAGCTATACAAAGTACATTACCTTCAAAATCGAAGCAGATGTAATTTGACTTTTGAAAATTTGAATTTCGTATACCATTATAAGCTATATCTGAAAGGATCAAGCTTGGTTTTTAGATCCCACTTATTAACTAATCAAACGTTTTGAGTAGTCAAGTTGCCATATGAAATTTTAGTTTGTACGTGCACGCTTATATAATTTAATTATAATGGAAACGTTACATTTAATTCTATTCCTTTTTATTAATTCATAATCCATTCATTTTTCTAGTTCCTCAAAAGTCTCCTATACCAAAAAGTTTTCAAAAAGAGTTCAAATGCAAGATATACTCGCCGACGTATTCAACGATGATGATGAAATATCAATTTTTGTTCATGTTTTAAAAACGATAGCCCTCCAATTTTGACTGTTGACGATCTGTATGGAAATTTTCCTACGCCTTCTGTGACATCGATAACAAGTTTTAACACCCCCCCTTCTGTCTAAAATGTTCAATCGTCAACCTACTTTTAAAAGAGATAAAGAGAAAAAAGGGCTTGTACATAAAAAAAACTGGGTGGTAAATGCGCGGAAAAGTGCAAAGAACAAGGGCAAACGTTTTATTAATGCTAGAAGAAAAGAAATATCAGCAAAAGATATGAAAAAGCCATGCAATGAAAAATATCGTTACAAATGTTCTAGAAACTTAGATGAATCCCAAAATTTCGGGATCTGGAATTAAGTTTTGTCAACGTCAATGGGAATTCATTATACGTATATAACGGAAACTACTAAGCACGACTGCAAAAATACGTTATATTATTACCTTACAGATAAAAATGGTAAAAAACTGAGGTGATGATCAAAAGCGTGTGTGATCACGTGAAATGTTTTCCATTAGTAGAATCACATTACGTCCGAAAAAAATAAAAGTGTATACTTAGAAGGTGTGCAAAAGCGCGTCTTGCATGAATGACTTATATACTGAATGGTTTGATCCTGAAAAATATAATAACTAAGCAAATAATAGACAACACAGGAACATTCTTATTGCAAATTTTAATATTGGTTTTCATAGGCCAAACAAAGATCTATGTGATATTTGTCACACATACAAAAATAAAGAATTACATACAGAAGAAGAGAAATCTAGATATATTCTATTTAACACATCAAGCTGCAAAAACAGCTGCGTGGCTATTAAAACAGTTAATGTTAAGTTAAAATGAAAATGTATTAGCAGCTACTTTTGATTTTGAAATAGTTTTGATAACACCACATGGAGATGTGAGCGTTTTTTAATACAGAAAAAAGTTGGCTACATTAAATTTTACGGTATATAACTTGGCTACCAAAATAGCTACATGTTTTATGTCTTCTTCTTCTTATCGAATGAGAGTGGCCAACTCTGGTGTCGAGAGTTTTCAAACCGCACTAAGGGCATCTGACATGGCTTAACGACTGCCGTACTAGACAAAGAACCGGGGCCTACGAGTTTCATGTTTTAGATGATTACTTTAATTCAAGTACATGTTTTGATAATTTAATTTTAATTAATAAATGGTTATAATTTCTTAGCATTTATGATGTTTTTTTCCTGATACGACACAAACATATATGGTAATCAATAACTTAACAATGTCGTAAATGGTAGTTCCGACAATCAATCATAAATTTTGTACAAGCAACAATGTCGGTTCTGGCACTTCCAACAAATCGCAATTGGTTTTACTCCGTTAAAAAGGTCACAAGTGACTTTTCTCATATTTAAACATTAAATATCTGCTACTTCTAATGTTAGCCTGAACATAAACAACTTGTATAGTATTATTCTAAACTTTCATGCTCCTATTCAAAATAAGTAAAAAGTTACATGCAATTTATACTTTGAATCGCTCTCCTATAAAGTTGCTGTTTTGCACATCCGACAATGTTAATAGTCACGGTCGACATATACGAGTAGGTACGATAAATAAAATTGATGAATTTAGTATGTAAAACAATACAAACATTATTTTAAAGGCAAAACGACATGGGTTCTTCATAATATTTGTTTTGCAAAAGTATTAAATGCTCAATATCGTGATTCATAAATAATTTTAATTCTTATTAAGGAAAATGTTTATTAACGGTGACGCAAACATTTGTAACCAAGCCAGTGAGCTTACATACATATAATATCATTGAACCAAGCAGTGACGATACGGTCAAAGGTACATTAACCATCTAAGCACGATTGAAATAAAAAAACAAAGTATCTAACACTTTTGTTTCTTTTCCTCATTACCATTTTTTTTATTTTGACCAAAACTATCTGTATATTGTTCGTGCACGACCGATTCGTTCGTACGTAAATATTTTCAAAGAATTTAAACATATTTAATACCGCCCCGCGTAAACCTGTTTTCATTTGATTTACGTACTATTATTACCAAACATCAAACACAGCTAAGCAAACTACCCAGCATAACTGTATGGAAATTATGAATCTAACGTAAACAAAAGTTGTAAAAAAGTAAGTGAAAAATATGTTAATGTGTGTTTGTGTTTATTCTTTTTTGTTGGAACAACTGAAAAGATGATATAAAAGGTATAACAGTCCTCATTAATGTGAGGAGCCACCATTCCTTTGGTGGCGATGGTGAAGTATTTACTTGTGTCGGCCATTTTGGCTTGTTTTTTCGTACTGGCAACTAGTACAGGTTTGTGTTTTTTGTATTTAATTTTTGAAGTTTATTTTATTAAATTTACTCACGGACTTGAGAAAACAAAACTGTTTCGTTAAGTTTGATACCTATGTAATAATTTATTTTAGTGATATGTTCAAATGTAGCAAGTTTTAAACGAACGATTTTATTTTTTCTTCCTAATTACTGAATTATTTTAATACACATACATCATATACTGTATGTTATGTAATTGTTTAAACCTGTGTTTATCTCTTATAAATAACAGGTGCATACAGACCTAGAAATGGCCTAGGACCACATCGCCGTTTGTATCCAAGACGAACACCCCGAAGAATTTTTCAGTGTAGTAAGTATTTAGAACCAATATTTTGTACCCATATTAATCCAAAAAGTTGTAAATGAAGACAAGTAAAACGCCAAAAAATCTATATTTTTCTAGGTATACATTTTCAAATCATTAATTATTGTTATAAATTTATTTTATAAACACAAATTATGAAAACTGAATCATTTTAGTTTTTATTTTTTGGGAAATCATTAAAATATTTGATTCTGTTAATTATAATCATATGAAGACAAACAATATAAATGAAACTCAGTGGTTTACTTTTCGTTCCCAAGAATACCCGTCTTTTAAGAGGTAAACCATAATCTTACTATTCATAGCACCGTCAGATAAACAATAAAGAAACAATTACAGTAGTTTTTTTTAGTGCTAAGGCCGCAATAAATATGTTTAGAATATCCACAGTGAGCGTAAGCTAAGCTTAAATTTTTATTTTAGATAAAAACGAAGTATGGTCGACTTGTACAGCAGCAGCCTGTAGACCAAAAACTTGTAAAGAGGTTGGATTTTCTATACCGTGCCCGGATTTAGCTCGAAACGGGACTTGTCCAAGTGGGCCCGGGTGTATTTGTATAAAAGACTATGCCAGAAATAGCGAAGGCATTTGCGTGCCTATTAAGTTTTGTCGTAAGTATTTTTGTCTTATTTGTAATAATTACGTTTAAGAAAAAACAGATAAAACAATTAATTGGTAATGTTTTTCAATAACATGTCAATTATTTAAATAGATAGACTTCATTAGGGTAATCATTTTTAATAAAATAAAATAATTCATATTAAAGTTAAATTAACGGATAACATGCCAATTTTATTTTTCACCGTAACGACAGTGATATACGTCAATGTCCCAATATTTGCTTGCAAACATTTCCAAATAAAAAGTAAAAGAAGGTAGATCAATACAATGTCAATCGAAACATTACAGTCAAGATTTTACCGTCAGTTTGGCAGGTAGGTATTTATAAAGCAGTTTATAGTAGTTTGCTATAAAGCAGTTGAAAGTGTATTAGGTAGTTATATTATCAAAGATTTACTTACTTTACAAGTTTTCATTTCACAGCATCATGTGGTGGAGATTTCAATGCAAAGCCTGGTTGTGGCAACTGTAATCCTCTGTGCACGAACTATGATCGAGATGACATAGTTTGTACTCAAGAATGTCGGTACAATGCCTGTGACTGTAAAGAAGGTTATGTTTTAGATGAAACATGCAACAAATGCGTAGAACCATCTCAATGCCGTGAGTAATTTTGTTGTTTATCATGTAGTTGCTGTATATTATGTATCACATCTTCATAATTACTAAGAGAGAGAGCTTCCATTCCATGTCAGCGCCATTAGGGCGGCTTGATAAACTCTCGACACCAGAGTTGGCCACTCTCATACGATAACAAGAAGATAATCACTAAACCGATTTTCTATGATAGGCTTAGCTTTTTTGAGTTTTGAGAATTAGGATTTACGCTGCCTACTCACTAGAGGGTGTTGTAGCACTTTTTGCGTATAAAAACAAAAAAAATAAACCTAATTAGATGTGGCTTTAAAATACAGTTCGTTGTTGATTAAGATGATATGAGTCACTATAATATTTCTCATAAAAAAAAACGTTTGCTTTCGTCGCCTATTTTTGCCCTGCATTTCTGTTATTTATATTAGTGTTATATATATTTCAATTATTTGATTGAATGCCATGACTCATTATCAAATACTAGCTGTGCCCCCGCGACTTCGTCCGCGTGGAATAGTTATTTTGGGCATCATATTTCAATTTTGTTCACAATTAAACAACACATTTATATGGATTAAGATTAATATTATTGTGTTGATACAACTCTAACAAATAATTGGTAAAAATGCATTAATTTCGACTTAATTTGATTAACATAAAAACGGTTCTAGTGAGTTAACCTTAAAAGATAGACATATATTGTTGAGGACATTTTGTTAGATTATTTCAAGAGAAATAATTCTTTCATACATATTTTTGTGATATCTTTGAACCGTTTTCGCAGCGCACGCAACGGACGCCCTCAAAGATGAATAATTTTCCCCGTTTTTTCCACATTTTCCATCATTTCTTCGCTTCTTATGAATACAGCGTAATGTTATATAGCCTAAAGCCTTCCTCGATAAATAGTCTATTAAACAAAAAAATAATTTTTCAATTCGCACCAGTAGTTCCTGAGATTAGCGCGTTCAAACAACAAACAAACTCTTACAACACAACACAAACAAACAAACTCTTCAGCTTTATAATATTAGTATAGATTAAAGCATCAAAAATTATTGTACCCACTTCACTCGCGCATGATTGTATGACAATGCGTTCTACATTCAAAAGTTTCCAATCAGATACACAGTATAAACATTTTGATCAACTGATTTCTGTTCACAAATTAATTATGTACTTTTGTTTGTTTTTTACCAGCTCCACGTATCAAGTGTAACCGAAATGAAGTATACGAAGTCTGTCCGTCAAACTGTCCTCCTCGCACATGTGGAATCAATGACGCCGCGGTCTCGTGCGCTGTATCTTTACCGTTTGGAGACCCCAAGTGCCCCCCACCAACTTGCAGATGTAAAGATGGCTATTATAGAAACCATAAAGGACATTGTGTGCTGTGGAAAAATTGTCGTAAGTGTATACCTACGGTTTAATACGTTTTATAAACTAGACATTTTAGAATCTAAGAAGTATAATGTCGTCATATTAAGATCGTATGTGTTTTTAATCATATATCCAAGCTGGAATGGCATGAAACATATACCAAAAAATTCAACGATGAACGCGCGCCCGCACGATGGCCTCTTAGTACCTAACGTCCTAAACCCGTTTTATCTTTAGATTAATCCTTGCCATGTGAAATATCACTCACTAATAAAATTTATACCAAATTTTCAGCAAAATGCAGAAGACCAAATGAAGTGTATGACCCATGTCCTTCCACGTGTCCTCCAATACGATGCGATGTCGATCCAGCTCTCGTATTGTGCCAGGTACAACCTTCACTCGGTGACGCAGCTTGCAAGCCGGCCTGTCGCTGCGCTGATGGATTCCGAAGGAACCAGACCGGAATATGCATACCTGAAGAACAATGTCGTAAGTTTGATTATATCTTATAATATTTTGTTTGCTTAGTATGGGGCTATTTCTTTATTTACTCTAGGTTAAAATAATATTGTTGCATATTTTATTACTCATCCTTATATTTTATTGCATGCATACTGTATGTGTGTTTTTTTTCATTGTTTACAGCCAAATGTTTGAAACCGTATCAAGTATTTGACCCATGCTTATCTTGTCCACCCAAGAGATGTGATGTCGATGAAAGAGTAATCAGATGTGCTGCGCCCCTCAAAGTTGGAGATCCACGCTGTGAATCTGGTTGTCGATGCATAGATGGGTATAAAATGAACTCAGATGGAGACTGTATTCCAGAAGATCAATGCCGTAAGTTGTAGAATAAATATCGTGTTTTGGTTACTATACCTAAGCTTATATATCGAAAAAAAAAACGGCAAAATAAGTTAAATCAAGATAGATTGGCTTAGTTGATTAAGTGAAATTCTTTAGACGAATTGATAATTTTTAGTTTTATTATTAATTTGATCATTTTTTCAGCTCCAAGATGTGACTTCAACGAAGTATACAGTAATTGTATTCCAAACGACTGTAAGCCCAAGACTTGTTCTCAACTTGGTACTAAGATCAAGTGCCCGATCCAAGCAGCGGTCTGTCGCCAAGGATGTATCTGTAAAGAAGGTCACGTGAGGAATGAGGATGAAGTGTGTGTGCCCATAGAACAATGTCGTAAGTAATATTTCAATGATGCGTGCATGTTTATCAGAAAACACAAGCTTATTTTAAAAATTAAACTTGCTCCCTTTTGTGATGGTAAACAATTAGTATATTTGATTATGGTTTTGACCATTTGGATGTTATTTTTTATTCTATTTCAGCGCCAAAATGTAATTTGAACGAAATATACAGTGATTGTATTCCTAACGACTGTAAGCCCAAGACTTGTTCTCAACTTGGTACTAAGATCAAGTGCCCGATCCAAGCAGCGGTCTGTCGCCAAGGATGTATCTGTAAAGAAGGTCACGTGATGAATGAAGATGGAGTGTGTGTGCCCATAGAACAATGTCGTAAGTAATTTATCAATTATGTATGCATGTTCCTCAGAAGAGACAATTGTTTCATAAATATAAACTTATTTCACAAACTAAACTTGCTCCCTTTTGTAATGGTAAACAACTAGTATTTTGGATTATGGTTTTGACTTTTTGAATATTAAACGAAACTCTGGAGAAAAACATGTAGTGTTTTTCCTGTTCCTTAACCAGCTTCAAACAACAAACTTGGTATATGGAGGAGTACTCCTAAAAACAGCAAGTTTGTTGTTTGAAGCCGGTTAAGGAACAGTCGCAGCGGAAAAAACACTACATATTTTTCTCCAGAGTGTCATTTACAATAGATTTCCGCAAAGTAATGCTTGATTTATTATCTTATTTTTTAATATTATTTTTTTCTATTTCAGCGCCAAAATGTAATTTGAACGAAGTATACAGCGATTGCATACCAAACGACTGCCAGCCTAAGAGTTGTTCTCAAAATGGCACTGATTTTGAGTGCCCGATTCATGACGCGGTCTGTCGCCAAGGATGTATCTGTAAAGAAGGTCACGTGAGGAATGAGGATGGAGTGTGTGTGCCATTAGAAGAATGTAGTAAGTGTCTTGTTATACGATCTTGCACGTGTATATATGAGTTTACATCGTTATCCATACTTTAATTTATCATGGTTACCGATTTCTTCTGTCGAATACCGTGATATATGTTTTAATTTTTTTGGATAAACTACATCACTTTTTTCTAATCACATAAATAATTGTTAAAATATTCAAAATCATTTTGAATATTTTACCTAACCTGACCTATTTACAACCACTAATCAGGTCACATCTTTTTCAGCACCACAATGTCCTGCTTACGAAGAATACAGTGATTGCATCCAAAACGACTGTTTCCCGCAAAACTGTACTCAACTCGGTTTCCCTCTAGACTGTCCTGAAGTCGAAGCAGCATATTGTAAAGAAGGCTGTATATGTGTTGATGGATACATGAGAGATGCCACAGGAAAATGTATACCTATGGAAAAATGCCGTACGTATATTTAAGATGTAAAATGAAGTGCTGGTGCGCATATTTTTACACCAAACAATTCTACTTAAACGTATTTCTGATATTTTTTGCGTCGCTTATACAATATTATTTTATAATAGTAACTCTAAAATACGGCAAAAAGAACTATTTGTAAGGTTATCATTACAGCTGCTATATACATAATGTTTGAAATAACTTACCATTTACTGTCTTTAATGTCCGTTGCATCTAGTATAGTAAATAAATCTTGTTAAGCTTAATTTGTAAAGTGCGAGCTAGATCAAGTCAAAAAAAACCGTAAAAAATCAATTCAAAAAATAATTCGTATTGCTTTAGCATCCTGTGGGGGTGACACTAATAAGGAATCCGGTTGCGGTGTCTACTGCAACCAACGTTGTAGCGACCTAGGAAAGCCACCGGGTGCTTGCATCGACGTTTGTTACGAGAATGCTTGTAATTGCCGTAAAGGATTCTACTTGGATGAACGCTCTGGCAACTGTGTTCCGCCAGAACAATGCCGTATGTATAATTTTAGTGTAACTTTAAACAAAAACATGTTTACTGCAGAAGCTACTGCCCGTTCCAAATGTGCTGATTTGAGATTTTAACAGAGATATCTAACAGTTAAGTAGTGATGTGTTTTTGTACAGGAGCACATCAGATTTTTACTAAACTGAAAAATACAATATAAATCGGCACACCAATATTTTTGTATTTATCATAATATTAATCACCGTGGAATTATTGTACAGCTAGCAAATGTCCAGCAAACGAAGAATACTGTGACTGCATCCAAAATAAATGTGAAGCACAAAACTGCACGCAACTCGGATTCCCCATCGATTGTCCACAAGTAGAAGTGGCAGTTTGTAAACAGGGGTGTGTTTGCAAGAGCGGATACTTAAGAGATCATAAAGGATATTGCATACCCAAAGAAAAATGCCGTAAGTGTTTTTTGTTACATATGTTTTGTATTTTTATATTGTATGTTATTAAAAGGCTCAGCTTAAACCTGCGACTTCTTTAAATGGAACTGGGGCCAGAACTAGTAATAACAAGTTCTGTTTTTATGTAGTTTTTATTTTACAGCATCCTGCAGAGGTGATCGAAACCAAGTAGCGGGTTGTGGAGTGTATTGCAATCAACGCTGCAGAGACATCGGCAAAGAACCCAACTTCTGTATTCAAGTATGTTACGAAAACGCTTGTAGCTGTCGGAAAGGCCTATATTTAGATGAAAATTCAGGATTCTGTGTTAAAGCTGAAGAGTGCTGTAAGTATAAAACAAGCTAGTTATGTCACTGACTTACATCATTTGTGTGTTACTTTTTGTATAATATGGTGTTTATCGTTTCTCTTTTTGAGACGGGCGCAACTACAGGGTACCTAGTGACAAACGCATAAACTTTTAAAGGCTGCTTTAAAACGTGAAATACAACAACTTTTGTTGGACACTTTTGGAAATTCGCATAAAAATCTGCTGTTCCTCGTCCTGTACCAAAGTTCCTCGTTCCCTGTCAAAAATCTAATTCACGATTTCCAAAAGTCCCATAAGAAGGCATAGCTTACATTTTTAAACTTTATGCCAGTCACATATCAAGAATCGTATTGGTCTATTCATTCAACAAACATCAAGTGATTTCAGGAATAACAGTTATCTATGTTACTCTCGGCATTTATATATTGTCTCATTTCAGCTCCACAGTGTCCGGAGAATGAGTTTTACAGCACATGTACTCAAGGAAACTGCAGTCCTGAGAACTGTACGCAAGTTGGATTCCCAATCGCGTGTCCTTTTGTTGCTCAGGAGTATTGTAAAAAGGGATGTCTTTGCAAACAAGGATTTGCCCGAAATGATAAAGGAGTTTGCATACCGTCTGAACAATGTCGTAAGTACATGTCGAACAATGTCGTAAGTACTTAATACCTTATGCTGATATAGTGAGTTGATAAGACCAGTTCACGTTATTATTCTTATGAGAAACATGCTTCGTTTTTCCAAGGCCATTTGTAAGAACTAATCAAGAACCACTAAATATAATTAGTTTATCTTCAATGTCCAGGAAAATATGGAACAATCTGTTAATATCAACAGATATGATGATGATTTCACAGATTTGATGATGTTTCATCAAACGGATTGCGGCTGCAGCTAACGTGTATTCACGTGGCTTATGTATCGTAGTATGGCGATGAATAATCTAGAATAGAATAACAACATTGTAAATTGTAGTTGTCTCTAACGAACTGACAGAGGTCCGAATGTTATAGGTACATAGAATTTAGTGACCACTTTGAAACAGGATAGGTAATTAGGCTAGATGGAACTGTGTGATATATTCTAAAATAATTATTTGATTATTTATTAAAATTTTCCAATACACAATAATTATAACTTTTTCTTTTCGTCTTAGCTTGCTGCAGAGGTGACAGTAACGCCCGCCCAGGTTGCGGAGGTTACTGCAACCAACGTTGTTCAGATATCGGTAAAGAGCCCAGAGCCTGTACCTTGATCTGTGAGATTAATGGTTGTGATTGTAAACCAGGATTCTATTTCGATGACAAAAAGAACCGGTGTGTCAAACCCGAAAATTGTTGTGAGTATATTTTGATCTTTAATTACAAAGAAAAAAAATCCAATCGAATAAAAACATTCTCCTTATTTGACTTAATATTAATAGCCGATCAGAGTACATAACTGACTGTTGTGTTGTGTTGCTTTGTAAATGGCATTTTGTCAGTTCAAGTAATTGTTGTAATACAAAAATAAGACATACATAGAATTTAGCCGTCTACTGACTAGTATATGATACTTTCAATGACTCACAAAGGTCTTACCAGTCTTACCTTATTAATTTTAGTACTCATATTATAGGTATATCACTTAACATTATTTTTCAGCTCTTTCAACGCCATCTTGTGGTAAAAATGAGAAGTACAACAATTGTACTAATGCTATCTTTGGCGCACAAACGTGCAAAGAACTTAGATTCCCCTTATCATACACCGATGTTCAGCCTGAGAAAAATCGTAAAAAAAACATGTGAGAGGATTCAAAAAATATTTTATATACTTACCTTTCAAAATATTTTTTTTTTTCAAGTTAAAGCCAGAGTCATATTTGTCAATTGCACCAGTTCTTTAATTATGAGTTATTTAGTCAAGTGCTAAACCCGCAATATGGTTGTTCAGGTTTGAATTCGCTCCTTGTCCAATAATAAGTTTAATTTCGTTTTTTAATTTTTATATATAAGAGTGTGTTTATTTACTTATACACAGCTGAATCCATATCAATTATATTTGGGAAGGTCGTAGCTTTGACCCGGAATTAAAACATAAGACTACTTTCTATCCCGAACAAAAGCATATAACACTCCGAGTCGCCATTAAAATCTACACATCTTGTCATAACTAAGCTTTTTTTACAGCCCGCCAATGTCCCTCCAACGAAGTTTTCTCGGACTGCATAAACGGCGGCTGTTCAGCAAGAAACTGCACTCAGTACGGCAAGCTAGTACCGTGCGTAAAGATTGACCCGAGATATTGCATCGCTGGCTGCGTCTGTAAAGAAGACTATTTGAGAGATTGCAGTGGAAAATGTGTTCTGGCTAAAAATTGCCCTGGTAAGTTGAAATGTTTTTGATCTTTCACTGTAACTGCTGGTCAAAGCGTTCTACAAAACGAACTACACATTAAACTCATCAATATGTAACTATTACGATTTTCACTCGCGTGAGAAGCGTAGCCCGTAATAGTACCAAGTGAAACCAAAATAGTTACATATTGATATAAATGTCTCACGAAAATTTTAATTACAAAATACACATTAAACTGCTATGTAACTAAATATCATGCAAAATTGTTTAATCCTAAGCTTCCTTCCTTTTCAAAAAATAGTCGAGCACACTTACACAAATGATTCTAAAATGCATTTGACGACAAGACGATCAAGTTAAATTGTTTTATTATATTTAGCAGTCGTTGTAGTTTTTGTTTTGTCTGTTTAGACCAAAATTTAAATCGCTCAAAAGAAGACACGGAAACATATCTCATATATGGCGTGATCAAAAATACTCTCTCCTCCATATTATTATTTTTTATTTACAGAGGCTTGTAATGGTCCCAATGAGGAGTTCAGCCGCTGCTCTTGGGACTGTCCTCCGCAGACTTGTGACAGCCTCGGAAAAGATTACAATTGTCCAATACAAACTACAGATAATTGTCAACCAGCTTGCAGATGTAAACAGGGATTCTGCAGAAATAAGCACGGACAGTGTGTCAGTGAGAAACAATGCTGTAAGTGGTTTTTTATCGTACAAAAGTAGTAGACACAGAAGTACGGTGTTAGTATGATCATAAAAGCCACGTAGACCACTTTGATTAAGAGGAGACGTGGCGGTGGTAGGTATATGGAGGAACACACCTAAAAACTACTAAGTTTGTTGTTTGAAGCCGGTTAAAGGAGCACTTGCAATAGAACAACATATATATATATATATACATCTCCAGAGTTTCATTTACATATAAAAGTAATAAATTCATTAAGATAAAAGTATATAATAGTCATGTATGTATGTATGTTTATTACCTTTTCACACGCAAACAGCTAAACGTATTTCGATGAAATTATTTAAAGAAATAGATTGAAATAAGAATGATAACAGAATACTTTTTGTATCGTATTACCATGGATAACTGTGACTGCTCTGTTAGCTTAGTTGGTAGTGGCTCTGCCTTCTAATCCAGGGGTGCGGGTTCGATTCCCGCATAACACGAGTAATTATGAATATTTAAATTTGTAATTATTTGTGTTGAGTCTGGTCGTTTCTATGTATAATAAGTATGTATTTACAAAAGAAAAGTATATATGTATTATATCCGTTATCTAGTACCCATGATACAAGCGTAAACTTAGTATGAGGCTAGATGGCGCTGTGTGATATGTCATGAAATATTTATTTTATTTATTTATAAAAGTGCAACTATCGAAAACTTAACATAAAATTGTAATATTGAAACTCAAGATATTTCATTTATTGATCTAACAAACACAAATTAAAATAAGAAATAGAAAGCGCCATAGCTTTAAGGACATTTTTAGTTTTTGAGCATCATATTATTAGCTAATACTTCTAATGTCAATTACAGGTGGAAGTAGCACAACAATTGCTCCAATTTGCGGCCGAAACGAAGTTTACGAGGACTGCAAGAACTCAGTATGTCGAGCTAAATACTGCACCGAGCTGGGATTCCCTCTGGATTGTAGATCTGGATGCAAAACTGGATGCGTCTGTAGACATGGATATGTGAGAGATGGCAAAGGAAATTGCATACTTGAACAATACTGTCGTAAGTATTTATAGTAGTATTGTGTGTTGAGTCGATCTATGTATATATTTACGAAAGAAAAGTATATGTGTATTTTATCCGTTATCTAGTACCCATGATAAACGCGTAAGCTTAGTATGGGGCTAGATGGCGCTGTGTGATATGTCCTGTTTTTTTTATTTATTTAGTATTTTTTATGATAAGGAGTGATGAAATGATCAGGTCAATGCCTCTTAGTAACATTGAACCCTTAATTTAGATTTTTAAAAGCTAGCAAATTACAATTGTGCTTATTGCCACAAAACAGAGCTGTAATTTTTCCGAGTCAAGTAATTAAATAAAAATATTGCTGGTATGTCCATAACCAAGAGAAACACAGCAAAGATTGCTTCTTACTTTTAGCATAGTTTGGAAATGTCATGACAAAAATGTCACAATATAATATGTAGTGACTGAAAATTTCTTTCATGACTCCGGAATAGTACATTGTTACCCTAGGGGTGAAAGTAACTTATTTAGTCCCGTGACGGGGTTTGGCGCCCGGAACGAAGTGAGTTCGAGGGACTAAATAAGTCTTTAACCCGAGGTAAACACTGTGCTTTTCATTACAAATACAAGGAAAGTAAAAATTAAAACATGAATTAGCTAAAGAAAAAATGAGTAAATTTTATTTTACATTTAACAACAACTTTGATGAGATAATTTTATTTCCACAACCGTTTTAGCCTCTTCTCTTATAAAATCAGGCGTTAAATTCATATCAGAATCAGATGAACTCATTTTATAGGTACAAATCTCTGCTATACGTATAAACAAAAGTCTTCAAAACGAAAAAATAAATGAAGATCGAATTGCCACTTTCCCGCCTATTTTGTTTTTTTTTTTTTTCTGTAGCTGGCCAGCTATTCAGCCATTATTTTTTATTTACATTATTGAAAAAATGGTTAATATTTTGCCCAAATCTAAGTTATTTTAAAGAAATTGTTGAAACTAAATTATAATAAAATTATTTAAAAAATATTATATTCTTTAATCAATACTTAACTTTAAGTTATTTCAATTTTTCATCGTGGCTGTATAGAAAGTTGGAACATGGTTCAATAAATATGTGAAAAAAAACTAGTTTTTTTTTTAATAATTTGACAGTTGTCTGTTGAAAGCGATTCTCCCTAGGGATGAAAAGTATTACTTTCATCCCGCTCCTCAGGCAACTTCACACTTACTTTCAGAGTATGAGTAATGAAAAATATGTAATATTATCCTTGGTTTTTAAAGTATGATATATTTTACAGCTTCATGTGGTGGAGACAAGAACGCTGTCTCCGGATGTGGACAGAACTGCGGCAGACACTGTTCAGATATTGGTCAAGGGCCGGTTGCATGCAGAGCTATCTGTAAATTGAACAGCTGTGATTGTAAGGAAGGCTTCTACTACTGTGATAAGGCACAGAGATGCGTAAGAAAGGAAGAATGTGGTGGTAAGTATTTATTACTCTTAATTCAAAATTCAAATTCTCATTTTTTTTTTAGAATAGGACATTATTTTACACATTTTCAGTTTATTAGAAAAAGGTTTCGTTTGACTATAACCCACCTGTTGTTCAAATAGTACAAGCATGTTATATATTTGCTTAGAAGATAGGTAACTGAAGTTAATATGTTCACATATTTAGTTATTTTTTTAATGTTTACCAGCTGTACAAAATTTTCGCAAAAAAACAAACTATAAAACTCAAAGGTCACTGACTGACATAGTGATCTAACAACGCACAGCTCAAACCACTGGACGGACTAGGCTGAAATTCGGCATGCAGGTAGATGTTATGACGTAGGCATCCGCTAAAGAAAGGATTTTTGGAAATTCCATTTTGAAAGGGGTGAAATAGGGGATGGAAGTTTTACTTCTTAATGCGAGCGAAGCCGCGAGCACCCACTAGTGCCTTTTATTTTTATTATTCGAGTCCTAAAAATTCAAATAAAATTTGAAACAACATCCGTTTTTTTCAGTCGTACCTACGCGGTGTCCAGTGAACGAGCGCCATGAATCCTGTCCAGGCACAACCTGTGAGCCAGAATACTGCAACCAGCTCGGATACCACTTCCCTTGCCCGGAACAAAACGGCAATGTGACTTGCTCGAAGAAACCTGGATGCGTGTGCATTGAGGGTTACGTCAGAGATAACAACGGAAAATGTATACCTAAGAATACTTGTCGTAAGTGAAATTTTTGCATTTGTAATTTTTTGCACTTGAGTGTGTGACTACAAAATTGCCAATAGTAATATCTTCTCACGGGACTTTGTGTATGTACTGATACATATTTTAACATTTCCTGCGTAGTATCCAATAGGATTTTTGACATCAAAGTCGTAGAGGCTTACAGAAAATACATAACCTTATTCATAAAGAAAATGTCTAGGAGGCGGCAAAAAACATAGAATATTCTATCAAAATAGTACATGAACTATATAATTTTAATTCAAATTTTACTAATTTGATAAATTACTGACATAATTTTCCTTCAGCTGCTTGTGGAGGAGACGCCTACGCCAGATCAGGTTGTGGAGTGAACTGCGGTAAAACCTGCCGCGAGCTCGGGAAAGGTCCCCGACCGTGTATCAAGATATGCTATGTCAACGCATGCGACTGTCTAGATGGTTACTATTTTGATGCCCATCAGAAGAAATGTGTACTACCGGGTCAATGCAGTGAGTTTTTTTTGTATGTTCGTCGATCAATCTACCAATATGTAGAAGTCGGAGATGTTGTCCAACAATGCAGTTAGTTACTTATTTCATCACGAAGAAGGAATACGTTCGACTACAGCCTGCCTGATGTTTAGCTCCACTGTAGTCTAAGATGTAGCACGCTTGCCTAGACGAAACCTGTTTACTCTAGATTTGAAGACCCCTAGGTTATAATATTCTGGAAATAGGGCTCCAGGCAGAGAGTTCCATAATCTCGCTGTCCTTATTATGAAGGTAGAAGCAAAGTGCTTCGTGCGACTCTTTATTATTTCTTACGCGAGTCTTTATAATAAAATTAAGACAGTTTAAATAAATTTTGAACATTCAAAATTGGTACAGGTACTTGTACGACACTACTACTTGTATGTTTAGTTTTGCATTTAGAAAATTCGGTCAATTAATTACTAGATGTTACCAGCGGATTATATCAAGCAAAATTTAATTAATTCAACGCAACCAGTAAATCACTAGAAATCACTAGAAAATCATTTTCATGATATTAAATAAATTTCAATATTCCAGGAAAAAATATTGATGATAATAATGTTAATTTTTTTTATAATTTTCAGCTGACAAATGTGATAAAAACGAAATGTTCGAAGACTGCACCAACCCAACTTGCAAAGCCGAAACTTGTACCGAATTAGGGTTCCCACTTGACTGTAAGAAAACTTGCAAGAAAGGCTGTATCTGCCAGAATGGATACGTGAGAGATCCTACTGGAGCCTGCGTGCCCGCTGCTCAGTGTCGTAAGTAGTACATTAATTAAACTAATTCAGACCGATAAATTTCTACTAATTACGTAAAACAAACCAAACATGAAAGTTTTCAAACCGCGCATTAAGTAATGTTTTATAAAATAGTGAGGCATTAAATATTAAAAAGACCCGGAATATTTACTAACTTAATTATTGAATAAACTTTCCTTTATTCGTCTTTCTTTATCTGATCGATGGATGATCTTCTAGCGTTTGTTAGCCCAACGTATTAGCATTAGAGCCAGAGACTTTAGTCATATCGTACTACGGATCTCCTTAGATTTCTTAAAGTTTTTTTTATTTTTGTTTTACTTACAGCATCTTGTGGAGGTGACAAAAATGCCCAAAAGGGATGCGGCTTCAATTGTGGAAAGAGATGTCCAAACAACTACATCAATCCCAAATTCTGTCCGCGGATACAATGCCAGCCAGATAAATGTGACTGCAAAGATGGATTCTATTATGATATTAATACACAGAGTTGCGTCACATTAGGAGAATGTTGTAAGTACATTACATTTTAAAACTTTACCGCTTTATTGAAAAAAATATAAATATTGTCTCTGCTACACTTGTTTTAGAGCTTTTTGGCAATCTTGCAAAAAATATCGTTACCATTTGAATCTAGCAAAAATTTCCTCGAATTTGGTTCAGTTTCTTAGTCTACATTATGTGCAAAGAGACATAATTATACGCCACAATTTTTCATAAGTTACAATAAAATTATCAGTAATTTATGATGAGTTGGGCTAAAAATTACGATTCGTTTACTCAATGACCGGGACAGTGATCGGTAAAAAAATAACCTTATTTCCACAGCTCCGCGTTGCAACGAGCAAAACAACGAAGTATACGATCCTTGCGTCAACGGTGGTTGTGGATGGAGGAACTGCTCCCAACTGGGAGGGCCCAAGCTGTGCATAGACCCTATCACGTGCAATAAGGGATGCAAGTGTAAAGATGGGTACTACAGGCTGGACGATGGAACTTGTGTACCGAAAAGCCAGTGCCCGAATAGTAAGAACATATTTTTTTATTTTATAATTCATTGCAATTATCGTCAAAAAATTTACCAAATAAAGTTATAATACGTAATAAGTGGCTTATCTGATGAATATAGAACTCTTGGGCAAATACATGATGGTTGCCCAGGTTTTTTCATCCCAACAAACGTCCTCGCAGCATTTGGTCATCGAACATATTGGTATCCCTACGTCTTCACTATTAAGTGAAAACGTACACGTAATTTGAAAACGTATTTTGATTTGAATTGACTTTTTTTGGACTTAACTAGATGACATTTAAATTCTCAACTAATAATAATTCAATTAATTCTAAAATAATAAGCTGTGATTTGAGGGCGAATTCCTGATCTTTCTAATACGTCGTTATATATAATAACTATTATTTTTCGGTGCATCTGAAGTGCAGTCTCATGAAACCAACAAACAGGTTCCAACTTTTAAAAGGGTCAGCGTTTTATTAAACTTATTTCCATAACGGTATATATTATTTAATGGTATATTTCAGCCGAGAGTAATAAGGTTTTTTTTTTCAGAGCAATGCAAAGGACCTAACGAGCATTTCAACTGTGGATCAGCTTGTGACAATGAATGTAGCCACCCAGAGTACAAAATCGACTGCCCTATCAAGAACATCAAGTGTGTTCCAAAATGCTACTGCAATAAAGGTTTCGCAAGAAACGAGAACGGAATCTGTATTCCTGAAAGTGATTGTCCTAGTAAGTAGTTTATTTATTTTCTATAGTTGGCCAATATAAACATCTTGGGTTGTAGTTTAGACATTTCAACACTACTTCATCATCATCATCTGCAGCCGTTTTCGTCACTGGGTTAAGGCCTCTCTTGATATGCTATTAGCTTCAATCTTGCGCCAGCCTTATCCAGGTGTGACCTGCACAGATGTTATGTAGTCAACCCAACTTGTTGCCCGACGCTTCAAGACTACTGAATAAAACTAAAATAATAAGCAGATTAGATATGACATTTTTAGAAAAAAATAACGAAAAGCCGTATAAGATTTTGTTTTTGTATGTAAAATTCAGATTACATTTACATACACTTTTACTTTTACATATTGAACTTGAATACACACAAAAAATCACTCCATTATTGTATACTAACTAATTGTTTTTTTCTCTTACTTACAGTTAAATGCGAAGGAGCTAACGAGCATTATGCATGTGGACCAGCATGCGACAACGTTTGTGGAAAAAAAGAAAGCAAGAACAACTGCCCATATGAGAACATCAAATGCAATCCTAAATGCTACTGTAACGATGGTTTTGCGAGGAATCCGCAAGGAGTCTGTGTCCCTGTAAATCAGTGCCCAAGTAAGTACCTATTAAAATATAAACATAAGTAAGAAACGAATATTATTTTTAAATAATAAATTATTGACACAATTTTATGTTTTAGATAGATAGAGAGAAAATTCTTTATTGTAATACGAGAATTAAAACACAAATAATGAGATAATATGTAACTTAATATAAGTTACATAAGTAATTGACTTTTTTGAACTTAACTAGACGATATTTAAATTCTCAGGTTCATTTAATTCTAAAATAATAAGCTGTGATTTGAAGACGACTTCCTGATCTTTCGTACGTCGTTATATATAATAACGGTACATATTATTTAATGGTATATTTCAGCCGAGAGTAATAAGGTTATTTTATAAATTTTTTTTCAGAGCAATGCAAAGGACCTAACGAGCATTTCAACTGTGGATCAGCTTGTGACAATGAATGTAGCCACCCAGAGTACAAAATCGACTGCCCTATCAAGAACATCAAGTGTGTTCCAAAATGCTACTGCAATAAAGGTTTCGCAAGAAACGAGAAAGGAATCTGTATTCCTGAAAGTAATTGTCCTAGTAAGTAGTTTATTTCTTTTCCATAGTTGGCCAATATACCAATACAATACATGTACAATTAGTTGGACATTTTGGGTAATAGTTAAGACATATCAATTTCAACTACTTCATCATTATCTGCAGCCTTTTTCGTCCCACTGCTGGGTATAGGCCTCTCTCTTAATATGCCATTGGCATCGATCTTGCGCCAGCCTCATCCAAGTGTGACCTGCGACAGATGTTATGTCGTCGACACAACTTGTTGCCCGACGTTTCAAGACTACTGAATGAAACTTAAATAATAAACAGATTACATACGACATTTTTTGAAAAAATAAATAAATCAAAAGCCGAACATAAATAATTGTTGTAACGTATACATTTACTTTCACATATTGTACTTGAATACACACAAAAAATCACTCCATTATTGTATACTAACTAATTGTTTTTTCTCTTACAGTTAAATGCGAAGGAGCTAACGAGCATTATGAATGTGGACCAGCATGCGACAACGTTTGTGGAAAAAAAGAAAGCAAGAACAACTGCCCATATGAGAACATCAAATGCAATCCTAAATGCTACTGTAACGATGGTTTTGCAAGGAATCCGCAAGGAGTCTGTGTCCCTGTAAATCAGTGTCCAAGTAAGTATTAAAACAGTAACTAAAGTAACAAAACAAATAATATTTTATGTTAATAAAATACATTTATTGACAAAATTTTATATTTCACATACATTTTATTATTTTACGGTTCTATACATTTTAACATACTGAATTCCTTATAACCTTTACACACTCTTTAGTTAGTTTTAGTACATCTTTAGTTTGCTTGATGGTAAGCAATATGACTGGCATATAACAGTTTGCGGTTAATGATTTGTTGTTTGTATTAATTACATTTACTGACATAAAAACATCCTTACACAACATTTAAACAAAACATAAACAATAGTCTTCTTCTTCTTTTTGTCGATTGAGAGTGGCCAATTTTGGTGTCGAGAGTTTATTAAGCCACCCTGAGGGCCTCTGACATGATTTTACGACTGCCGTTCTAGACAAACAGCCGGGACCTACAATTAAACGAAGAAGAAGATATTGTACTTAGTTATTAGAAAATTATTTCTATGAAACGTCCGTTTTAACTTTTACCGTCATAATTTCAAAAAAATATGACGGTAAAAGTTAAAACGGAAATCAAATTTACGATATCAACATGTTTTTTTTATGGAAACCAAATATTTTGTAGTAGGTATTTGACATAATGGATGGATAACAACAAGCACGATCGCTTACGATCAGGCGAATCATGATTCGCATATTATTGCATACCGTGGTATGCAATCCATTCCATGTAAAAAGTGGTAGATCTATGTTTCAAAATAATAAAGTCACTTATTTTTATAAATAAACACTTTATGTAATTGTCAACAGAAACATGCAGAGGTCCAAACGAACACCACGACTGTGGACCAGTGTGACAATGTTTGCGGCAAGAAAGAAAACAAATACAACTGTCCTTATGTTAACAAACAATGTGTTTCAAAATGCTACTGTAAAGATGGCTTCGCAAGAAATGAACACGGAATTTGTGTACCTTATAACCAATGTTCTCGTGATCACTTCAGTACATGAAGAATTTAGTTATTTAGTCAAATGATGTGTTAGGCGTATTTTGATGCAATCTGTTGAAACAAAACTTGTTGGTAACAAAGTAATTTAATGTTGACATTTATCATTTAATTTTATTTTATTAATTGACATTTTTCTATTATGTGATTTAATTAATATTGACTTAACTAATAATTATTTTATTAATTTTCTAATTGCTTCTATTATGTTTAATCATTTTCTCAATGCAAGTTGTGTATGTTTTGTGTATGGACTAAAAGTTTGAAATAAATGACATTTTAAAAGTATGAGTGTTTGCGTATTAAATTGAACATGTCATTGTAATTTTTTTTTTCGTAATCTAACTTAATTACATTACAATATTTAACGTGCTCCTATAATTTATAATTAAATAAATAATATGAATAATAACCACCACAAGTTTTATTTATTTCTACACACTTTTATGATAAAATACATTTTCTCAGGATAAAAATTTGATAAAACCGGTTTTATTAATTAAATAATTGTATTAAATTGATTTATACTAGAAACGCATGATGAAATATTTGCCATTACGTATATTATACTTTCTGTAGTTATTGCACCTTAAGTCGTACATCACTTATGAAGGCTACGCTAATTATTACGAGTGTTTGCATTGCTTATGGTGATTATCATTTTACCATCTACACATATAATAAAGCTGAAGAGGGTCAAAAATATGAACATAGAAGATATTATATAAAAATGTTTGGGTAAACTGTAAATCCACAACAGAACACGTTACAGCAGTTTTTAGAAATTTGTCTGTTGATTTAAACGCTCATAACGCATAAACGGCTAAACGGATCTTCGTGATTTTTGATATTTGGATAGAATGAGGTCTTAGAAGTGTAATCTGCAATTTTATCTGAAAATAATACGAGCGAAGTCCATTGGTTTATATTATGACCAAATGTTCTCAAGTCAGTTGGAGATCTCCCAGATTAGTATTATAGTAGTGCTAGATTTTATTATATGTATAAAACAAGGAAACTTTCAAAAGCAATCTTCCTATGCATAACAAAAAGAAAGTTTTTGAAACTACCATTATACCTACCCTCCCTACTATAAGGCTGCCAAACATGGGCCCCAAATAAAGACGTGTTACTTAAAATAAGAACATTTCAAAGAGCGACTGAAAGAAGCATGCTCGGACTAAAACTGCGAGATTGCGTAAACAGTAAAGTTATACGCCAAAAAAACAAAATAGTAGACGTTCTACATGTAGCCGCGAAGCTTAATAGATTAGGCTAATAAAACAGAACTCAAAGTTATTACTGTGTCTTATTTACATTTACATTTGACCAAGAAAACTTAATTCTAGTTAAAAAACATAAACCACTCTTTAAGTAATGCTTTACAAAAAGATATCTGAATTAGATCTTCATCAAAGTTGTTCTTAGCAAAAGAAATAATTATCTCCAAGGGATTTAAGGCAAGGCATGCAATATATCACGATCCGACCTCGGTTCCCTCGAGACTTCTTTATTGATGATTTAATTAAGCATTTACCCCGAAGACTTGTACACAATCGTCACAGCGAAATTTCGGAAAAATATCAACCCTAAAGCCTACGCGGAAGAGTTCAATGTTTACTCCTTTTCCTGTTATTGTAGCGACTATTGGTAAACGGTCTCCATGTCCCCTAAGGAAGCTTGTCGACTGAGGAATTTGTAATTAAGAATCAACTCGTGAATCTGTTTGCACAACTCGAGTATTTTATCTTGTGCTTGTGGTTGGATGTAAGCTGTGTCTACATTTGTAGTGTTATGTGTGGAACAGAGATTGTTTGGTGGTTTTGTCAAGCTACTCATTAATCTATTAAATATGTTAAAAGTTAGTTTGTATGAGAGTGATCAACTCTAGTGTCGAGAGTTTTCGAGCCAGGTGATTTGTTTGGTTGGTTTTGGGTTTGGTTAATGCCCACTGACTGACATGGTTTGTCAACTGCCGTAGTCGTGAGACTAATCTATTTTCAATTGTGGCTTGTATGTGTGTTTCATTCTTATCTACTTTGACTATTATAAGGTGCGTTTATTGTTTAATTCATTATGACTTTAAAATTAATATCGAATTAAAAAAAACTATGTATATCATAATAATTGTCATCCCTATAGTAAGAATCAAAACTACAAACGTATTTGTATTACTATTATATTTACAATTATTTAACAAAGTGGTTAACATTTCAGCAGACTATAGTATTAAAAAGACTAGTCTGGCTTGTCCACTACTGCAAGATTAGATTTGCGAATAACTCGAACTATAAGCTGAAGTTGAAATTGCACTAAAAGACACAAAACCGCATCGTTCGTGACGAAGAGATGGTGTTCAGAGCGTTTGAAGTCACGTACTACTTGTATAATATCTGAGAATTCAGTGGGACTGGCCAAATTGGTTGGAGGCGGATAATAAACGTACCGGATACGGAAGGAGGGGATTTATGGGCCACGACTCCAGGACAAGAGATCTTTAAACTTGGTTGCTTCATACGTGAACATTTTAGTACGGGACAGTTTGAAATAGATACTAGTCTGTTTGTGATTGATACGGTTGACGATTGTTGCTATTTTATATTATGATTTTATGTGTTTGATTTATGTAACTTTTTAGGGTTTCGTACCCAAAGGGTAAAACAGGACCCTATTACTAAGCCTCCGCTGTCTGTATGTCTCCATGCTGTATCTCATAAACCGTGACAGCTAGAGAGCTGAAATTTTCACAAATGATGTATTTCCGTTGCCGCTATAACAACAAGATTTTTTTTCCTAATGAGTAAATACTGCAGGCGAGTCACGACTCTTTTTGCGCGAAATTTGCGCAGTTTGCCCATACCAGAAGCACAGGATGACCAAAGTCTATTGCTACTCCTGCAGGAAGGCCATTTGTGGCGAGCAAACCATTGCTGTCTGCTCAGACTGCCAGGAATAATATTTTAATGTGTTTTATAGTTATTTAAGAAATTGTAATACATGTTCTATCTTGTAACCTACTTTTTTAACTAATAAATGTCATTTTTAGTAAATTATTGTACTTTTATTTAGTTAGTCAGAATGACTAATATGTAGTGACTGTGTAACTCGAAAACATGTGTAGTGATCTAGGGTTAATGAGCTTTGTAAGTTTAATCTGTTGTTTTGTGTACGCTCTTTTTAAAAATAGAGACATAAATTTGATCATAATTTTATCATGATTAAATTTACATTGTATTATTTAAAAGTTGATTTAGACCATGTATTTTAACTAAATATAACAAGGTTATAATGATAAGTATTTTAAAAAACACCCCACCATCACATCATGTTCATACAATTTCATAATGAGAGTAACTCAAATATCCTAAGAACTTGTTGGTTGTTGGCCATTAATCATAAGTTCAGAACTATTCAAAAGTTCCTCTATGCGAACTATTTCCCGAGTAGTACAACAATTGTTATCGTATGCTATAGAATCAGTTTTTAACCGACTTTAAAATTAAACTTAGCTCAATTCAATTATTTTTATTGCATTTACATACGAGTAAGTAAGTTACGCGATTACTCGGCCAATACTGAACGAAGATTTCCAAAAAATAAACTTTGACAAACAACGTTAACAGTAATATGGAATGTATTTATAAAATTGTGTAAAGCCACAGCATTGTTGCTTTCAAACCAAGCTAAACATACTCGCAAGGTTGACAGTTTATGATAATTTTGTTCCTGCAACTCGGTCTCGGCCTCTCAAATAGATGCATTAATGTTTAACTCATCACTCACCTCGCCATAAATATATGAGTCCGCTCAGTCACATAACTTTGATGAAACTGTGCCACCTGTGTGGGACGGATTGTGTCGTCAATCTCACTATTAATAAAATACATAGCATGAATTTGTGTTGAAGCGGTAATCAACATGACGTCATATACGTTGGCATACGCTTCTCGTGGGCATTCAAAATCGCAACGTCAGGAAGAGAGAGATTTGTCATTAAAAATCAGGGTGATTTTTCTCAACTATAGAAGTTAGTTAACAGAATAACGTTGCTGGATGATAAAATACCTAAACATAATTGGATAAACAATGAAAATAATTGTAAAAACTTAACGTACGGAACTGTATGTTCTTTCATCATCACTTGCCAATGCTGAGAATAAAATTCGATCTTAACCTTAGATTTCGGATTTGGACGCAAAACCATTATCATATACCTAGTTAGTCTATGGTTATCAGCTACATTACAACAACTCGGTACTAAAACATTGAAGTTATTGGTACCAAGTTTATTATTTACGTACACCTCAAAGTAAACGAGAATTGGCGTGTCCTGTGCCTATAAAATCCTGTAATTAATAACCAGGGTGCCGCTCGTTTATGTTAATTCAAGCTATTTTTCTTTACGCTAAGCTCGAGTGTGAGTTCAACGTTCTTGAAACCCCACTTTGCAATTTGAGTAGCCTTCAGATTGTATCTCTATCAATTATGGGCCATAAAACGTAATGACTTCATCGTAAATCTTAGCTTACACGACACAATTTCAGTTGGTGTCGAATAAATGAGCCCGAATTACTCTAGGTGAGCACGCTACTGGAGATACGCGGTATTGTCACTATCAGTTATTTATAGATTTATAAACGCATTGTAACGCCTGTTTTTACACACATATAGGTAAGTGCATAAGAGAGTAACAAGTTTTTTCAGGTAAATGCTCTAAAAATTAGTCTAGGTGTAACAGGCCATTACGTTAGGTATCTTTTTACAGAACACACATGTTTTTATTGTCTTAGATACATGAACACAGCGAAAATTTATATAATATAATAAAATAAAAATAGCCTTTATTTCCTTTTTTAAAAAATTCACATTACACTACATAAATAAATTCACTTACACAATATAATATACCAACTTTTAAATGTATGTAGCTTCAAAAAAGTTTATTCAACTACTTATTTTTCCTTTTACTTTATTTTCATCACTCACTTAGCTACAAAGTACATATCCTAAGAGGTCTCATTATTTCTCTACTATAGCGGCAATGGCTTTTGTCCCCATAGTGTACGAAAGTTGGGCCTTCCATAATTTAGCGTGGCTTTAGGGAAGGTCCCATGGTAACCCCTAAGTTGAGTCATAATAAACTTGTTTGGCTGAAGAACACATAAACTAAACACACTAGTAGTTCCCCAAACAGTACATTGCGTAAACCTGACTGCGTCTTAGTACTTAAATAAGTATGCAATATCTGTGAGAAATTGTGTAAACTCAAGACAATGAAAAATCATAATACTTCCTGAATTACAAAGACTTCAAGTTAGTAAAGTAGAGATTAACATAGTGAAAAATAAACATTGTATGAGTAAGTTTTAGTTGTGCAGAAATGCAATAGTGTAAATCAAAATAGAAAACACGTAGAATTATGTAAATTATAAACAGAGGTATGGAAATTGTGACTAAATAATATGTCTACGAGTAAATGTAATAAATTTTTTATGATTTTCAAAAAAGATTATAATAATATTTCGCTATAAAATGCAAATTTGCTATATAAACACAAACCAATGTGAAAAAAAAAACACCTTTGGTAGTGGGCTGGAGCACTTAGATTATCTTTAGGCTTTTCTAAAGATTTTCTAAGTGCCCCTATTTGTAGTAGTTAGAAGTAGTATGTTTAGTTTTTCTTCCCTTGTTTTTATATTTTATTAATGTGAAAACGTTTACATATTTAATCTTCATTCATATAAACCGAGTACCTACTCACTTGTCATAGAGATGAATGGTTCACTTCAAAGTTCAGCAAAACTTTTGTCACTTGAAAAACTCTTAGAATTTTTATCTAGGTTGCTAATGGAGGTACCAGTTAAGTGTAAGTGGGGAGTTTTCATAACTTTTTAATTTACTTCTAACTTGCATTTGCACTCTACTTACTTGCTATTTGCATTTAAGATGTTTAACAGTGACATAAATAATATGGTCATGTATAGGCATGAGTCTCAGTGACACCGAAAAAAAATAAAAATGTACTTTGAGCCTTAAACTATGCTGTATTGTTGATTGATTGATTGATTGAAATGTCCCGGAACATCATTTTTATTTTAAACATTCGATATAAGCAAACTTTGACATGATTAGCTTATAAGGTGTTGTCTAATGGATAATACAGATTACCTACACTGCTAAATCTTATCTTGCAAATGTCTCACCTCTCCCTCACAGAATAAGGTCAAAGATCCAAGACAATAAGCTTGTCGCGTCACTAACTTCACATACATCCTCTCAACACGGTCTTACGATAAATCCTATGTCATAATAGGATCAGGGGCATCACAAACCTGTTGCTTGACAACGCTACAGCTTTGCAAGCCTAAGCTTAAGTAGGCAACACAGGTGTTCGAGGTCCGAGCAATTTAGTTACAGCCAGATTGAATTAATTTAGAACTTGCCTTTATCTAAGTTGCCGGGAGTTTGGCGGCAAAGTTAATAATTGATGGTACGAACCACGCTGTGGTCGAAACGGCCACTTACGTGTTGTTCTTACGCGAAATTTCGTGTGAGATGTTGTAATATATTAATGTAGTTTTAGTACGTTTTGGTTTCAAGTGTCATTGTTTTAGACATATTCCGGATAGAAGACGTTTTTATTTCAATTACTTTTTGTTTTTTGTTCGTTGATAAAATTAAGGATAATTTTCCGATTAAAAAACACCTTCTACTGTTTAGTTCCTAAATATTCATCGCAGGTGAACGAGAACAGATCAAAATATTCAATATCGACGGCGATCACAAAGACGAGCACTCTGAAAGAAAATTGAAAGAAAAAATCTGAATATTCCTCCGCAATTTTTTAGAAATAAATGTTAATTTATTCGCTTAACAGGCGACTATTTTCGTAAGTTGATTGCTTTGAGTCAATATCAAAAGAATTATAACAAGGGATTATTAAGTTTTGGAGAGTTTTTCTTGGCCAAAAGTCCGGAAAACAAGGTAAATTGGATTTTGTAACCATTTACTGAGTTTCGAATCAGGAAAATTATCTACTTATTTTTATATTGATATATTGTTCCTTCGAGAGTTAACAATGTATCATTTACATATATCTAAATACATCAATCGTTTTTTTAAAATATATTGATCGATGACTTATAAAGCCGCTCATACTCAATCACAAACATACGTTAGTATAAGACACATCTAATGAGAAGTAACTAAGCATTCAGTTCCAGCATTGATATGCCCAAGTGAGTATTATTTCAGTAGCAAGCTCTCTAAAGTGGCTGATTTACATGACAAAGTCGAGCTACCTCTAAGGAATTCGGCGATGCGTCTGTAGCTGCCTTTAGGTGGAAGGGCCTTACAAAGTTAGGTATATGAAAATGCTGCACTGCAATATTTATTCATTATGTCTCGGGCTCACATGTTTTTTTTTTCTCCATTTACTTACAGCCAAATTTAAAAGCACCATTAGGTGATTGTTTAGTTCTTACCAGTTAGGTGTAGTTGTTGAATGACTCATTTCCGATTTAAAATTGCTGAGCACCAGAGTCTCACTGTCCCATAGTCTTTTTATACTTTACTTCTCATACTCATTTCATTTGAAGATTATATCCCTGCCAGATTGGTTGCCTGGAAGACATCGCTATTTTCTATTTTTTGCTATTTTTATAAGGCCGCCAATTAAGACGCTGATTCTAATGTGTATGTTTTTTTTGTATTGTTTTATTTGTGGTGTTTTATTAAAGTATTTATCTATTTATCTTTTTGGAAGTTACTTTGATAACAAATCTTATCTTTTGGCATATAGCCTTGTATAAAATAACTTATACATCGACATCGTTATATATGCACATCTGATGAACGCCATGATTTGAATGCATGATTGATAAATTTATTATAATTCTTACACTTCTCTGAGTCAATATTTTATTGTTTTTAAAGGACACATGTATAAATTTTCGGGTGTTAAAAATTTACGGCAAAAAAATAACAGGAAAAGTTGTCTATTCATAACATTTGGTTTGTTTATTTTGGTCTCTATTGAAGATAACATTAAGATATTTGTAGAAAGCACTTAGCTCCAAGACAACTTAACCAAGTAAATTATTTTCGAAACACGTGCAAAACAAATCATGTATTATTTCTATAATAGTAGCTAGTAAAATAACCAAATTATTTCATACGATAAGATTATAAACAATATTTCCAATACAATTATCCGTTCAGGTTTAATTCACACATGACACACACATTGCAATGATATTAAATTTAAAATCTAATCATTAGTAAAGCTGTATGCGTTGAATAAAGCCATGGATTAAAAGAAATAATTGAACGGAGAAAAATAATATTTTCAAGAAAATATACTTATAAAAAACTGATATCTGAAAGTGACACATTAACTTTATTTTATTGATCTGAATATTAAGAAATAAAAAGGACAAAACAATAATTTGAGGACATACATTTTTGGAACGCATAAATAAAATTAGTTTTTACAAGGCATTTAATTTATTTGTCAATCTATTACTGTAATGGTATTGATTCATATCAATGTTGACTATGTAAACAAGTGAAATATTTTTTGAAGAAGACAATTAAATTTATTTCAAAGAAGAAATTGCCAATATATTGAAATATTCTGATTGCATTCTAAATAGTGCTGAACAACGTATATCGTTGGTTCATAATGTCACCAGCAGAGATATGCGAGGCGACCACAAACTCTGTTTGTCTGTGTGGCTGGTTGACCTGACTAATTTAGGATATTACAGCCTGAATTCAGTCTGACATTATTACAAACTTTGGAATTGCAAGCTTCATTTTTTAGGTTTTGTATGTAAGTCTATAATTTGGTCTAGCCATGCATGAAGTATGCAGAATAAACTACATTTTTCTATGTTTCATTTTGTGTGTGTCATCTTCATCTTATATAAATTATGTTTTTGTTTATTGTTATAGCAGAGAGGGTCAAACAAAACGAAAGCCTGAAGCCTGTTGTAATCTAGAAATAATTTTGATTTTGAGCTACATATTTTCACCTTTTTTATTTTCCACGATGGTTTATAATGATGGTTTTAGTCAATGTTCAATAAAAAAAAGTCTAAGTATTTATAAGAACAAATAAGAGTCAGCATTTTAAAACAAACGACCTAATAAGAAGGCCACAATACAATTTTGGACTTCTTATATAGTTATGTTTTTTTTTGTATTTAAGTTTACTCGTATACTACGTTCTTAAAATTTTCATGACCTCCAACTTAATTACGGTTTTATAAAACTTTGCATCGGAACAACTTCTTACATATTTACGCTCTCTATGGAAATATCAATTCAGTAACGACAGATTCATCTTTGAGATGGAAATCGTCCTCTTAAGGATTCATAGCTCAAATGGGATGGACTCTAATGTTTTATTTATGTTTAAGTGCTGCGATATCGTCTGCATCGATATTGTTGATATTTGCATTTGTAAGATTTTATAAGTTAGTCGATATGTTGTCGTAAAAAAATAATACTATCACTGTCACATTGTATGAAGTTTTTAATTAGTTTGAACATAAAAATTCGTTGCGGGAATGACTTTTCTATAAAAATCTCAATAATAAGCAATGTTTATCTTATCAAAGTTTGTTCGTGCCATTTCTCAGTACCTATCTATTACGTCGGTAAATTTGAATATAAGTTACATAGCAAATGAAACTATTGTAACAACATTTTCTAACCGATTCTGCCTTTCAGTGCAAGTTATTTTAATATTATGGTAATCGAAATAACCTATCCAATAGGAAACAAATATAAATGTAACTTTATTATTCTCAGTACGTAAAGGAAAACGTATGGGGATAGATCCTATATCTTAATGTTTCGTCGCATTTCCTTTATCGCTGTCACACTACGACGAACAAAAGGAACGATATAGCATCCTCTCGGAATGTAATTCAATTTGAAGCTAAAATCAAGTTGAAAGGTTTAACATATTTTGTCAAGTCGTTTTCTTAATAATTTTACAATGATAAGAGATGCTATGTTATTTTATATGTTATTTGCTATTTATGTCAAAATTAACATGACATAAAGTAAGAATACAAAACATTTTTATTTTATTTTTATTTTAGTGTATTATTAATAAATACAATTAATGACAATAATTAAGGTATTGCATTTTTTGATAAATTTCAGATTATAGTGCCAGAGATAAAAAAGTGAAACTTTATTTCTAACAAAATCAAATTACCTAGTTCAGACTAAATAACTGCAGACTTTTAAAAAAACTAAAATCCCCTCCAAAGCCAATTACGAGTAAACTGCTTTTAGCGTTAAGCCAATAGTGTTGAACAACATTAGCGTAGTTTAAACTTCATCCATCACCTTAGTTTTTCAAAGTAACACCCGACAAAATGATCGATTTACCTCCTCTGCTTCAATTTCTAATACTTACTTTGGTTTTATTTTACATAACCTTTCACCTTTTAACATTATTTAGATAAAAAATAAACTTAGCAATATAAATTGAGGTCAATTTATAGATTTTTGAATAAAGTTTGCAATTACAATTATAATTAATTATTGAATTGGTATGTGTGCTTTGTCATCAAATTTGTTTGTAATTATATAATTTTTACCCGAATATTCGTTAAACTAGCTATACCTATCGCCACTAAATTGGTTGTTATTTATTTTATGTATCATTCCGTTTATGAATATATTTCTTACTAGCTGTGCCCGCGACTTCGTCCGCGTGGAATAGTTATTTTGGTCATCATATTTATTTTTGCAAACAACCTCTTCGGCTTTATAAATTATAGCTGTTACCCACGACTTGAACCGTTTTCGTAGCGCACGCAACGGAAGCCCTCAAAGACGAATAATTTTCCCCGTTTTTTTCCAGATTATCCATTGTTTCTTCGCTCCTATTAGTTGCAGCGTGATGTTATATAGCTTAAAGCCTTCCTCGATAAATGGTCTATTCAACACAAAAATTTTTTTTTTATTCGCACCAGTAGTTCTTCAGATTAGCGCGTTCAAACAAACAAACAAACTCTTCAGCTTTATAATATTAGTATAGTATAGATCTAATATATACAAAATGAAAATAACAATAGACAACTAACAAAATCTTACTCCCTTATCCTTCAAACTCAACGGAATCAAGGAAACAATAATACAAAGGAAGGCGTAAAACAACTTCGTCGAGACAATTACCCAACACAACACAACATAAACACATCGCCGCTTGTATTTGATTCAAACTATCTCAGCCTGTAGAAACTAGGCGTATATATTACACATAGACGTATTGTAAAGGAGGCACCTAACTACCTATTTTTATTTTTAACTAATGGATGTTCGTGGCTTCGAAGGCGTTCGAAATATCAAGTATGGAGGTAGTAAGAGGTTCTATAAGTAATAAGCCCTTATTCATCATACTACCTCCATACCAAAAATCGTGATTCAGATTCCGTTCAGTTCGGATACTTTCGCGTGATTCGTGTGCAATTTCCAAACTGTTAGAGCATGTTAACTTATCGATTTCAAGTAAGTATCCTTAGTCATTTTTATGCACAATCTATCAACCGTGTTTGCTGTATTGTTTGTATAAGTTTTATTATAAAATGAATTTTGTGATGATGGTGATCACAAAATTCAATAGTTTACGTAAACTTCGAGCAGACTGAATGTAATTCGACCTGTAAATTTCCATAATTTATCAATAAACAATTTGTAAACAATGTATCTGTATAACAATCAGTTTAAATATTTATTCACAACTTATAAAACATAAAGTACCTAACTGACTAACAGTATATATTTACAAGTCTTAAACATAATATTAATATATAAAATATGAAGTAAAATAAAACAAACAAAAATTAATCAAAGAGCCCACCCCGGATTGCTCCCGGCGCAAAGGTTCCCATTACGCTCGCCGCGTTGCCACGTTGAATCGCGATGGCTAACCTTTGCACCAAAAATGATATATATATCTGTATATATATCTGCACAATCTATCAACCGTGTTTGCTGTATTGTTTGTATAAGTTTTATTATAAAATGAATTTTGTGATGATGGTGATCACAAAATTCAATAGTTTACGTAAACTTCGAGCAGACTGAATGTAATTCGACCTGTAAATTTCCATAATTTATCAATAAACAATTTGTAAACAATGTATCTGTATAACAATCAGTTTAAATATTTATTCACAACTTATAAAACATAAAGTACCTAACTGACTAATAGTATATATTTACAAGTCTTAAACATAATATTAATATATAAAATATGAAGTAAAATAAAACAAACAAAAATTAATCAAAGAGCCCACCCCGGATTGCTCCCGGCGCAAAGGTTCCCATTACGCTCGCCGCGTTGCCACGTTGAATCGCGATGGCTAACCTTTGCACCAAAAATGATATATATATCTGTATATATATCTGTAGTTTATCTTATCTTATCCTACCACGACCTTATGGCAAATAGCCAATCAGCGTACAGACTAATGTACCACAGCAGATATTTACAACGAAACCCATTGATTAATCCGTTATCACAATCAATTCAATTATTTACCGATCAGATGAATAAACAAAGCAAACTGCGTAAGCAATATGTTTAGTCTAACAATGTCTCTGACATTCATTGTCGGAGGAAGTATAGACGGAACAACAAAAAAAAAAACCGTTATCACAATTATTTATATGATGATCTTTTCCATGACGGATTCTTAGCTTTACCGCCATGTTTACTTGGTAAGATGTCTCTGCCTCGTATATTATGCCAAATAAACAGAAGCACATCAAATATTAATGAACACGCTATCAGCAGCTAAGTCAACAACATACTTAACAAGTCAATGCCTCTAGTGATTTGGTACTGAGATTAATTTACGTTAGATTACAGTCGTATTCCGGTTCGTTAGGAATCAGATGTATGTAACTGCTTAAAATATATACTCATATGTACATGTAAAGGGCAAATTGGGCTTAGGTAAGTTTACCATATATTTCTAATTTTGTATTTTTTGTATATTGAATTCAAATATTTGGTATATTGATTTAGTACAAATTAGAGATCATTTAGTACCTACAAAAAAATATGGATTGTAATATGTACCAATCAACTTTACGCACTCATACATTTCATCATTATTTAAACTTAAGCGACATACGCACACTAAGCAGGCTAAAGCCTGTATAAAATAGAGAAAATAAAAGACATCTATTTCAGGCTTAACCCATAGTTACTAAAACTATTTTGGACACTGTAAAGGCCAAATTGGAATGGAATTGTCTCCCAAACAAAGCCGCCGCGACTCACCCTCACCGTAACCGAAAAAGTATCAATTGGTATTTTTTTGGTATTTCATTGCTTTATACATCATCAAAAACTTACTCACTTTCCTTAATTACCCAGAAAATTCAAATTTGTTCGAGGTATGTAGCTATACCCAATGTGTTGACATAAGAAAACCATTACCAAGCGACGCTGAAGATTTACATCTGTTTACTTTCAAAGCCATGGAATTAGACATAGTTGTATACGTTATAAGGCCAGCCAGTTTACCATAATTGAAAATTGTGTATGAAAAATGTATTATCATATTAAAACTGGTTAATGGTTGGTTTTTTGAAGCTCTTTTACAATTTTAGGTATTTTTCCTACGAATATTTATTTACTTATATTTTTTTGCGTTTGCTTAGTGTGGGGCTAGATGGCGCTGTATGCAATGTCCTGGAATATTTATTTATTTGTAGTATTGGTCAATATCTGAATGATTCTGTGTAACAGTGATTATACATTGAAAGTAGCATCTGTTTGTCATAGCACGGTTGTCGTTAAGCTATTAGAAGCCTCTACGGAGGTTTAAAAACTCTGGCATCAGAGTTTATATGCATATTTCGTGTTTTTAATTAGGATTTAACAAAATTACACATAAGGGACATCCACTGCGCAATTTTAATGTGGCTTTTTTTCATTTTCAGCTTGTGCATATTTTTTGACTTTTAGCTGACGCGTAGGGTAACAACAGATTATTTTGTACATACCTGTTTTACATTTACATTCACAGGTACATGTTTTACCTTTGAATGACAGTTGAATTTACAAAATATGTAAGTATATGAATAATATCCGACTTAGAACAGTAAATTTACATAATTTCAGTGATGACCTTAAACATATACATTTGTGTTACATTTTTTGTCTTTAAAACGCAATTCCATATTATATAAAAAAAAAACTTCTGCCGCAGCGTCACCCGAATTATTTCGTGGTACGTGTATAACAAAAATTCTCATTATGTTATTAATAAAACTTGACATTGTAACTTCTAAAATTTTATTAAAACTAAATGTTATAAATTCAATTTGACGACATATTGTAATTTGTGTAGCATATTCTATGTATTAGTACTTATACCTATGTTACAACTTTACATTATCAATAAAGATTCTTTATCCTTATCTTTATCTTTTATATTTGCAAATAAAATTAAAGGTTTTGATTGATATCCACGCTTATTTTCTTCCGATTCGGTTCCGCAATATGAATGCAAAAAAAGAACAAACACATACACACATACTTATTAACAAACTCTTTTCCTAGTAATATTTAGTGAATTGATAATGCAAAAGCCAGAAATAACCTGTAAGTGAACATTGTAAGCTACTAATTCCTGGGAACAAAACACGAAACAACCTTTATTAAAACCGGTAATTATAAAAGGTCGTTAAAACAAAACTCCGAAACGTAATGAATAATATCACCATCTGTTTATTGCACGAATTTATAGTCCAACTTTGTGCCTCAAAAACTCTTAACTGAAAGCATAAACAAGATTTTAGCGGAATTAAAATAAATTTTGCACTTGAGCTTTGAATCTATAACTCTTAGCTCTATTGTTACACGCTTCAAAAGGAAGGTTGTAAATTTGACATAGTACATAGGTATAGGTAGTACATAATATGTTTGTAGTATTATAGCTATTGAGAATAAATTGTACATGATTATACTACGACGACGTTACATGCTCGAGATTTCTTTATTAACTATGTAGTCTCACTTCTGTATGTATTAGGCGTCACACTTTTTATAGCTATGAAAATAAAAACACAAAAAAAAAAAAAAATAACAATTGTCACTGTCAATGTCGCGCCTGTAGCGCCGTCCTCCTGTCAAACCTCATTCATTTCTTGCGGGCGTCGCAACATCATAAATTTCGTTGAATTTTACTATTTGAATTTTGCGTGGAAAAAAGTGTTTATTTCAAGTGTTCAAGTGGTAAATTAGGAAAAGGAGCATCGGAATTTTAAAATAACGTCGAAAATTCGACTAAGCAATTCATCAACCACCTCAAAGGATAAAGGTTAGTGCAACTACTAACTTATCAAAGCAATCTTACTGCATTTATTCATCATCGATTTTAATTTTCTTGGTATAATCTTATATATTTTATAAAACTATGCCGAATAGATCGTAAATATAGTTTTTTTTTCAACAAATGATATAACGATTTTTTTTCAATGTAGGTACCGACATATTTGTTGTTTTTGTAACAAATACAATACAACAAAATATGAATTTATTTATTACCATTTTCTTACATACATTGTTCTACAGGTTATTCAATGTAAAAAGAACTAGATTTTCTAACCTATAACGGTTATTTTGATTGTGATTCATATTTATTTGAGCACGGTTGATAACAAACTAGTCTAGTGGCATAACGTGATTACCTATGTACAATGACTTTAAAAGTGTACTGCTTCATAGCAAATTAGCAAATGTTCAGTTTAGTGGAATACAATACCAACATACAATAAATGTATATATCGGGCGTTGAATAAAGCACGATTGATAGAGAGTTAGTCTAGTGGCGTAACGCGATTACGTACAATGACTTTAAAAGTGTTACTGCTTTATAGCAAATAAACAATTATTCAATTGAGTGGCATACATTACCTATATTCAATGTACATTGAGGCGCTATACTCCGTGACATTAGAGCGCGGTTGATAACGAATTAGTCTAGTGGCGTAACGTGATTACGTACAATGACTTGAAAATGTTAATGCTTATGACAAATTGTCAAATTAGTCTTGGGGCGTAACGTGATTACGTACAATGACTTTATAAGTGTTACTGTTTCATAGAAAATTAACAATCAATAAATTTAGTGGCATAGAGTACCTATATTCAATGTACCCTCGTTATACTCCGTGACATTAGAGCGCGGTTGATAACGAACTAGTCTAGTGGCGTAACGTGAGTACGTACAATGACTTTAAAAGTGTTTCTGCTTCGTAGCAAATTAACAAATATTCAATTTAATGGCAAATAGTGCATCCAATGTACCTACATTGAAGTGTTATACTCCGGGACATTGGAGCCCGGTTGATAACGAATTAGTCTAGTGGCGTAACGTGATTACGTACAATGACTTGAAAATGTTAATGCTTATGACAAATTGTCAAATATACAGCCATAAGCATAGGCATAAGGGGAGCACGTATAACGATGATGTGAGAAAGTTAGAATACTTTTCTTTCCACAATGATACTAATGATCTTTATATTTCTGTTGTAACAATATACATCGGTCCCAAATAGGACTCTTTCCTCATAGAGAGGCAATTTGCCCTGCAAAAGCTTTATGTGTTACTTCACCAAAAAGTAACTATAGAAATTTGCCACTACCGGTAAAACCAATTTTAACTGCTAAGAAATCAATTATTGATGCTAGTTCTGCTACAATAAGGGCATAGATTATCAACTGCAAGTTGCAGCTGACTTTGCTTTATAATTGTATAACAATTAGGGTCATGTTAATCATTTATAGTTAGTTAATAAAGATATCTCTTCGCATGTAACGTCGTCTCGTATAATTATGGTCGAACTTCACTTAAGGTAAGTTCGTTTAACCATTAATTTTATTATAACGTATGTACATGTAATTTGCATCTCTCAAAATACACCAACAATTATTGTTTTACTTCATGTTTGATGCTTTACAATAATATGTCAATCAATTTTTGCAAAAAACTGGGTTTGCGTCTCCATTTCAACGATGAATACAATATTAAAATTTTAAGAATAAATGCATATATTAAGAGTGAAATTAAAATTAATTCTGGTAGCATCAATATTCCATTTTCCGTTCGTTACGATGGCAGGCCAACAACGAGGTTTTATTGAATAAATTACCTTTTATTAATACGTTATTGAAGTAAAATATTAAAAATCAGGATCGTATTCAAGGTAAAGGTTTGGCGTGATTGATTTCGGAAATTATTATGATAGTGGAGGCGCCACAAGTGTTTTTTTTTATCTTTACTTACAATAGCACTATTATGATAACAAAAATAAATAACGAGTATAATAATGATGCAGTTATGTCCTTAGAAATTATGAACCATTAGTACTCGTAAAGAATATCAATGATGGATAAATTAAGAATAATTTTGTCCCTTTCACTCGTCCTAATAACTAACATTGAGAGAAAAAAAACCTTAAATCTACTCAAACAAATATTTCTATATTGTTAATAACAAAGTCTTATTTTTTATACTTATTGAAAAGAGAAGGTGCAATGAGATAAATGGAGAAGGTGTCATGTATGCATAATTTACATATACCAAACTTTTTTCTAATCAAAATTGAGTACAGTTAACTTCAAACGGGTTAACCGCAGCTCGAAACGTTAGCACGGTTCGTTTCACCGGCAGAATTGCGTACTCTGTCCAAATAGTGTGACCGCTGTGAAATGTACATTGCCAAATTAAATCATTAGCTCTGGGCTCGCTGTTAGCAGAATAAACAAGTTGTTGACGCTGATTACATGACAAGAATTCTACTGTATTGAGAGCTGTAAAATTTTCGACACTGAAATAAGAAGAAAGAAATCATTCTTAGCAATGAGGTCACCATTAATTTGTGCCATTTTGATGAATTGGATTATTTTGTGAAATGGTCTTATATTAGTATATAATGTACTTATATCAAGAATAGTAACGATTGTATAACTACTCTTATCCAGCACATAATGACTTAACAAGAAATCTATGTTGTTTAAGTTGCATAAGTTTCAAAATTAGCTGTAAGTTTGTTAAATATTTTGATCGTTGGAAGATTAGACCTGATAAGTTTTTTTAAATCGATATATCTCTAAACTTTGGGTTCGTAAATGATTTTTGGAGGAGATATAATATTTATACATTAGAGATCTACATACCTATGTATATAGATATAGTTTATTTAATACTATCTACTCGACTTGATGAACCCAGTATTAGAATACCTAATATATTCCCGTATTATCCTTGACTTTGATGTCGGGAAAATACGAAGGTTTCATTGACCTCGAGATATTTCAAGTTATTCCAACTAAGAACTACCGAACTATTGCATTGATTAAGGTTAAACTTTAGTCTAAAGTTGGTGAAGAGGAAACGCTCTTTGACTTGATTTGGGGTTTCATAAATTGAAACTGATGAGTTTGGTTTCCATATATTCTATATACTAGTGATTTTCTATGGTTTTAACCAGCTTTCTATCAAATAAAAAGTATGTTCCACACCCAAATTAAGGTTATTTGTTGCTAAGTTGCAGCATGAAGGAAAAACATACACGTCAACAAACTTACAAACGATAATTGCGCCCTAAGTGATAGTCCAGTTTAGTAGTTCGTTTTTACTGTAGCGAACTAGTAAAGTCTATCATTTTTTAAACTAACAATTGTTATGTACGTACCATGTCACCATGAGAATATAACTATTTTTTTTTTAAACGTAAATACCCAACTTCTGCTACTTGATCAAGTTTTATAACACACAGTTGAAACTGCTATATCTCGCAGCAAAACCGGCTGATTTATTTGAAAAGTATTCCGAATAAAAAGGTGAAACCATATTTGGACAGTCTCAAAACTTTGTTGGTTCAAACGTTCGTAAAGTAACTCAACGGCGAAGTTATTTTATACTGTTTTCTCTAGAGATAAGGAAACGGGGTGAGAAAATGCAAATGTACGTATTATGTATCTTGGGGTTGAATGAAACTTAACTTTTCTCGAATATTTTTTTGTATCTGTGTGAAAGAGACAACATGCAAGTTAACTTATGGAACATATTATATGTATTGTACACCTAGTGACACACTGAAACCACAGTGCAGTATTTCTATTGACATAGTCCAATAGAAACGTCTTTTAGTTTATATGTTTTAAACGCAATTAGTGCAATATACCTATACAAAATAATTTAACATATGAAAAAAAATAGATATACCTATAATATGGTACATATAGAGGCATAAAAATCACACACAAAAATAGAATTTTCTTATGCCAGGAAGAAACTCTCAAAGAGCACTTTTTGGACCTAACATAGTAGCTCTTTTGTATAACATTGTCAAGGGTAGTTATTATACACTTGAAGTTTGACCCTAGGCACTTGTCACAGCTTGGATGAGGGCCCTAAGAAGGTGTTTAGCCCCAAGTGGCTATAGTAAACCTCAATTATTACACAAAACACTGTGTTCTATAAAAAGAAAGAGGATCATTAAATGCAAGATGTGGAAAATGGTTAGCTTTTTAGTGAATATGGTAGGTAAGTACAAAATAGTGTTACTTTCTACGCTTGTAGCACACTTATACCTATCTATTCATTCATGAAAACTATAGTTCCATAAAATTTTACAATGTCACAAACAGTAAAATAGTTTTTTTTAAATTTAGAGATAATGTTACCTCGTCAAGGGATAAATATTTTTATCTATATTATATCAGTTTCCAAACATTTGAACTAGATACTCTACTAACCTATTAAAAAACCTGCAAATTGAATGAAAACCATTAGCGGATCCTTTGTACAGTATCCATATAGGTATTTCGCTGATATTTTCATTTTGCACTGCCATTGATAGATCAGAAACGGTCGAGATGCCAATTTTGTCCGAAGCGCTCTGCCTCGCAGAATCTTCGACGCTTTTATTGAATAAATTAACTTTTATTAAAACCCTGTTTGTGACCCGAGCCCCGAACGCCGACTTACCGACTTATTCGGAAAATCTGATTACGCTTTGGTAAATAAAAACTGGCTGGGTCCCAAACAAAGCAATATCGATCAGAGAAAATTATGTGAACAAAGGCATTTTTCAAATAAAGAGAAGCCGCCAGCGTTTTTTGAATTTCAAGAAAGGGATAATCTTTTACGGTCATTTTCTTTTGTTTATTAAATTGTTTATACATACATGGTAGGTTCATCTACGAAAATAATTTCCTTATTTCTTGTCCCTATGTATGTGTGTTGTTGTATATAGTTACAATTTTGCTGGAAGTAAGTCTCATCTTGAAGCAACGTCTCTGATATAAAACAATAACGGTTAGTTTTAGCACACCATTATGAAAGCAAAGGAACCACTCGGATCATAAAAGACTAAGCGTGACATCAGTGTTCATTAATTTTGACGGAATTAAATTACTAAATCCTGTTTTTACTATGCTTTGTGTTGAAACTGACGACGTTCGCTCGCCACATCGAAATGAAAGCCTTTATGTTAACATTTGGCCGCGTGCCACCGCTTATCAGAGCTGTGACGGTGCCCCAGTAATCAGTATGCTTTGCCTAAACATACACAGTAATTGAAATAAGCCGTCTTTTTGGTAATTCCCCTTGATGCATAATTTGTCGGTCTCCAAGTCGAGAGTAAACCAGTTTCTTCTAGGTAAACGCACCAGATCGTAGATTATAGCGTTGCTTAACATCAGGCAAGTTGTAGTCAAGCGTGAGCTTATCTCATGAAAAACAAAATGTGTAATTTAGGTTCATTATCTAAGGTGACGTACCCACTATAAGTTATTATAACTTTAAGTGCGAATGTATAACTGTACGTTACTGTTTGTGAACTAAATAAAAAAATAACAGAGACAACTGTATTAGGTCTAAGCCACAGATCTATCACAGATCTAGTACTTATACTACACTGAATTCCAAAGGATTGTCACCCGAGACTCGTTTGATAAAGTTAGCCTCTGATTTATGTGGAAACTTCGTTATGTCTGTGAATGTGTACATTGTTGTGGACGTATCTGTTTATGATTGTGTTCGAACACGAGTTAAATGCCCGCTATTTGTTGTGATTACAACTTTTTTTATCTCACCTTTCTAGAGTCAAAGTATTTTATTTTACTACTTTTAAGTATGTAATAATAAATCGAATAATAAAAAGAGAATAAATACTTAGGTCATTGTAAGAAGTAGGTATACACATAAAAGTCTATTAGCTAGCACAACAATTAAAAATTCCGAACTCAATTGCTATAAAAATTATCAAACTGTCGCATACTCGTATCTAAAAGTAATAAATTCATCGAAATTGTCAGTACCAATCATTTTATCCGCTATTATACTTATATTATCATACTAGCTGGTGCGCGCGGCTTCGTCCGCGTGGAATAGTTATTACCATAAAAACGGTTCCAGTGAGTTAACCTTAAAAGATAGACATATATTGTTGCGGGCATTTTGTTAGATCATTTTAAGAGGAATAATTCTTTCGAAAACATTTTTTTTGATATCTTGAACCGTTTTCGCAGCGCACGCAACGGAAACCCTCAAAGATGAATATTTCTCCCCGTTTTTTCCACATTTTCTATTGTTTCTTCGCTCCTATTAGTGGCAGCGTGATGTTATATAGCCTAAAGCCTTCCTCGATAAATGGTCTATTCAACACAAAAAGGTTTTTTCAATTCGCACCAGTTGTTCCTAAGATTAGCGCGTTCAAACAAACAAACAAACTTTTCAGCTTTATAATATTAATAAAATAAATAAAAATAAAATAAAATAAAATAAAATAAAATAGCCTTTATTTCTACTACTACAAAATGACTTGATTACTTAATATAATATGATTACTTTTTACGCTTCACTTGACAGTTTTTGTAATTTTATAATAAACTTTTATATAACTCTTTATTTATTTTGTTGGTAGAAGTTGCTTGTATGGCAAAGGCCTCCCCTTTATTTTCAGCTCGCAATTTCTTCTATTTCCTTGGTTCTTCTGTTGCGGGTAAAATGATATATTATGTATTGATATTAATTAATATATTGATTAATATTTTCCTTATTTTGTTTGCGTCTGCATGTTTCACTTTTTTTCTTTTTTTTTACATTTAGCAAAATATTTCTTTGTATCCAATTGCTTTCCATGGTTTTTTTTTTGTTATTATTAGATAAGGTTTGCTTATAGGGGGATTTGGTCTGACTTCTCCTCGGTGACCGGCCGGCTTGGAGAAGGAGGAGAGGGGCTGCTTAGTTGTTTTGGTTTTTGTTGTATGTTGTTGCTTGCAGAAGGTATATTAAAGCTTGTTGTGGGTCGGTTTGTTGGACTTTCTTGTACAGTTATCTGAGAAGGCCGAAGAAAGCTAGTTATATTTTGTGATTTTGTCTTCTTTTTCGCTTGTCTAGTTTTTTGTACTGCTGGGCATGAACTGGTAGTGTTGATATACTCGGGAGATTCAGAGAGTACCCTTTTGTTTGACTGCACTGAAACCGTATTAGAGCTTTTTAATGGATGGGATCTGAGTTTCACAATTTTATCATAGTGTAAAGCTACTATATTTCCAGCTTCTTTTTCTTTCATTAAATCTTCTTGGAGCTCCTTACGTTTTTGTAAAACGTGAGGAGGAAAATCTTCTTTTACATAAATATTTGTACACAAGAGACATCTTTTGTTGCGAAGTATTTCTAATTTCCTGCTCACAGTTGATATCGTGACTACAATTGGTCGGATTTTACCATCGCATTTTTTCCCCACTCTAACAACCGATTCGATTTCCCACCTGCTGCAAGGAATATTCATGTTTTTGTTTATTATGTGCAATATTATTTATATGCTTTATAATATTAGTATAGATTAATGAATGACTACTAAGCCCAAAAAACTTGATACATACAAAGTGTGCAATACTCCACACTAGAATATACCTATATTGTGGAACGCAAAATCCGCCTTTTACGGCAAAAAGTCACCGCTCTAATTACCGCTACCTATGATCACCGTAGCAACAGCACTATCTCAAATTTCAATTACAAATGGGATCTGTCAGTAGCCAGTCGGTCGTAACAAGGGATCGTTGAAATTCAAAGTGATTGGCTCTAATGGCCCGTTCGAAATCGAAATAAACAGGCATCATCAGATCCCATTTCGCCCCTCACGTTTGATTTATCCAGCCTATGGGATCAACTCTGTAATTTATAGTAGGTCAGTCTACAAATAAATATACCATAGAAACCTAATATACCTAAAAAAGACCTTCCATTTATTTATTCCATTAGTTGAGTTAAACTCAATTCTTGCATTTTTTTTTAAATTTAGTAGGTAGGTAAAGTACGAATCGTAAAGGCTGACGTTGGATAGTAGTGGTTGGATTCGTATAGGCCATTACAGCCAATAGTAACATAGCCGGCGACCATAATCGCTGACATTCGGCTATTTCCACCACCGGCCACCAATCACGAGTAAGATTTATGTGCGAGTATAAGTCAAGTTGTATAAATGGGAGCATATTTTGAAACTACATTAGTATGAAGTTCATCATCATTGCATCTACGAATCCTTATTCTGTTTGCAACTGCGCTCGTGGCTAAATAAGGCAATACAGGAGCCACAGGAGTATTGCGTATGGATTTACAGTTCTATATATATTTTATTCGTAGAGGTCAGTAAAAGCCGTGTCGGTTTGTAGGTAATCCTACACAATGATAACGTTCTTGGCACCCTAGTTTAGGATTACGAGATAAACAGGAGCGGTAAAGTTGTATCCAAGTTGGAATTATTGATTTTGGAACTGTAGGCATTGCTTAGAAATAGACAGTTTAGTAAGGTCACGATCAAATTCTGTTACCAATGTTATACCAACAATGTAGGTATATTATTATGCCCTTATACAGCTAAAGTGACAGTACCAAGATTTATTTAAGTTGACATATTGTATGGTTACATACCAATTATTATGTTTGACATGTTTTTAATAACAAAAATTTTCATTATGTTATTAATAAAACTTGACGTTGTAACTTCTACAATTTTATTAAAACTAAATGTTATACTTAAATTCAATTTGAAGAGATATTGTAATTTGTGTAGCATATTCTATGATATTAGTACTTATACCTATGTTACAACTTTACATTATCAATAAAGATTCTTTATATTTATCTTTTTTTATAAATTACAAGTTTTATAATTATTTTTAACCATATAAAACAAAGAAGCTAAAAGTTGAAATATAGTTTTGGTTGACGTTTTATTTTAATATCGTAATTAAATACATATATCATTCCAAAATGTTTTTGGTAAGTTGGAAACCGTTTATTATATCCAAATTGTAAATTACTTTAAGGCAAGAGTTTCGATTCAACTAAACCTGTTGCTCTTCTTGTGTTCTTCTAGTTATAAATTATACTTCTTAAAAAGACTAGATAAATCACAAAACTCACTATTGTGAGTTAAAACTTAACTTTTTCTATAATATTTTATAAATGTGCTTTTGGACATGAAAATATTTTGCTAGGTTAGAAAAAGTTATGCCGCGGTTATTCAATAGTTAAATAATTATTACAATGATATTGAAACAATTATTATTTTTTTCAATTTAGTTTTAGTTTTCAAAATTGTTCTGTTCTATTGAATCATGTCATTAATCTCTTGGGCGTTGGGAAACTATTGACAACAGAGCTCAGAGAGATAAAGAAAGAGGAAGAAAAAGACACAGTTCAACATGTTTATATAAATTTACTCACAAATAACACGAAACACATAATAAAGAAACAGTTGGTATATATTTCAACAATTCATCCAGCTCTTAGAATAAGAGACATAATTAATAAATACATAAGATTTGTTTTATAACCGTTATCAAAATTACAGCTATAGAACCTCAGAGTTGCAGTTTTCTTTTAGCTAGATTTCATAATACGCAGTTTCATTTGAAACTGCGTATTATGAACGGCGCAGAAGTTTCGTTAGCTTTCCTTCTAGAGAATACGTGCCCAAAATAAAAACTAATGTTAGCTGTATTCCTGATAAAAAAATAGATTTAACAGATTTACACTAAGTACCTATTTAACGTTTGTTTTGTTTGAAATATGTTTGCGATTTGCAAATAAATAAATTTCGATACACATGTCATTTTTTTATATTTTATGTAGGTACCCTATAAAAAAATCTCATATATGATATATGAGATGTTTTTTAAATGAAATTTAAATGAAAAAAAGAAATGAAGTTTGTATGAGCGAGACCAACTCTAGTGTCGCAATTTTTTTGGCCGCTCTAAGAGCCTCTGACATGGACATTCTTTTCATATCAACCACGTTTTCAAGTGAAGGCAATGCTTACCCTTTTCTTTTAATGTAAGCTTGTTTTAGTGTATTTTATTGTATACATTTGAGCGTTTTTCTAATCACTGTTTGGTGTAAGGTCATTACAGACATCCTAAACATAGATGGATTCACAATACAGTATTGTTTGCATATAGCCGATAAATTGGCGTATTCTGTCGCTTTATGCAGCTGTCACCGATTGTTACTCAGGCGACCTGAATACATTTTCGTACTTTAAGATTGATCCATGTCACAAGAGATACTTGTTTTTTTCCCAATTTTTTCAGGGGCAAAAACAGGATCATCCAGACTTTGGTCACATACCGAACACTGCTGCTATTTTTGTATCATAGATTTACTATAAAAGTCAAGTCGATTGTACTTTTGGCCGTACATAAGGAAAACAAGTTGGAGAAAATAGACAAATGACTGACGAGCTTTTTACTTATCAATTGAACTGAAATATTCTCAATATAGAATACATAATACGGAAAGTCAGCTTTTTTGTCAAATCCTTTAAAAAAAACTGAAAAAATTTCACCTTAGTTCTCGTATTTTGACTCATAAGTTATATGTATTTATGATATCTTTTTTTTACATATGATAGGCTCACGCTTTATAATAACTTGCGTGATGTTAAGCACCATTCTAATACACGATCTTGAGCGCTTTTCTAGAAGAAACCGGTTCTATACCGGTATCTTCAAGATAATATCATATTTCATATAAATTACATGATAAACTACTTCTCTATTTTCTTAAAACTTGCACCGTAACCTTCGCTCCTCTCCTTTAGTTCTAATAATTGGCTAGAATGCTGATCACGTGCAGAAGCTTTCTTCTTCAGACGGAGAACGATCAGATTTGGAATAATTTCTGCAGTGGAATACTTTCTTGGATTGAAAATTGCTTTCGGAAATAAGAATGTTGTAAAGATTACATCGTTTTGTGATGCAATTAGTGAATAAGCTGCGGCTTAACATGCGTTGCAACGAAGTAAAGAGTAGCCTATGTGTTTCAAGAATTTCTTTGATTCTGTTCTACTTGCATGCCAAAGAAACATCAACTTATTTTCGCTATTATTGAAAGATGTATCATGATTAATTTAAGATATTTAGCTGAAAAACAAATAATATTTACAAATACCGTTTTATTAATACAATGTGTGGTGTTTTTACATAATCAACATCGGTTTAATTTTCACTAAGCGTCAAACACTTTAAACAGCTTTATTAATTAACCAAATTGTTCAAAAAGTCGATTTTGCGCTGTAACATCACTAGCGGTTTTCAATTTGTCACAAAATAATGATGGAAACATACCGCAGAACGTACATCAAAATAATTTGAACACCACTAACGACATCAAGGTAGGGTGCGCAGAAAAAATAATGACCTCGTATTTTCCGCAAACAGGTACAATATTTTTTTTCCTGCGGTAAGTCCATAAAAATGTGGTTGACTTATAATTGGGTTATGATCGGACATTGGTCGGGGCTCGAGGGAGGCCCTTTATTATACTGAATATGTTTGAACCTTTCAGACTTCAACCTACTTTATTTATGCTACAAGATTGTTGTATATGATGAAGTGGGCGGGAAGATCAAGATGGGTTTTGTCGGTTCAACCCTTTTAATAGGTCGGAACAGTGGACAAAACTTTGACGGTGATGAAATAATTGAAAAGTTAATATTAATTTTATTGTCTTCCTTTTTAATACGTTCTGTCTCTATTCCTTGTTTTATATTTACACTGAAATTATAAAAATACTAATATTTTTTATGTTTGCAATAATTTTGCTGAAATTGTCCCTTATTTTCTCTCTTGCCGGGACGTGAACGTAGTCAAATTTATTTTTGTAATCTTAACAAATCTTTATCATCTGCCCTTAATTGAGAAATTAAAAATGATTGCCCATTAAGTCCCCTAAATGAGTAAGGTTGACAGGTTTTAAGTACCTTCCGCCTATGCAGAAGGGTGGCGCCACCCTACGTTTAACTCGCTAGTAACTTTGAGTAGCGTTTTACAGAAAAACTATCATATTATAAATTTTATACTAGCCAAGATATGAGTATAATGTTCCTGAGTGGATGAGAAAACATTGCCTTAAGGAATTTCTGTTTGTTATTGCACGGCAGTTGACAAACCATATTAGAGCCCTTAAATAATGAATTGAAAACATTCAACACTAAATTACTTGTACACGGTAAAAGACAATAAATTGCAAGCGCCATTTTTCGAAATTCCGGTAATCATTTACCAGTGCGGCCATTCATTCGGTGCTTCTCGTTTAGTTTGACGCTAAAATAGTAAATCTTAGTCGTTTGGCAGAGTCCAAAAATGAAACCAAAGATCAACTTGAAAACCAGAGTTGTTCAGCGAACTTACAGAAATTTACTCGTAGAGGCACTTACTTTATCATGTTTTCTTCAAATGTCAAATCATTTTACCGTAGCTACTTTTTTAAGGTGACTAATGTCTCTGTGGAGGTTTTACTCCGTGATACGAGGCCACGTCGTCCAAGACGTGGGTAGGCAGTAAAAGAGTACCTAACGCTCGCTGTGCGTGACCACCGCTCAATGCAAAATGCTTTTATCCGTTCTTTACAATAAAACCCAAATGAACGCTTTTAACGCTATATGTAAAATCGATACGACTTTTTGCTGCTAAGCTTTGGTACAATTTTATAGTTTCGTTCGGGATTTCTATTTGTACTTTTCTGTTTTGAATTTGTTACTGGGTTTTTATGGTAATTGAAATGTACCTATTATTTGTATTGGATAAAATAAAGATACACATTTTTAGATATTGATTCCTTCTTAACTTGCAGCTTTCCATAGAAGAAGAGCTTTGAAAATTTAAATTCAATTCTAATTATAGTTTCGCAGAAAACCAATAAAACGTTTTTTTTTTTCAATATTACCCTAAGCCAACATTTATATAAAAAAAAGGTTTTGAGCAAGGTTCAAGAAAAGTTTGAAAAATAAATATATGAACTACCTCTAATGTGAATAGAATATTTTCTGATGTATATAAGGAGAGAAAAACTATATAATATAATTTTCATAAAACGCTGCCTTTGATACGTATCTAAAGGAAACTACATTTTACATAAGTATCTTTTGCATGGTTTTTGGAAATTATCACCAGAGCTCCATGGGAAGCAGAATACTCTTTATCTTAAATATATAAAACTCAAAGGTGACTGACTGACTGACATAGTGATCTATCAAAGCACAGCCCAAATCAATGGATGGATCAGACTGAAATTTGGCATGCAGGTAGATGTTATGACGTAGGCATCCGTTAAGCAAGGATTTTTGGAAATGTCACTATTAAAGGGGTGAAATAGGGGATGCAAGTTTTACTTCTTAATGCCCGTGAAGCCGCGAGCACTCCCTGGTTCTTTATATTTTACACCGACTTCATAGCTATGTGGGGACGTTACAGGTGTCATATGTAATTGAGGTCAGCTGACCCTTTTACCTGGAAACATACCGCTTTTGGTATTTTCAGAAGCGGAATAAAATTGCTTACTGATACTACTATAAAATGATGACTTAACGTGTATTATAATGTTTATGTAGAGTTTTTTCTGACGATTTCATATCCTAAAAGACATAGGTAATTCTAGTAAAGAAATTGAGGAATAAGATACCTACAAAGAATTGATTCACAAAATGAAAATGAACATTAATTAATTGATTTTAAATCGGCATTTTGCATGATTAAATTTAAGTTTTACCTAGCCTAGGCTTTCTATATTAACTATGGGCTAACAATCACTTGAAATTATAAAATTTATAATCTCATTTAATGAATAAAAAAATGGTTTGAGGCTCGTATGTCTACATGATCTTACATAACTTTGGAACAACAGCGGATCGAATCCACAATTTAATGACAATAAAATCAAACTTGAAAAATGCGCCCGACAATGATGAGTTCATAAGATTAAATTTTAATATAAAAATTATATAAGATTTAGTGACCCGTGAAAACGTTTTGTTTATTTGACGGTCAAAGGATTTTATTTGCTTCAAGTCTCTAGTAAAAGAAACCGTGTGCGTACATCTTTCCAGTTAACATTTATCGAAGTAAAGGGCCATAAACGCAAACTTTATGAGGAAATCTATTACCCCCTTAAAATAAAAAGCAGTGTTATCGACAAACAAGGGTTGTTCCAATTGATTCGCTATAATGCGGTTAGATTCCAACTTTGCCGAAGAAATTATTTTTACGAGCCCCCCGGAGTATTACGAAATGGTTCCGGTTTGGCGAATGATAAACAATTTAACAACTTTTGAAGATTTGTTTTTGGGACAGGATTGCCTGTGATTTTGAATATTTGTATACGGGTTTGATTGAATAATTTTAAGATTAGTTTTCAGGTTTTTTCGTTAAATTTTATAAACAGATTGTTTAAATTATCTTTTAAAATTATTAGAAATAGACCTTAAAAATATATCCTAAAAATTTATATGAAGAAAATATTTTTATAAATAATTTTATTTGGAAAGCTACTAAGCAGATTGTCTTCTTTTCAAGAAGTCTAAATCGAACAATACTTTAATATAAGTATTTAATCATTTTTAAAACTATCTCTATGACCAAAAACTAACTTAACTTTAATCTCTTTGTTTCAAAGTCATAACTAAGTATTTATTTGGGGCTTTCCTTCTAATTTTATTTTTGCAAGGATTTTGTATGATATCACGGCTGAAAAAAAGGAAATACTCACACAAAAGCATGTTTTTTGCGACACATATGTATATACCATATACAAATAGTAACTATAGCAAAATTTTAACTTCACCGAGTACTTTTCCATTTTTCCTTAACTTTCCCTACAATATGTGATCAACAGAAGTTTTTGACGTTGCAATCTGTCTTTAATTTCCCACGAGACTACCTGCCACCGCAATAAAGAAACTACCTCCACGTTACACGTATAATGTTACTAGGAAAATGCGGTTCAAACTACGACCAGAAATAAATACTGAGAACTCTCTATATATCATATTATTATAGGACAGAAAATGAAGTGGCTTTTGATAAAATGACATATATTCGACATTATAACTTGTTAACTACATACCCTGTCAAATATAGAGCCATCTATGTAGTACTTCCTAACCTATCAATATAGAGATATCCGTGTACAGCCATTATTGTATTACAATATTAAGTGTTATATAAATACGTGTGTGCCAAAAAACATTTATTATATTTTATTGTTTTTTCTTTTTCGTATGAGAGTGGCTTATTATAGTTCCGAGAGTTTCCAAACTACCATAATGGCCATAAATTGTCATCTAAATCTCTTTCATCAGAGTATTAAAGTACTCGTACTTTTCAGTCCATATTATTTTCCCCACTACGAATAATTATTATCAACGAATAAGGATCCACTGACAGTTTTTGTATAGCATGTTTCATGTATAATATTATATTATTCGGTTAATTGTACACATTGTTTTTGTAAATTTTAAGAAAATAAAGTTTTGTATTTGTATTGTATTTAAGTAAATTGCTTAGACAATACTAATATATCGTGTACAAGATTCTACAGAGTAAGGGCGTGTAACTAAACGTTGTTAGAAATAAACATTAACACTTAGGGCCCTCGAGTCGCTCCCGAAACTTTTTATTACACACTCACGATTCCCTAAACAGTAATGGTTGGGACAATTTTGGTGACATATAAGTAAATATATGGATGTACGTAACAGGCTCTTGTATAGCTAAATGGTTGCTTATGCTTGGTAACAAAGATTTGGCAACCAACTCTATGCTTAATAATAATGTTAAGACTGATTTTAATAGACCCAAAATGTATAACAATTTTTTAGATAACGAGTATTGCCTCCCTTTTTTTTTTTTTTTTTTTTCGTGGAGGGAAATGCATTTACGCATCCCCGCACTCTCCCCGGGGGGGGCAGCGGGGTATGTCGGGCTCGGAGCTAATGGGACTCCACTACCGACTAAAACCTACCACGATGTCCCTTCACCTCGGCATTTTTTTATGTAAACTAATCAATTTCCTTTTGACACAAAAAACTTTGAACAGTCTAAATATATAAAACTCAAAGGTGACTGACTGACTAGACTGACATAGTGATCTACAGCACAGCCCAAACCACTGGACGGATCGGGCTAAAATTTGGCATGCAGGTAGATGTTATGTCGTAGGCATCGGCTAATAAAGGATATTTGGAAAACCACTTTTAAAGGGATGAAATAGGAGATGCAGGTTTTACTTCTTTATGCGAGAGAAGCCGCGAGTACCCAATAGTATATGCTGGAGGATTGCCTGCAGAAGTATAGAATTGGATTTCGATCCAGGCTGCCGAAACACACTCAAGTACTTGACAACAAATGCCTGTTAGTTATAAAATTTCCTACCGAAATGAAAAATTTTATCAGTATAACCTCAGATTGAACTTAATTTTACTTTATATATTTTGTAATTTCGTAAATAATTTCGTTTTAAAGAAAAAGCATTAATTTCTCACACAGTTTAACCCTTCCAATTTAAAGGCTAGCATACTATTGAATCCCCAATATAATCCAGTAGTATGCACAGGTTTGCTTTTAATAAGGCAGCGCTCTCATCTACCCAAAAAGTGTGAAGCATAGACAATATAACCTAATCATACCTGAGAATGTTAATGAATTATATAACTATTTTTATTTGACTGCAAATTAATATTACACAGGAAATGTTGGTGAGTGAAGTGTTAATTCTTTATGCTTATGAAACATAAAAAAATGAACTCGCTTAGCATTTGATATAGAGATTGATAAAGCCCTAAATGAAACACAAATTCTACTTGTTCTCCTGAATTAACTTGGGTAGCAGTAACAGCAGACACTAAACCATTCACATTCATAATATACGTATTTTAATGGTATCACTAAAGTTAATAAATGGATCATCTCATGGATACTTTTAATGTTATGATAATAAGCGCATCGGTTTTTTTCTCCTCATTAGGGTGTCTAATAAATATACTGTCATTGTTGCGTACTAAACTCAATATAGAATTCTTACCTTTACGACCTTTAAACCTCCATCCATCGGTAGTTAATTTCCCTCGAGAACAAGCTGCTAGTTTACGGAACAAAGCTCCAATTGTAGTGGGTAATGATTAAATTAATAGCTAATGCTTGTTTAAAGTGGACCTGAATTTAAAAATATATAGTTAGCAAGTAGTTGCAGCACATAAGTATTAAAAAACATTGGCAGCATTAAATATATTTATATAATTGGCTTCGGCCGTTTCGATTATTATGAAATAAATAAAAAAACGCTATTATTAGATAGCGGATATAGCTTAGAAATAATGTGACAACAACAAACAAAACACAAACAAACAACCAAAAAACAAACTCATCATCCTGCTTGTGTTAATTATTTTTACTCCATGTTAATTTTTTTCCATATAAATTATTTTATCTCTAATAAATTAATATTATCAAAATGTAAAAAGCAATTCAATTGTTTTTTTCCGTAATCTCTCTAAGATGCTTTTTACTCGTGCCAGTATGAGCACGTGTATAAATGTTTTTCTTAATATATACGTATTATAATAAGCGTGTGTTTATATTACATTAACTTAAATCTTCTAGGAACGTTTGTTAGTTGAGACATGAAAATGCTTGTCATTTTTTCTACAAATAAACATGGGACAGATAGAAAAAAAAACAAAACGATTATTTATTAGTAAACTGTTTATTCTATTTTATCGGAATGGCTGCGGATTTTTTTGCCTTTTTTTGTTTTATAAGAGAATCGAATAACTAAGTGTTTTTTTTACTTAGTTTAATATAATTCTATACTCAGTAAAAAAGTTAAAAATTCTTATAATTCAATTGGGTATAAAAATAAAGCTGTCGGTAACTAAGTTAAATCCAAATTTTTAGTAAAACTTGATTTATACCAAAAGCTAACCTATTTATATTGCGTTAAAAATATCGCGTAAAAACTGTTTGCTTACTTGAAATAACTTGAAAGAAAAACTCGTCGGTCAGTTCCACTTTCGAAGCGACGTGGCGTTAAGCCGTTGGTCGGAAACTTCTGAAACGGCTCCTTACTCCGTGGTAGCACTAACATAGTAAAAGTTGCCGCAAATAGGGCCACCTTAAAGAAAAGTGGGACAAAGTCATAAAGTAAACAACAACATGGTATGCAAGTTATGTTGAATTAACCAAACTTTTTTGTGCGGAAATGTAACAAAATGTATTTTATTGATTTACAAGAGAAAGAATCGTAATAGACAGTGGATTATATACTTAAAATCAATGAATTATGATGGCGCGGCAGTTGACTTTTGGTTTTTTTTTATTCACAAAGGTCTCAAATGCAAGTATGAAATAAACCACAGAAACAATTACTAAACGCGTCACTTTTTAATAGAATTTAATAAGTATATATGTATTGTAAAAAAGTCTTCACAATATTGCATTTAAAATTATATGTGATATTATTTATTCATCTTACCAGTCATTCTCAGAAGTAGTTACCTGAAGTATTATTTTCTAGGAAAACCAACGTGGAGACTGGAGCTCATGACTTTTCTGGTGGATGCCCGCGGATTCACTCACGTTGTTTGAGATAAAGAGAAGCCAGTTTCACTATTGAGATTTCTCATCGTATAATACAAATCAGGCAAATCCATCGCTTTGTTGTGGCATGGAAAAAGAATCAACAAACCAACAAACTCGCTTCCTCTTTTATATAATCCTATGTTGTTGTGGTAACCCTAACTGCATTTCTAAAGCTGCTCCCGTCTATCTGGCAGTTGCCAAGTAATCAGCGGATGGGAAGCAAAACACCTGGACAACTTTTTGTATTGAAACTATTTTAACAACTAACTTGAAACTATATAGATATAAAAAATAGCTGTTGATGATACAATTCAGTATGCCTAATAAAAAATATTGTTTAGTTCCAACGTATCTGCATTATTATTTTGCTTACACCCGATAAAATAAATAAATTACTTTACAATAGGATATTGAAAACGATGATTTTTCCTTTTGCTCTCATTTGACAGAAAGCTCCTGTAGCTTTTTAAAGATATATGTGCTTTAGGGTGAAATCAATGAATTTCTATCAAATATATTATTTTAGTCAATAAGTGCACCTACTGTTATTATTTTATTACGATCTGCGAATGCCTAACGTGTGTACAAATTTACCAAATACCATAAAAAACTCTCACGCAATTAAGTCTAATATTAGCTCAAACAGGGTCACTAGACCATAAACCAAACGATTTGATATCCATTATTAGAAAGGTCGAGTACCTACCCATCTCACTTGCGTCAATTAAGTATGTTTTTAAAGCTATAAAAAGAGAGTAGCATGGAAACGGGTCACTGCTGACGATTTAACAAGATAAATGGATTAAAGGGATATGTCAAGAGTAAGCAACTTTTAAACATTTTTAGCGACACGGATTTCACATTTATGACGCTTTGTTTACGGTGATTAATTAATTTATTGTTTTTATGTGTGGTTTTGAGCTAATTGGTGTCTTTGAAAATGATTTTAATGGGTTTTTATTTAGAGTGCCATGTCGGTTTAAAGATTTTATATTTGATCAATTACAGTTTCAAATTCAGCTTCTTACAAAAATTAAAAAAAAAAACAAATGCGATACACAAGTGTGGTTCATATGATATTCAAAATAACTACATTATTTTTAAGAATGTAAATTACTGTTATCCCTTGAGATCTAGTTTGAGATAAGATCTTACGTATAATTAATTGTCGGAGATAGAGGATGTAAATAATTACAAAATTAATTAATTAATTAATGAAACTGAAACATCTTTAAAACATTACATTTTGAATGTATTAATTTCAATTAATGTAATAATTTCACGATTATTTGGATCTTACGATTGCCTGAAAGAGATCGCTTTCGGCATTGACGCGAACATTTCTGGTATAGTTTTAGATGTGTTTGAATAAGTGTCTATTATGATATATTATCTTCCTGTTTATTCTAAAAGGTGATTTTATATGCTCTCAAAAACACACGAAGTCGTTTCTAAAAGACTACATAACTCCTATTTAAACTTGCGAAAAACCTTTTTCGGGGAAAATATAAACAACAAAACTGGCTTGCTCACTAGCTTCTGTTCCTCTGGTTAATTATGCAATGTTTTATGCAATTAAATGCGTGGTCTACCCTAATTAAGGCGCCATGAAGTACGAGTAACATAGAAACGTAGATTTTTAGTCAGTCATCTAGATTAAGATAAGATAAGATAAGATATTTCTTTAATGTACACCAAAAAATTACATAATGAAAGAAATTTAAAAACTATTTTAATGCACATTGGGCGGCCTTATCGCCTTAGGCGATTTCTTCCAGACAACCTTTGGATGGACAGGATTTAGAATTATAAATAGGCGGTGTACAAGAATACGTAAAATAAATAAATAAGTAAGTAGATTAGTAGCTTAAAATAAATAAATATTTCAGGACATATCACACAGCGCTATCTAGCCCCATACTAAGTTCACGCTTGTATCATTGGTACTAGACAAGTGATATAATATGTGTATACTTTTCTTTCGTAAATACATACTTATTATTCATACATAGAAATGACCAGACTCAACACAAAAATTAAACAAATCATATTGTCAAAAACCAACGGTGATAGTAAAATTCGAGGTGACAACAATTTTCACATCACTCTATCAATTTATTAAAAGTGATTTTATTTTGAGATATTAGATATTGCCGTAAAAATAATCATAACAAATCAAAGTAATATGCAGGATTCTCATCAAAACACAATTTATTCCTTGAGAAGTTACCGCGTCAAAATAAAGCTGTTTACTTTTTTGTGTACAAAAAATACTATACCAAAGAGTTCGTTTATTTATGAGTTAAAGGAACAGAAAGAGTAACGGTTATCCAAAATGACAAAACAAGCAAATGTCTACAAACACATCCATACGCTACAGCTGTCTGGACGTACATATTATGTATGTATGTGAGATTCAAAACACTCAGCCGCTTATAGCTAATGCATAAGCCCCATATACTGTCAACATAAGTACACTGCAACAGAGAAGCAGACACAAGCCAGGCTTGGCACAAAATGAGCAATAAAAAAAGGAAAACAAGAAAAAAAACAGCCGTCTCTTTGAGAACAATGCGAGAGGTACAATGTGTGTAATACTCGCAGATATCTACTTCCATTTGTCTTTCTGTCTAATCTTTCATGATGACTGTGTTGTTTTGCGATTCATGTTCATGCTCATTTGCATTGAGTCGGAAACGGATCTGCGTCGCGTCTCATTTGCGTAACAGTTGTGATGGCGTCATCATCAGTATACTTCTGACGGAGAAAAGTCAGTTTAAGTTGCATAGAAGGTTATTGGGAAGTACGAAGCTGTTATAAAAGTTATTGTGTGTAAAACAAAACATTAATGTATCACAGTTAAAAAAATAATATTTTTTTTACATCTACATCGCATCTGAAACATTAATAAAAATGGAATCTCGTCAGATTTTTACGCAATCAACAAAACTGAATTGTTATAATTAGAAGATAGCATGGACACAAGATGTTTTTATTATTTTTTTTGCAAAAACAATGATCTTAACTGTACGAGCGAGGGGAGCCAATCTAACTTTGAGGAAAAAACTGGGGGTTGAGGGTTAGATAGCTCCCTGAGTGGAGGCAATCCAACTGAGGAAAAGACTGTGTTGTGTTGGAAAGCTCGTTTATTAATAGTAACTAAAACTATACATTTGAAATGACGCTGGGGTCTTTGTGCGATTCAACGACGTACAGCTCCATCTAGTGAAAATCTTACAAACTAAAATTATCGCTCCAACATTAACATCATTCTATTATATTTAACCCCCAAATATTATCAAAAATTTTGTCCCCATTTTTATATAATTACTATTTAAGAATCTCAAACACCATTCCAGAGTTAATAAAATGTTTTTCTCTAATAAAAGTTCTACAAATAGAGTGTCAAGGTAAGTTTTAATTTGTGGAGTACCCGACCGGCCGCAAACGTCCCAGCGGTATCTAATCTAGTTTCTTGTGTTTGTAAGGCTGTAGCTACGGTAGAATAATACTTATTTTTAAACTACTACAACAAACCGAAACATATAGGTACTTATGTATAATCAAGTTAGTATCAAGTGCGGTGAGTATACACTTCCACCATGATTATGATTTTCTTCACTTTGTTCTTTTAATAAATTGTGTTATATATTTACATGTACATATCTATATGAACAATAAAAAACTTCTAACAAGCATATAAATATTCAGATTTAGATTACTGTGCAATATAACATTATCAGTTAATATATGTACGAGTATATGTACATGGCGCAGATGGCACATACAAAGGGAGGCCTATACCCAGCAGTGGGATCCCAAGGGCTGTGGATGATGATGATGATGATGATGATATGTACATATCAGAGCCAGGAAGCTGTTGTATTGATTGCTGCTAAGTCGTAATTTGTAACAATGTCTAAAATGAGATCTTACTGTCTTGATAGTTATTATAAATCAGTAAGCGAATTTACAATACAACTTTTACATGATTAATGATAATGATAACATTTTATTATAGCACATAACGGCATGGAAATGTCAGAGGAAGTTATTGAGTTGACTGTCGTTTGGTCATAGTTCCTTGGTCACAAATTCTTAAAGTTATTGCTTATTGTCCAATTTGATTCGTAAATTCATAAAAGGATTAGAATAGAATTTACTTGATTGGTCCTAATTGTTTTTACAAGTTTATGAACTTGCTGATGATAAAAATTCACGAATTTTATTTGTAACAACCAATAATAATAATATAGTAGTTTATCACAAATTATTTGCTCTCCAATATGTTTTCACGATGACTACTGCCTTACTGCATTGGATTAAGTCTTTGCGAGGCGGTGCAGCCAGACGTGGATTAAACAATATTGGCTAAACATTTTTCTCTACTTCGATAATACTACGAAGCTTGACAAAGCTGGTCCTCTTATTTCAAAGCAGCTTCTTGTAATTGTCCATTTGTATGAAACTAATAAAGAGTTAGTGTACATATTAACTGTATTTTTATTTCACGTACGACAAGGCTGTATAATCATTAGTCTATTTTATTAGTAGTTTAATGAAGAAAGTACGAATGGTTTTATGGAATGGTCTTTGAACTTCGCTCGTAAGACATAATTTTATTTATTAATTGGGCACTAACTATTTTATTTGTCTGTGATCGCGACACGCCGCCCGCAGGGCGCACATATGGTTACCAGCGATTCTTTTGGTTCCATTATACCGTGCATAAAATTACTTACAGTAATATTAGGTACTAGTGGACGCCCACGGCTTCACTTGCATTATTTCAGGTTTAAAAGCAGCATATGACACTCCTAGGACCTTATACCTACATACCAAAAACAAATAATGATCCGTTCAGCCATTTTTGTGTCATGAAAGTTTAAATAAACAGATAAACAGACACACAGAGAAGCAGATTGACTGTCAAATATTAGGTAAACATAGATTTAATATAACACATCGCACAGTCACATATATCAGCTACAAAATATAATACAATGATTCCATTCAATGATTGGCCACAACCTCCTTGAGGTCAACCCAAGATCAAAGACCTTTTAATTGTATGAGAGAGGGTGGAAACAAAAAAGAAAACAGAGCGTGCACATCGCGCCGGTAGAGACGTCAAGTGTCACTTTAGTGCAGATCGTGCCGTATCTGGTTTACGTTCCGACGTAAGGGCATTAGTGGCTTGAAGGAAAAAAGTGCAGATACTAAAGTAGCAACACAAATCAAATCAAAATCAAAAAAATATTTATTTACCATGAAAACATTAGAAACAAAGGTGCACTTATAAATAATTTGGAAGACTTATTAAGGTTACCAAATATTTTAGAAAATAATACCTATATTTTATAAAGAGAAGACATTTGAATAAAATTTGTCAAGAAAAACATGTAAGCACTTTTGTTGAATTAATTACTCGCCCAATAAGTATTATATTCCAACAATTAAATATATTAAAAACATAAGTAAGATATAAAATTTAATCATTTTAATATAGTAAACATAAATTGCCACGGTATGCTTAACAGATATGCTAAGTACTCGTATTTATTCTTTCACTTTACGTCTTGTCCTTTTCAGATGCTTCTGGCTGAAACTGAAAAATTATGTTCGGGTGGTTAGAGCGTATAAAGTTGTGAATCTGTAACCAAACTACCCTGTGTCAATGGCGTAGTAGCTGCTACTGCTAATAAGAGTTCCCGGTTCGGGCCGGATTATCCTTCCCAAGTATACAAGTATAATTGAGAGCTGAAACTTACAAGTAAACTTTGTCAACAGTGATAGATGTCTTGTACAGTTTTGTAGGGAAATTGGTGTTATGATGTTAGTGGCGTAGTTTTGTTGGTTTGTTTCGAAGTTGTTGGTGAGTATGACTTAGGGAGAAAAGTGTCTGTTTTATATCTTATGGCCTTTGGATGACCGCGCACTGTGACGTGTTTTTCAAAACATGCGTAAATTCACACTTACTTGATGATTTATATAAACACAAAAAACACACATTGCAATCGATGTGTTAAATAATAACATATTAGTGACCTAGTTAATACATACTACAGTATACAATATAATATAACAATAACCTACTATTAAATTAAGTACCAACATGACCCACATGTCGTGAAAGTGTGTGCAAAAACAAAACGTTTTTTTTTTATTTGACATCATGCTTACCAATTTCATTTTTATGTCACATTTTATCATCCTTATAGGTTTTTAGAGCATTGTACAACAACAAACGATCTTTGCTCTTTAATTAATGAATTTTCTTGCTTACAAATCACAAGCTCCTCTTAAATAGATTTTAATTCCCTACCCTAATATCTAGGAGCACTAAACGTGCCTGTCTGTGACAGTACTCAAATGGCTCCAACTTGGCATCAAAGGATATCGGTTACATTACAAATGAACCTATTAGCTTATTACAGGTTTCACTCTGTCTGATTCAGGAGTGGTTTGTATGCTCCCTGCGGCATTCCTCGGTTAATAGTGTAATATTAGAGCTGTTTGCTGATTTACATGATAAATGTAAAGGCTTTTAATTATTTCAAATACATTTGTTTGTGCGGTATGCTGCGTACGGGACATTCAATTCAATTTTTTTAGTTTTAAAAGTACATGAAAATCTGTTTATCATCATACAAGATGACGTAACCTTGTCATTGCATATTAGTCTCAAACAGGAATGAAATATTTGTAAAAAATATGTGAACAAACAAGTGCTAAATCTCAAAAATCATACTAAAAACCAAAACAAATACTACATTCGCAGCATTTGACTACGGCGTAGATGGTCTACGACTTCCTGTATATCTTCTACGTAAGTCCGGAACAACGTAGACCTCGATATGTTCCACACCAATTGCGTTTCTAATAGCCAAATAATAAGATAGATTATAGATTGGCAACCATGCATAATATCAGTCCAGTAGTACTAAATCGTAAGCCCATCTATGTAAATAAAAAAATATATTTCAGGACATATCACACAGCGCCTAGCCCCATACTAAAGCTTACGTTTGTATCATAGGCACTAAATAACGGATATAATACATATATTCTATTATTTTAAGAAATATATACTTAATATATATATAAACGACCAGACTCGACACAAGTAATTGCAAATTTTAAAATGTATAATTACTTGTGTTATGCGGGAATAGAACAGGCACCCTTAGATTAGAAGGCAGAGCCACTACCAACTAAGCTAACAGGGCAGTCAAAGCCACAACAGATTTACTTTGAACACAAGGAACATATTGCTCCTTTCTTATACCCCATACGCAAAAGGTCCACAAGTAATGATATAAAAATCTCGCAAGCATCAAGTACGTACCTTCGTAGAGTAGTTCCTCAGACAACCCTTGCGCTAAATGAGGCGTGGGCGCGCAGTAGTTATTATTCACCTAAGGTTCTACAGAATACGGTCTGGGTTGGTGTTGAGCGAATTTGAGGATAGGGATACGGTGATGTCGATGGTTTTTGTCGATATCTTTTTTAACTTATACAAATTCAAGTATCAAAGAAATTAATGTCAAATGTCAGGCATATCCATCGCGTTCTGTCGTCACCAAGAAACAAATTAACAAGTCAGTTATGGGTTAGAATATGTAATTATGGTATGTAAAGAATCAATAAACCATATTATATTATAGCTAAGTATATAATGTAATGTGATAAACATAAATATTTTTATAATAGTATACCTATTTATGTATTTTTACTCAACAAGCTTTATTTATACAAGTGTAGGTAAATTTATTCAGTCAGAAAAATGACGTGGTTGAAAACATAATTGACTTTTCGTATTTTAACACTATTTCATGTCGATATTCTGTTTGTCCTACACTAGTTGTATTCTATTTGAATATTTTGTGGCTTTTCAAAGACGAGACTCCGTGAGCAGCCTAAAAAGCGAAAAGCGAAAGATTATGGAATAGAAAACCCAATAACGTAATAGATGTTTTAGAATTTGTTATTTACATGTAAATATGTGGGACAATATTTGGGGTATGATGTGTGTTGCGTATTTACAATCTCATATTCATATTTATTCTTTTATAAAAAATATAAACTGCCTCTTGGTTTAAATTTGAATTTTGTAACCATGTCGTAGTTTAAATGTTTTTAGATAGTTTTTAATGTAATTGAGTCAAATGATATTGCTGAAATTATTATTTAATTTATGTTTAGCTTTCTGGTTTTTTGTTTTAAATGGGGTTTAAACTTATTATAAGAAGTTCCGTTTCAAAATAAAACATTGAAATTCATTACTTTAACCTTTTACAATACAATACAATATAACTTTATTGCACACCAAAAATAAAATACAATATGAAATGAACTTAAACTATAAATGAATGCACAAGTGGGCGGCCTTATCACCTTGAGTGATCTCTTCCAGGCATTTACATACGGTACAATCTATTTGTTTTAAGTTTATCATAAAAACTAGTGGCTAAGGCTTCAACACTTACACACTATTCATACCATCCATATCCAGTCACCAAAGAAATTCGTAACCTTTTCCTCGCAAAATCATCAAGCAGGTTGCTACACAAAAAGTCAGTTCAAATCACTCACAGCGCTGCTATAAGGTAGCTCATTATAAGTACGAATGCCACCTCACAGATTATTTCTTCTCCAAATGTACCGCATTGCGGCAGAGCATCGCGCTTCTAGCCTAACCGTCACAGGGCCATAAAACGATTATGTGACTTAGTTGAATGTTATTACCTAGGGAACTATGAGCCAGTCATGCGAATGTACGTTGCCTGTATTCTTATGTGTAGTGTTCCTGGTAGCTCTCAGATTGTGGTTATTGGAGCTTATTCTTGTTCTGTTTTTACGTTAAATAGGCTCACATTGAATCTACAAGTTATTAAGTTTCATCGAAGTAGTAACGCGTATGAGAAACCAGTATTTTTTTTATAATAAGGCATTGACATAAATCAACAAACTTTACCAATACTTCGAAATTTTATTAAGAGTTCCATGTTTTGCTACCAGTGTAAAATCGTCATAGGCCTAAATATTGATTGAACAAATACAATATATAAAATTTATTTATTTACAAAACATACTACTTCTAACTACTACAAAAAGGGGCACTTAGAAAATCTTTAGAAAAGCCTAAAGTAAATAGTATGTTTAGTTTTTCTTCCCTTGTTTTTATATTTTATTATTGTAAAAAAAAATATTTACCAAAAATCTTGCGAATCTTCTGATCTCGTGCATTATTTTATTGCATTTAAATGTTTTGAAAGCAATTGTTACGTCAGGTTGGGTAACTCAGCCATCAACTCAATATTTGATGAAAATCTCCAAATCCTAAATGCGCTAAGACTTTTAGCTATGTACATTAATTAGAGATCTCTCATCTCAAAACACTGAACACACGGAAGTGCGACTGAATGAATTCAAAATAGATCAACAAAGTGCCAAGCTCGATTAGAGATGAGAAACAAAACGAAGACAATTGATTCACTTTGTCATAGTAGGCAAAGGTGTGAACGAAATTGTGCGGGCAAGCGAACGACAAAGCAAGAGATAACGAGTTTTGAGAGACATGAGTCGATTTAGACGACATTCACTAGTCGATAGTGTATTTGGGAATTTATCCAACTTGTGTCAAATATTTTAAATGGCCTAGTTGGTTTATGAACAAATGTATACTAGAGCATTATTTAAGCGAACATTATCAACGGATTTAATTAACAATTAATTCAATGGTTTGTCTTAAACGTTGTTTACTTTACAAATGGTGGGCATATGGCAGATCTTAATCTCTTCAAGTTACATGGTTTGCGATTTGAGAGATAAATTAATTATGACTTTATTTGACATGATCTTAACATAGCTGTTACAAGATACGGTCGCGCTGTCCACTCGTATCAAGTTGAATGAGGTATGTAGGGCTTGTTTACATAATAGATCTTCAAACCCAGTAATTAGGTAAGAAGTTACGCGGAGAAAATAAAATAATTTGAACCAGAAACGCTGCATATACTACTACAAACAAAATTTCTAACAATCGGGCAGTTAGTAAAACGCAGTAAGTTTATTATTCGTTAATTAATTATTTTTAACAATATATGTACGTATATGTATATTCTGGGCTCAGCTGTGAGAAAAACAACAAAATAAACGGTTTTTTTTTTATATTTCTTTCTTTGAATTTGAATATACCATGTTGTTTTAGCGTAAATTTTGTATAAATGTAAATAAACTGGTACGCAATTGTTTAAAAAATACATAACTTTATATTTATTGACCAATAATATTAGCACATTCGATGTAACAAACAAGACCACATGTTCCGTACCGATATGAAATGAACCGACGTACTTACGTGTCTACAATGTACTTAAAGTGAAGCTCAAAGCAAATTGTGGACATAAGCGTCGTAGTTCACTTGTTGGGACACTTTGATTCATTCCGATTGTTTGCAGTTTCTGTACGCTTTGACGGCGAGTACCTCTTTACTTACACTTTGTTACGTTAACATCGAAGTATAAAATGTGAAACTGTCTGTAAAACGTAAAGTATACTATTCATAATCGATTGTAGTTAATGTATTGAATAAAAAAATACGATTATGGTTTCATTGATTAAAACTACTTGATGCAATTGCTATGTATTGTTGTATTTCATCCTAAGGACAACAAAGTATCCATTATAACCTTATTGATGTACGAATACAGCTTTTTTGCTGTGTTTGTTATGAATACTCACTTTCATAATCACAGACAGGAATAAAACAATAGTCTGAATGCACGCCTAAACTTATATAGACATGACTTGTAGACCAATATACTCATTTAAGTATTTTTAATGTATGATAAATTTAAAAACAGATAATATTTCACCGACTTACGTAAAAATAAGGAATAAATTGTCTAACTTAACCTAACCATCTAAACCAAACTCCTACTACACAAAACAAGATACAATCAAAGTTAAGGTAGGAATAAACAGGAACAAAACTAAACCCTGCTTCGGACGCGAACGCAAGCTGCGATACTCTGCCATCTGTAGGCGACACTTTGATTCATTTCATTTTGTTTGCAGACAAGAGGGCTGTTGCCTGAGAGTTAAAAATCTGCTCAGTGTTGTCTGTTTTCACACCTCCAGATTTGTGTACTGAAAAATGCACCTTAATGAAAATAGGGTTAGTATGTGGTGATCATGATAGGTTAGTGACGTAATTTTAATAATATATAAATAACTTTGTTATAAAAGTAGCCAATTTTACTATAGCGAGCTTTCAAGTCGCTTTGAAGACCTGTGATATTGTCATAACAACTGCTGACGTATGAAAAATTTAAATTAAAACGTAAAAGAGGAAAGTTTGAAATAAATTTATTGTCAAAACTTTATACGTGTTCCAGAAGTCTAATTAGAGAAATACTTCTATTCTAGTAAGTGCATGCTCCACCATCGCTATCATATTTGCTGTGGTGTCACTTAAAATTGATTTTATTATTTAAAGAAATATAAATAATCCATAGCAAACATTACGGGTAAGTAAATAAACGTAAAGCAACATGCATCTTGTGTATAATTAGGGTATGTATTGATGATTCTCAAGAATCACGTTGACCATTCCTCAATTCCTCATGTATATAAAGTTAATCACAGTTTAAGAACTACTTTCCTACTACATCTTCTACAAGCGAAATAGCGGGTAAATGTCAAGAACTTCTCTTGAATCTCATTTAAAGTTGAGCTAGAAACTTATAGTGCTACCCGCACCGCATGTATGTGCGAGTATCCGTGTATGCATCTGGCGCTTTTAAGATATCTCTGCACGACTTAAAGTAAGTACCAAGGAAAACATTAAAATCGACGATCAAACGATGTGGCGGAGGTACCTAAGGATTTCTCTGACAAACATAGCAAGGAATTGAAATCTATATTCATGTTTTTGTATTCTACAGTTTGTCTTGTTTGAGGAAAATCAAGCGGTTAAATTTATTCACGGTCAAGAGTCACATAGAAAAGATTTTCATTATTATCTCGGTTCTTATTAGTCTAGCAATGTTATGTCCAATAAGAAAACTGTAACACATGAATGTGGCGTCAAGTTTTGGTCAATCGTTTTTTTCATGAGCACTCCCAATTTTGCAATTGACTGCGATAGTGCTCAATGCTTTGCACTGTATAAAACGTTAGTATGAGTTTTTTTCTCAAGTATTTTTTTTAGTTTAAATGGTACGTACGTTACACTTACGTACATGTAGATTGTAGGTAGTCCTAAATATGACTCATAATGAATTGCTACGCTCTTCAAATTATCTATCCAGCGTCTCATAACATCGTGAAGAAGACGCAGTTACGTGAGTGAAGTAGCTTAAAATAATAAAGCCATTCTGAGAAGTCCTGTTAAGTCTCCTCACGGTGCCAAATGTTCCTAAGTAGACTTGGAAATTTAAATTTGTAAGGATTAAATTTGTCTTCATTTTTGGGATATGTGCGAACATATTAAAAGACTCGTAAGTACGTTATGAAGTGAGAGATGATTAAACTTATTTGAACTTTGAAGTCTAAATGTTATACATATTAAGTTAAGTAAAATATAATTATTTTAAAAAAACTAGCTGTGGCAGCGACTTTGTCCGCGTGGAATAGTTATTACCATAAAAACGTTTCTAGTGAGTTAATCTTAAAAGATAGATATATACTGTTGCTGACATTTTGTTAGATCATTTCAAGAGAAATAATTCCTTCACACATATTTTTTGATATTTAGTTTTTGCAGCACACGCAATGGAAGCTCTCAAAGATGAATAATTTTCCCCGTTTTTTCCACCCTATTAGGTGCTGCGTGATGTTATATAGCCTAAAGCATTCCTCAATAAATGGTCTATTCAACACAAAAAGATTTTTTAAATTCGCACCAATAGTTCCTGAGATGAGAAGAGTTTGTTTGTTTGTTTGAACGCGCTACGTTCAAACAAACAAACAAACTCTTCAGTTTTATAATATTAGTAAAGATATGAAAATGACGAATTAAAATAAACTTTATTCAATAGGTGTTGAAGTTTTTTTTACTTCCCTTTGTAATGTAAGAAAAAAGCTTGAAATGTTTCCTGCTGTAAAAATAAATTATAAGTAACTGAATATGTACCAAATTGATTGGACTAATAATTAAACCCCATAATTATCATTTAACAAGTAACTTGGGGATATATGATACATGAGGATATAATATACATACATGGACTGTAGGTTGGCCAGAAAACAATTTTTTTTTTTGAAACGATAACAACAAATCAATTGCATGTGAAACTGAAGTCTAGAAGATATTATTTAGTTATTGAAAGATAAAAGCAATTATCAGATGAATCTGAAAAAATGTAACATTTATTTCGTCAAGTTGCCAAAATATCGTAATGAAACTCGTGCATATTCCTGATTCAAGCCACCATTCATGTTCATAAAATTAATGTAAATTAGATGTACGCCTCTCAAGGCTCAAACGCAGTAATTTTGCATTCATGTGATACTTCGCCGCGGAGTTACCAAGTTTTAAATGAGTAGGTAAAGGCGAAGTTTTCTTTGGGCAAATATGCAAGAGTATATAAACTTTCCGTAGATTACTAGGAAGTTACAAGCTGTACTCATTAGATTAGCTTCATTTCTGTGTTATGGCAGTCTTGTTTGAAAACCACTTCCAGATAAATGAATTTAGTTTTTTTTAGACCACTGTGTTTGTAAGAGCTTGTATGTATCCCAGTTCGATACCGTCCCTTCACTAATTATTTATATTTTCAAGTTTCATGTACCTAGATTGACACACTAACGGTGAATGAAAATATTGAGAGGAAACCTACAGGTTTGTGTATTACAAGGTCCAACAATCGTGTTGTACACAAATGTGTGGGATGTTCAGAATGTATCAGTTCCTGTGAATGTTTTACTGATAATCATGTATTTTCTGTGTGTCGTTGTGTATGCCTAATAAATAAATAAATAAAAACGTGGTAAGACTTTCCTGAATTAAAACGAAAAAAAAAACTAAACATGGGACATAATTATCCGATGTGGAATTTCTCGTTACATAAAAATCAATTAAACATGTCATGGTGGAAATCACAGGAAAAGATTAGTAAGCAAGCACGTAATTACACTGTCTTTTTAATTTTAAGCTATTAGCCCGGTTGTCGAAACAAGCGATTAGCGTCAGCCAACAGTGTACGGAGAAAACTGCGCATGAAAAATGCGAATCGGAAAATCTGTACAGCTCTCATCAATTAAATATTTCTGAACCATTAGCGCAGGTGGCAAGCAACGTAATGGAACCCATTAGAGCTGGCCGGTGCTAGTGGGTATATAGACTTTGTAAGCTAAAGAACCCTATCTATTTCTCTATTACTCTGTTTCACGCAATACAGAGATTCAGATCTTCGGCTTTTGTAAACTTCTTTTATGTTATTTTTTTATACTAAATTCGCACTTGATCATAATTTGTTTAATGGGAATCAATCAAAACCTGAGCACTACCATGCAATAATGTAGATTTTGAGAAATTTTGTTGACTCAGAATAATTCATTTACTAGAAAGGATGAAAAATAAACACATTGAAAGCCCATTTAGATCTTTCAGGTACTTTCTACTAATTATCTAATCTGCCTTCTTTACAATCCGTTCTGTATACCATAACAATTATTACGTTAATTTGCATCTATACTGTGTAGAAGATATTACAATTGTTACAATTTATTTATTTTCATAATAATGACATGTCTGCTGGGCAAGATGTCCACAACATTATACGTGCTAGTTGGCCAGCATAAATCCACGCTGCTCGCTTTATGACTGGCTCGGATAAGTTTTTCAATGGGAAGATTCTAGATGCTGTTTTGATACGGAATTTTGCTGATTCCTGTTCCATTTCCGGAAAAAAACATGCTTTACATTAAGACGGATGCCGGGTCGAGAGGGGTCCTAGAAAAGAAGCCTATACACCGAAGTGTGCAATAACGGGCTGATGGTGATGATGATGATGCTTTACATTGGACCGCAGAGTCACATGAGAGATGACTACCTGATTGACCTGATTATATCTAAAGAATAAGAAGTATATAAATGATGGCCTGCAAGAGGCTTAGTGTGTTATATGGCTATTAAGTAGCCACCAAGCAAAGGAGTAAATAATATAAGAAAAAACTTTCAGAAGACTTGATAACCTCCTTTTTGGAAGTAATTACTATAATTACCTTAATAAAAACCTAATAATTGATATCAAATTGAATATCTAAGTTAATAAAGAAATTAAACACTGTATTTGTATTTTTGTCATATCGTACCAAGATTTATGCCACTTTGCAATAAATCCTTGTGATTATTTATGGGATTATAAAAAGGCATACTTAATTTGTAAATTATTTAAGTAAGATATATGTGTACACTCGAACACATGCCTTTATTCTTGTCTTACAACAAACATGCTCATTTTTGAAATTCAGTTTATTATGTATTTTTGTATCTAATATTTCAGTATACAAAATAAATGTAACAAAACAAACCCACAAAAATATCTTATTTACTTAATCAAAAACAACAAACACAAATCCCGCATCAAAGAATTTCCGGGATTCTTCTTTTTTTCATTATAACATTACAGTAAAAAGTCGTGCGGACAATACTACGCCATACCAGGAATTTTTACCTAAAGGTATGTTACATATTGAATCTGGACAGGAAATGCCGTTTTCCGATAAAGTCAATCCACTATTGTAAACCTGTGGTCAGATTACAAAAGTTTAGCAAACTGTTTTTACTATTTTTTATTATTTGTACCAGTTTTGTTGCAAATGATTTTTCACTATGTAGGTACGAGATTTTATTTTATATCAGATTGGTGCACCTAAATCTTGAAATTTCTTTATCTTGAAATATAGACTACAATAATTGACTACGTGGTCACATTTATTTACTTGTGTTCTTACTGACTCCTCTTAAACTATTCATTGTAAGTATGGATTTTTTTAATATTGGTAAATACAAGACATTCCATTATTATTGTACTATTGGTAACATGAAACTTAGCTTAGTAAAAGTTATTTTTATGGTTCTTTATCTTGAAACTGCCACACAAAAGCTAGCCAAGACTACATAAAAACCTGTCAACTGCAACTATAAATTCGCAAAGCAAGCAATCTACATCACTACGAAACAGTTGACCTGCATAGCTCTAATAACGACTTACAATAGGCATACGAAGCAAAAGCCGCGGGTTTCGTTAAATCAGCGGGGTGAAAGGAATCCTCGAGTTGGAGCTGCGCCCAGCGTCGTCGAGATTGCAGCAATTTATCCGTTCGTGACGATAAGATAGGATTGTTAACTTGCACAGTATGATAAGTCATCCACTCAGATCGATTCAACTTCGATTCACCCTTTTTTCGTTGTTAAGGCAGATATTAATCCGTCAGAGGAGCCGATGTTATGCGAATTCTGTACTTGTAATTCTACCATTTAATTCAGTCGCAATAGCTCAGCGTCAAATCTAAGTACCTATATATATCTGCATATTTTTAACCCATAAATAAAAAAAAATCTCATTAAAGAGAAGTACTGCGCAAAAAAGTAAAGTTGATTGAGAGGTTTCCTACTTCTATTTATTTTGTCGTAGATATTTTTATAAGCTGATTATAATTGACTAGAGGGTGCTCGCGCCTTCGCTCGCATTAAGAAGAACCTCTTCAGCTTCATGAATTATAGTTGCTACCCACTACTTGAGCCGTTTTCGCAGCGCACGCAACGGAAGCCCTAAGATTTTTTCAAATTTCCCCCGTTTTTTCCACATTTTCTATTGTTTCTTCGCTCCTATTAGTTGCAACGTGATGTTATATAGCCTAAAGCCTTCCTCAATAGTAGTTCTGAGATTAGCGCGTTCAAACAAACAAACAAACTCTTCAGCTTTATAATATTAGTATAGATAAATGCTCGGAGTAAAAGAGGATTTGACGTTGAGTTCATTTGTTATACTAAGGTTTGGCTAGGTCAGCCATTTTAAATATACGACATAATCATACACGATTTTATGCAGAAACAAAACTTTTCCAGTGATGTCAACTGCATTATCTTTTTACCGCTTCAAATAAAACCGGTCATTTTGTTTTTGCGAACAAACTAATAACTGTTAAAACTTAGCTATACACCTGTCTGCGGTAATAACACCAGTAATGGACGTGCGTCAGTCACGCTCGTTTAGATTTTTGCATCAGCTTTTAACTGCAACTTTACTGTAGTTGGATGAGGTTGCTAAAATGTAACTGTGTCTGTGAATAGAGCCGCACAGTCGTCACATTTTTATCGGGAATTGCAAAAACTCAGCGGCGCGTCCAAAATGGTGCATTTTCCAGATATTTTGTCGAGCGTTTCGTGTAATAATTTGCGCGTTGGTCCCTAGCAGCGATTGAAAGTAAATTATCTACGGCGTGTAGTTTTTGTCGGTCCGCCGCTGGCGCTGCAGTGGCCTGCCGCTAATTGTTTTCGTTTTTTTAACAGTTACCGGACGATGTTTTTCTGGTGATTTCGATTTTGTTTTGGTTTCTCGTTGCTGCGCTTTGATGTTACTTGTAGCTTCTGGCGGGATATTGCTGATAGGAGTTGATAGGAAACTCAATGAAAAATTATATAATTAAATGGAAGTCTTTGCATTTGAAAATATTAAAATGCATCTAAGTTAATATCAACGCTCATCGCCATTTTCATCAGAAGATATTCGTTAGTTTAATTACGGACAAAAATAGCGTGTTTTTTAAATAATGTGATATCAACAAAGTATCACAAACAAAATACAAAACAAATAAACTTAATCCAATAATCCAAGCTAGAAATTTCTGGCTGACTCACTTGACTTGCTTATTTAGTTGAAAGTTCATTCCCTAAACATTTTTATAGGTAGGTGCGCTGTCTGGAGACTCGATTTCAATTTTTAATGCAAGAAACGCGACTCTGGGGCCACAGTAATGGGAGAATAAATATCGCAGTGCTCCTTATGAATGAATAATAAATATCGACCGTCTGTGGCTCGCTGCAAATAAGAGAGCCGAGGACGTACTGAAGGGCCGGGTTTGGAAGCGCTTGTTTCTATTTAAATTTGAACGCTTAGCTAGCGAAAGATGCTTTTGTAGAAAACGTTGCGTAATAATATTTGATTAAGCAAGTGTGTTGTCGCTAAAAGAAGAAAAAGTGAAATAAAAATTAACGCAACAACTAGTTAGTTTACTTTTGTACGTTTTCAAATTAAACGAAAACGACACATTCACTAATCGTACCAATTATAATTTATTACTGAAACAATCAATTGAAATACCATCATTTGATAAATTTATTATTGTTAAGTGGTCATTTTACAAAACTGAACTAGTTAAAATATACAAAATGTTAGGTTTTAATATGTATTTTATACCTACATATAACTTTGATACATGTTGGTCATTTCATTTTAAAGTACTTATCTGTTTTCTATTAACAAATGGGTCCCAACTTTCGTATATAATATACGGTATATAAAACCTGAGTACGCCCACAGCTAGAATTTCAGCCTACTCGTGTATTTCGCATAGATTTAGGAGGTCTGAAATACCTGCTCAGAAGTTGTCCGGTCGAGTGCACAGCTGAAGCGCCCAGCAGAATACTATACGGATTATTAAGGTATTTGTAAGTCTAAATTATCTTGATTATTACCTACAAATAGTATATAAAGAATAGAAAAATAAGGAACCAATATTAACTGAAACAAACACTATTGTATCTGAAAAGAAAGTACAGTACAAATTAAATACGAGATTATTTTATTTGCTGCAATTTACTACAACCAAGTCTAGTCAGAGATCTGCACAAGATCGACGCCGATGGCACATACAAAGGGAGGCCTATACCCAGCAGTGGGATTCCAAGGACTGTGGATGATGATGATGATGATGAAATCTAGTCAATATTTTACAATTTACTGAATTCTAAAAGTATTTAAACATTGAAATATAAAATTATCTTTATCAAAACCGTTAGTAAATTACTTTTACGGAAACTGCAATCGTTTGATTGAATGTCAATATCAAATCTAAAAGTAAAAGAAAAATGCTGCGTTTAAATATTTTAGTTCTAAGTGTTTTTTTCACATGAGTTAACCGCGTTTCTCTGTATAAACAAAACGCAAGCTTTCATTGCTTTTATTTGTTCTACGAATATAGAAAAATCGTGGTTAAATCCATATACCCTATTGCTGGTTTTTGCAACGCAGCACTTCAACAATACGTTTTTATTCTAAACGCGCCGGTCGCTTAGTCCAGAACTTTCCTTCATAAAAGGTACAAAACAAGAATAATCGTCGTTCACCCCCAGGTTTGCTTTCTGTGAAGTTTTGCTGACACAACAAGGGCTTAGCTATTTTTAAATGACGTTTCAAAGACATTCTAGGCACTAGATGGTGCGTTTAAACTATAACATTACCAATATCAGATTACCTACTATATTTATAAAAGCTAAATTAAGTTTGTTAGCCTTAGTTTCTTTACGGCTACGCGCTAACTCTAAACATAAAAAAACATCGAAATTAAGTCAATTCCAGTGACAGATCAGGTACAAATAACATTACCGGTATCTGTATTGGTCATAAATCCAAGCATGCGTGATGAGTCCGACTGCTGATTGGTATAGCTATCTAGTATTTTTTTAACACAGAGTAGGCTTGCGTTTTGACTACAGCCTGCTTGATGTTAAGATGTTGATGTTATCTAAGATGTAGCACGCTTGCCTAGAAGTAACCTTATTACCTTATTTATCGAGGATATATAAGTAGTTCAGTGTCTTTAATCTACCTAACCTATGTATAAGTAATAGAAGGGCGTACAAATGGCTCGGCTTGCAAACGGCGAACAAGCGTTCATTAAACACTTCTGAGCAATTACGCGAGCCGTGTGGCTCTCAACAATGTTCGTTTTGGCTAGCACTGGACCATACTAAAACAGCGGACATCAAGTTCATTTAAACGATGTGTGTATAAGTATGTACTTATGTGTTGTGATAGTCAACAAATAAGTACATTTAAACTTATTAACTACATACTTGTTATTCCTTTTAGGAATTATGTAAGGAATTTTTATGCTAAATTCAAGGAGATGTTGAAAGTTAATGTACGTAAATATGTTCAACAAAGGCCCACGACACTTTTGATACTCTAATTAGCGTTGCTTCAGGTGATCTAGTGATCAAATATGTTAATGACTATTTGTTTGAACATAATACAGGCACATATATGTATATGCAGAAATCAAAGGTATTACAAGAAAATCCACATCACACTTTTTTGAGTGTATGTGATATTACCACACACACTCGTACAGAGTGTGTGTGGTAATTCTTCTGAATCTGAATCAATTTGGATAAAATTTTGTACAGAGGTGGATGAGATAGGAATTACTACGTGATCTTGGTGAGTACCCGTTCCAATAGCACCTGGGCGAATATAACCCAGCCTATTCCAAATAAATTCCACGAAAAGAACCGATCGATTTGATAGGTGCTTTTCGTGAAATCAAGTTAATTTTTAAAAAAATGACCAAGAAGAGCACTATTTAGCAGCCTTAACCTTAACCCAGAATAACGGGAATTATACCAAAATCCGGTAGCCAGTTCAAAATCTGCGTAAAACAAAACACAAACGTGATCAAGAAATGGCCCAGCTAATCCGTGCACGCGTCGCCCTATTTTCATATCATGTCGGCCCATGTTGGTCCGTGCTTTAAGTAGCCATCACACTGCAAACACACCGGACCTCGGCTGTTCCAATACGGCTGAAAGGATTTTCGAATACACGCCATGTATTTAAATTGTCAAGACGCCAGGGAGCGATGCGCGGATAATGCTTTTTAAATACGGACGGAAATCGGGTGAGCAATGCGGATTTTTAATCTTTGTTTGATAGGCTTTTGATATTTTAACACTTGGTTTAAGGGCTTTTCCGGTTATTTCTAATTCTTATAGCTGTATTAGATTGTGTTACATGTGATGAGATGTTTTCTAGAGTTATAAGTTTACATAAGTTTTATAATAATATTATAAAACTACGCTTTCTGTTAAAAATGGCCGCCAAAATTGACCAATAGCATACAGTCTTTCGGTGGCGCCACGGCCGTAAATATTGTCTTAGGAATATGATCTTTACTGAGTATATAAAACAGATCATTTTACGTCGAATGGTGTTAAAAAGTCATTTTTGTAGTATTTGGTAATATGACGCTATTCTTTCAAAGCAGCGAATAATGTACTGAGTATAAGTTGCTGACTTTTTTACGGTATTTTTTATCAACTTGCTCCCATGTACTCATTCAAATAATAAGTTTTGTGACATGTAATGAATATAATGAATAACAATACACTTGAACTTCAAGTTTTGGTTAAAAACTTTCTTGTCTGTTACTGTCATACTCTAGGTATAGTAAAAATAATAAAGTATCATGCACTAGAAAAACACTTGCACAAGCAGCATTAACTTTTGCAACACTGTTCATTTATACAATAGAAACCTCGGGACACGACAATGTAGTGCAGTTTCAATGGTTATTGTTAAATGCTGGTCTACCAGTAACTCCCTATTTTTTGCTCTAGCTGGGCATAGAAATGCCCCATTTTCCGAAACGACTGACCTAAATACTAGCTTCATTTATATAGCTGCAGGGTGGATTTAGCGTACCATATCCACGTCCAAATAGCTTCCCAATACTAGCTCTAAGCTTCAAAATGGAGTAGAGACAAAACGTTTATGCAAGAAACTAGCTCCGTTCAAATACATGCATTCTTTGAAAATGACTCCGTTTTGCACATTGCTCGATCCACTCGAAGATTGTATTTCGTTTAACTTTTGTGCGAGTTCCTTTTGAATCGAACGGTGAGACGAGCGAGTAAATTTTTGTGAACACTTAAAGAGGGGAATGTAAAATGTTATGTTTACTGCAATTGCGGTTAAAAGTTCACTTTAAACTGAGAATCCACAAAAAGAAACACCATAAAATAAAATCAAATCAAATGTGTTTATTGGTCAGTTACATGTGTTACTCCTTCACATCTCAACAGAGCAACGGATCTCTTATCCCGACACAGCGCAAGATTACTATTTATTGATAATCTTGAATCAATGAGTAATTCGTTATTCAGTTTTTAATCATGATAAGCTTCGGTTACACCACTACATGTTTACAAACATGTAATTTACTGTCTCTGCAATTGCATCAGCATTCATAAACAGACGTACGTGCCGCACAAAATCACAGAAATAGCAGCACTAAATGCAATTATTTTGCACACTACATCGCGCAGACAGCGAAACTATTCACTGCGCCTCACCTACACATATCTAGGTATAGTTATATACTATTTAGGTCTCGCGCGAATTATTCTGCAGAACAGTTTAGTAAACAAATTATTTAAACCGTAATGTGGGCAGGAATGTGGCATTCACGAACGAGCGGAGCCAACGCTGACCGCAAATTGTGCTATTTGTATTTAGCCGGTTTTAGCGGACTAATCAAAACATTGAAATTGCTGGCGGCTGAACCTTTTAGCGCTATTGTATGGGACCATCTGCTGATGAGAATTTCGCGTATCTGATCATTTTAAATGGTTAACAAGTGTGTGTGTAAATATCGATGCGATGTGGCATTAGTAGGTCTAGACTAGACCTAAAATTAAGTAAATCTCACATTTATCGTTTACGTCTATGGAGTTTAGTTGTACTTTTCTTTCAAGTGTAAATTTAAGAACTAAGATCTACACACCGAAACACATTTAACTGTTGACTAGGTAATATTATGAATTATTTCAAATTATTGCTTAGTTAAGACAATACTACCGTCCCTTATGTTTGCACAGCCAGCTAAAAACATACAAAAAAGTAGAAATATAATTGATTGCTTCATAAAAACAGCTGTACCTAGTAGTTGCACCAAGATGACTATCGCAGAGAATAGACACAGTGGCCAAACAAAGTGCATTGGGGTTCTAAGACGTTCACAAAGCGACATGTGTAACCCGGCTGCGGATAAAAGCGCTATTAAGACAGAGAGACGGAGCTCGGCCGGGTTTATTGCATCCCTGTTTGCCTCTAGGCAACAGCATCACACCTAGTAGACTACGCGTTACAGTCATAAAATACTGAGTCATTAAAAAGACGTATGAATTTTGCAAATTTTATGAATGTAACATTCCTGAAATGCTTATTAAAGTAAATGAATTTCAAAATATCAAATTAAAGCAAATAGGGTAAAATGTACCTAAGCTACTTTTAATAATAGTAAACCGGTTCTTATTGGGTAAACACGATCCATCTTAGACCATAGTTATTTACCTGGTTCAGTTAAAAAAAATAAGTAAGGAGTATTGTATATAATATATCTGCTTGTTTGGTGACCTATTTTCGTGATGAATTGTGTAATTTATATGCAATTGAAAATAATTACTACAGAAAGGATAGGAAAGGATATCTGCTATTTAAATTAACACTTTTATGCTAATACAGGCATGTTGCAGCCTTTGAGAATGTCTTTAAATTCGTTCTTAGTTTAGTATATGGTATAAGTGGAGAATAGATGTTCATGTCTCATTTATTTACAATAATAAAATATAACAACAAGGGAAGAAAAACTAAACATACTACTTCTAACTTACTACAAAAAGGGGCACTTAGAAAATCTTTAGAAAAGCCTAAAGATAATCTAAGTGCTCCAGCCCACTACCAGAGGGTAGCGTGCCCAGCATACTGGCCGCATTACCACGCTGGATGGCAATGCTGATACGTTGAGCCAGACAAAGGCCAGCATTTTGGTCATGCGTCGCGTCAACCAAGTTGCAAGTGTTCATGTCTTAAGTTTAACTATCTCTTCTCCGTACAAAGTCTCTGGATTATTTCATCTATTTCTCTAGGCAATACCGTCTCCGCCCCTCTAACTCAACCCGATGCCCGTTTCCGATTGTTATTACCTAGTAAGTATGGGTAAGGATGATCGACAGAGGAATAACGTACTCTATGTGTATCTTATTGGACATGTTATTGGAGATTTAGTGGAGCGGCCCGAACGATTTATCCTTTTAGTGATATGGAAAGAATGTTTTTAGGTATGGAGAGTTTGTAGGTTATTTTTAATTTATACATAAGATGTTAAAGAGTTACATATATTTTATATATACAGAATATAAAATATATCTAATTGCTAATGAGTAAGAAAATTTACAAAGAAATATACAGATAAATAAATATTCAATACACACAAACAAGTTTCTAGGTAATTTTCATTAAATTGATGTTCATTCTAAGTTCTGTTACAAACTTGACGTAGTATCGAGATGTTTTAAACTATCACAGGGGCTTTTGAAAGTTTAAGCAACTGCTACTATGTTAAAAATTCTAATGAGTGAGATCATATATATGACCGGGGGATACCCAGATGTAATTGTATTTTTTTTTCTTTGGCCAAGTTTTATTAGTAAAGAATAATTACACATAGATAAGATTAAAAGAAATAACTATTGTTTTGCAAAAGAATTTGATAATAAATTAAACATACTCAAAAATCACCTAAACATCACCACTGAAACACAAATTTACGCAACAATAAAACCTATCTTGCCTTGAATACCTAAAGTCTAGGCTTTTATTTTCTTTCCCTCGCTAAGGCCATGTCTCCATTAATTCCTGTATCTTATCAAGGCCAGTGACATCGGCTCGCGTGTGGACACTCTGCTTTAGCACCTAGACATCACGCCTAAGGTTAGATAAATGTGGTTAGCTTTTATTTATACGCAAGATTTGGTATTAAACTTGTAGGCATAAATATAGTTCAGGGTTTTTAATCAAAGTTCTGTTACAATATTAACACACATAATTTGTTAAAAAAAGTAGTATGAATGCCCACGGCTTTTCTCGTTTACTGTTTTAGGATTAAAAGTAGCTTTTGTTACTCTTAGAAGAAAGTGTTATATATACTCGCAACTAAATGTAATATATCTAATGTTTATCTGTTAAATATTATGGTAATTAATCCGTCGCTTTATTATGACGTGAAGAAGGAACAAAAAAATTGTCATATTTGCATTAACTGTAACGACTACACTTTAAAAAAAAAAAAAAAAACCAGTTGGTTTATTCAAGCAAAATAGCAATAAACTAATAGAGATTTTATGTAAAAAAAAAACCTGTGGCTCCAGTACATTTAAAAAAGGCGGTTTCTCAAATATATAATTACTACACAATTTTTAAGCTTAAGCCTAGTCGTTTTTAAAGCTTTTATTTTAAAGCCTCAGGTAAAAATAACAAAAGCTTCAATTTAATTAACACTTTTTAATGATCTCGCCATTTAATCTTTCAGACGTTTATGTCATTTTACGTAAATTTAAAGAAACTTTAATGCTTAAGGCACTATCCACTTAATTAGCTTACTTTAAACTTAGTCAATCCTGGCTCTGACTTATTCAGAACTAACGAAGATAACTTAATGGTAAGTTAATGAAAGGGACGGCTTAAGGTGACTGATGCTTTTGAGCAGAAAGCACTTAAGTTTTAAGTTGAAATTTAGTTGTAGAGTAGATTAACATTGATAGGTAAATGTTAAATAAATCTAACTTACACTAAACATATCTCTTTCTGGCTGTTGGTCTGTTCTTTGATGCTATATGTATCAGTACTTACAATGTATCATACGTATACTAGTATTTAATATTGCGTCAGACGTCGCCATTATTTGACGTGTATTAAGTCTTTTTTTATTATGTTCTGTTATTAGCACAATGAGCTATTAAATCTATCTGTAGCTGTATTTGGTTATGTAGTCAGAACTACAAGGTTTTCTTCGTATCTTGTAATGAACTAAGATTTTGCCAATTAATCAATAATAAACTAAACAACGATATACTACCTCCAGAACTCTATTTGTATTATTATAAATCTCTTTTATCGCACATGGATTTAAATCCATATCGCAGTCGTGCAAAATATTATACATTCCGTGAATGCTTGTAGCCTCCCTTAAATACAATTGCTTAAAAAGTACTCCACTATAATATATCAACCTATCGCTTTTACACAATACGTAAAACTTTTAACCTAACTCGAGCCGTGCCAAAGTCGCCTTCACTTACATAGGTCAAACTAAGTATAGGCTAACTTAACTAATCTGTTTAGGTAAGGCTAAGCTAGGCAACTTGCGTGCTAGGCATGCGTGACTGAGCCCTATTGATCATCGGGCATAAGAAATACGACATCAAGGACATTTTTTTACAAGAAATGGCTTTGGTGATAACCGTACTACAACTTGCCGGTTATATCTTGGTGGAAAACATGCTTGGGACGGAATTAAGTACAATGTTGTGACGCATTTAGGTTAAAGTTCGTGTTGTGAACAATTATTGTGACTTTTGAATACGTTTACTGTGAGTTGTGCTTCCGATCGTGAGGTATGTAGGTATTACTTGTGCTATTTTTGTGAAGGCTAATTAATAGAACATTGTATCATTAGAAGCATGTCTCCTTTTGATGGAAATTAACAATTTGGTGGGTGACGGACGTAAATAACTTATGTAACTTCTTAACATCCTAATATTTTTTCAGCTAACGTGTGCTTCAGTAATAAGATTGTTCAACAAAATTATTACTTGCGAATTTCAGTTTCATCGATCAATGACTATTAATTAATTATTAATTAATTCACTATCAAATCATGTTGTGAATTAAGAGTTTTTTTAAACCTTATTTAAGAACAGAAAACGAATGTTATCTTCTGACAACAACAAGCTATCCCACCGCGTCAGGCTGGCGTGACATCGTCCACTATCACCAAATAGCTGACACTCTACTATAAGTAATCGTCCACTTTCCTCGCACGCCCTATGTCCATCCCTCTGTCAATTTGAATGAGCACCGAATAAAAACCTTTACATGACAGGCGTAGAGAAAATAATATCAAGACCTTACAACTTTTTTATTCACTTCGTATTTTTACTTACATGAAAATGCTTTTTTCTTTCAACCTCTACACCACAACCAAACAAAAAATTCTGATGATCCATCACTCGGTGGCGGTATAAGTGTAGGACTAACAGACCAGGAACACCATCGGACAGATTTTTTACATAGACCTACATATATACCACGATACAAGCGTTTGCTTAGTGTGGGGCTAGATGGTCCTGCGTGCAATGTCCCGGAATATTTATTTTTATTTTTATATGCAATTTCGTGAGACATATGTAATTAATATATGTAAGCGTCCCATCTTATCGGCTTATTTACATTTATAGCAAGCAGACGTATCTAGTGATACACGTAACTGTCCTATCACATAAGTTAATGTGTGATTATGTGTGTCGGAATTTCCACAATAATTACGCGTCTGTTGTATATGATTCAGTCTAGGCAGGTATAACAAGCCCCTAATCGGTTTCCAATTTTATCAAGAGAGCGAGCGAAGCGTGTAAGCATTTTTCACGCATCAGAAATCTGAAAGGAAAACTGAGGTGAAAATGAAACGTCAAGAAATCTTTTCTGTGGTGATAAGTGGTGCTTAAAAATACATGAAAATTGGAGTGTTTTTGTTTTTTGTTAACTATATTGGAGTACTTGAGTAATTTTTATTTTGAGTTTGTGTGTGTAATCTGTAGTGGCAATTTTATGTACTCTGTTAAGTTACATTTTCTTATAAGTATGGATATTGGACTTAATCTAATTTAATGATAGAACAGATAGTTCAGGCAACCCGTGACCAGCATGCTGGCGCATTCTTGGCGCAAAGGATAAGCATTGCCATCCAACGTGGCAATGCCGCCAGCATGCTGGGAACGTTGCCTACAGATATACTTTTTTTATAGGTGTTTAAAGTTTATTAAAAGTTTTAGTTTATAAGTTAGGTATTAATTACTTAAGTTTTTATTTTAAATTAGTAAAATTTGTTTTGTAAGTAATTACAAAAAAAAAAAAAAAAAAATATGATTATTTTATAGTATAATCAAGTATTACTTGTTTATTTGATCGTAGATCATAGACGCATAATGTGTCGTTAGAATACCAATCATATTTGAAACTACAGTTTTTACGAGATTGAAATCTTTGGAATCATTAAAATAAGTAAGCTATACGTTCAAGGTACAAAAATCATAGCTCTTCTGCAACGCCAGTGCGAAAGTAATTGCAAACACTATACAAACACTTGTTCTTGTATATTTTTTTTCCTATAAACTGGACTATGTAAAATAAAGTAAGAAAAAAGCTTGATAAGAAATGATAAACTTGCAAAGATTAATAAACGCATTAATATCCATAATATTTTTAGTAAACAAAGAGTGCAGCTAGAAGGAAAATGCGTCTACCAAATATTCTGACATTCTTTGGTTCGATACAATGGCTAAGTATATTACGATAGGACATTTACAATTAGAATAATATATTTTTTTTTATTTTATAATAGTTTTTAATTAAATACTGACATTGTTCTTTTCATTGTTCATTTATTCGATAAACATTATAATTTTCATTCTAAAGCTAAGACCTTTGCCCCTAACATATTCATATAATATATTCATAGACAGACCGAGACAAAAAGTAAAATAAAAAAAATATGAATACATGAATACTATTTTCATGAAAAAAAGCTTAATGGCCTCTCAACGCTGCTGTAATGACATTCGCTTGCACCGAACTTAAACATTTATGAAATTCTTTTAAGCAAAAATAAAACAGCAAATGGGGCCCTAATAGAACGTGAACATACCTACTCTGTTGAGACATTTGCCTAATGCAATTTAATAAGGTAAAGTAAGTCGTTATATAGTTTGTACGTACATGTAACTTTTGATGGATTTACACCAAAAGGATGAACGAGCATTGGCTAATGCTCTTGTTAACTAACAAAGACTTATTAGAACCAATTTTACTCTTCTTGAAAGATCCGCTTGCTAAATATAAACATCTTTAAACGCATGTAAGTTTAAAAAGTTTAAGTATCGTTACAAACCTCTCTACCTGGAGCCCTGTTCCCAGAAAATTATAACCCAGGGGTCTTCAAATCTAGAGAAAAGAGGTTTCTTCTAGGCAAGCGTGCTACATCTTAGACTATAGTGGTGCTTAACATCAGGCAGGCTATAGTCAAACGTAAACCTATTTAATGTAAAAAAAAACCAATTCAAGCAATTTAGTCGTAAACATGAAAAAATTAAGGTTTTAGTTTTTTCATTTTAAGAGTTTATTTAATCTCATTGTTAAATGCAAATAATTTATCACAACACCTGAGAAGATGTTTGTTAATTATTTTGTATCAAATTCAGCCTGAAAAAATAGAGCTAGAAAACATTTCAGCCTGAATCTAGTTACGGGCAATTAAAACTATTTTAGAACGTAACGACATTTTCGTGTTTCACAAAACTGGACAATTTAAATGAAAATACATTTTTTTGCTTAATGTACCGTTTGTAAATTGTAAAAAAAGACTTAGATTATTTAGTATTTATATTTTTTCAACTAAATAAAGGTAATTGACGGTAAAACGTTCGTGTGCAAAATATTTTTACTAAATGAATTAACAAATATATTTTGGCTTGTTGTAATATAATTAATAGGATGAATGATTCACCTAAAAATAATATATTTAAACAACAAACATGTCATAGAAAAGACGTCATTAGCTGCATTAATATTTTTATTGAAATTTAACATGAAAAATATAACAGAAACATCAAAGCAGATATTATATTGCCACCATTTCATTTTCCTAGAATTATTTTCAAAGGGAGCAGTGCCCTCTAGCTATTGAATCAAACAAAATATACGCAACCAATAAGAACATCATCTATGTAAAGTAAAACATCACAATAGTACCACTTAAGGATATTAGAGTAAACATAAAAACGGCCAAGGGCGAGTTGGCCTCGTGTACGAAGGGTTTTGTACTAACATCATGCAATTATGAAAAGAAAAGTGAGTATATCTATACTAATATTATAAAGCTGAAGAGTTTGTTTGTTTGAACGCGCTAATCTCAGGAACTACTGGTGCGATTTGAAAAATTATTTTTGTGTTGAATAGACCATTTATCGAGGAAGGCTTTAAGCTATATATATATAACATCACGCTGCCACTAATAGGAGCGATGAAACAATGATACATCTGGAAGAAACGGGGAAAAATTATTCATCTTTGAGGGCTTCCGTTGCGTGCGCTGCGAAAACGGTTTAAGTCCTAAGTAACAGCAGTAATTTATAAAGCTGAAGAGGTTGATTGCAAAAATAAATATGATGCCCAAAATAACTATTTAATTTAGTGATAGGGTCGCCCAATGTCCCTGGTTACCTTCCATCTTTATGTTAAATATGTTATTTTTATTTGGTGTACAATAAAGTATATTTGATTTGATTTAACTATTCCATGCAGACGAAGTCGCAGGTACAGCTAGTAATAGTATAAATCTATCTTTTATCCGTTATACATTTGATGAGTATTTTGTTAAGTGCTAAACCCGCGCTATGATAGTTTTAACTTAAACTTTTTCTGAATCCTGCCGGTAGTGATTACTTTCGCTCATTTTCCAATAAAAGTTTAAGTTTACATACTGAACCCTAAAAATGTAAGACTACAATCGGATATTATTACGAGTATCTTGTTATACTAAATTTCAGGAAATGGCTGCCATTGTTGGCCTTGTAACAATACCTTCTTATTGTAACTCTAGGACTTTCTCCTTGCAAGCCTGTTTCTGTGGTATTGTAAAATTGATATTTATAGGATGGGTAAAAGATTCTTTTGTGATGTGTTATTGTGTTTCTATTTTTATTTCCCTGTTATACGAAAGAAAACCCAATTTATCTACTAGACTGTTTATGTACGGTATTTTTAATATGCATTACTTATAATCATTTTATTGGCCACTGGTAAATTACGTTTTCTCGACGTTAAATGACATTGCAGTCAAAGATTCATCTTACGTGTCCAATAAATAGATACTTGTTTTATACGAAACAGAATATGATTTAATAAATTTAAAGTTTTATAAATTTAATTATATTTTTCAACGTCATTAATCTATTATACAAAAGCTTTTATTATAACTACCATTGTTAAAACTTTATTTTAAAATTTATTTACTGAACCATTATGAAAGTTTTTATACTTATTTTTTTACATGACTTTTTTTCATCGTAGTTATATTCAGTAACTAAGTTACACTATGTTAACTAAGTTAAAAACTGAGTTGGTATAAGTTTTAGATAAGAAAACATCAAGGGAACAAACCTTGTTCCATATCCCCTAAAGTTGAAGGTCGGCCAGACACAAAAACTCCAATGTCGTAAGCCTATGAGTCACCACCTAGACTGTAGGGCGCCGAGCCCATCCCATACTATTCAACCTTTCAGCCAGTATTTTACCCACTGTCAATAAGGAACCACATCATATTAACTGCGCAATTCTCATCTTAAATCTAGAGTTTTTGGTTGTTTTGTGAAGTGATTGTGTGCTCTGTTGACTTCATTATAAAGGTAAGTCAAAATATCGATTTCTATTTGTATGTGATTACTGCCACTCCCACACTAAACTAGAAAAATATACATTTTCAATGCTATTTCTTTGCTGATTAATACTCGTAGTAGATTTTTAAACGCTTAATAGACTTACGTTTGACTACACCCTGCCTGATGTTAAGCACCACTGTTGCACGCTTTCCTTAAATTAACTTATTTTATTTATATTTAAGGATCTATGGGTTGCAAGGTGAAGTAGAAGTTCAGTTAATTCATATAATATTTTTGTTTACATTGTTTTTTTTTTTTGGAAATTTCCTTGTATTTGTTTGAGACAAGATGAAATTAATGTATTTTTGCTTAGCTTTTAGTGTGTAAGCTTTTGTTATGTTATTAAAAATCATAACACACGTAAAAAAAACAACAAAATCGATCTATCATAATTATTTTGCGTGTGCTTCTTTTGTAGCTATGTAGCGTAGCAACGTAGTACTTCATTCCGACGTAGCAACGAACGTTCGTAGCAGTTCTACGAAATAACTATCAATCTGTCGGTGTAATTATTTTCGAAGCCTAATCAAACAACCAAATTCTTTAGAAATATTTTCTTTTTTTTAACTATTAGTGACTTCAATCGGTATTACAAGCATTGGAGTGAAAAAAAAGGAGATGACCGGTAAAAAAAACTATGTCTTTTTTAAAATAAAAGTCGTTTATAGTTTTGTAGTATTCGAATGTATGTATAAAACAGTTACTATGGACAAATTAGTATTTATAACTAAAAACTATATTTGAACAAAGAAATGAATTTATGGCATCAAAATGTATAAAACAATGTACCTATTTATACTTATACGAATCAACAACAAATATCTTTCTAAATATAGCTATTTCCTCATATTGTAGCCAATATTATACATCATTGCCTAAAACAATATCCTGATAATAGGCTTGCAAAAGCACATCTATATACGTAAAAGACTTACCTTCGTACGGTCGTCTTATTAAGGTAAAACGTCATTAACACGATCCTTTCCTCTCCCTTACAAAAGGGCTTGGCCGATGTTTTCCTACATCAGATAGGCCGTTACATTTTATCGTTATGATAACATGTCATATTTTTCGGGGATAGAGCCTGCTCGTAAAATCAACACGCCTTTTATACCTTCTCCAAAGTTCCAAGCAGGAGGGTCGTGGCAATAAAAGCAGTTCGAATGCATGGTTAGATTTTTAGACTTGGTTTAGGACTTTTCACTAAGTAGGTATACTAAGATAAAACTCTAAGAAGAGAAATAAAAAAATAACGATAATGAAATTAATCAACGGGTATGACAATATAATAACATAATTTTCAGATACTTGATAACGTAAATCAAGTGTCTAACACCCAAATCATCGGAAACAAATTTACATCCTATATCTAAGTGTTTTTCGTTATTAAATAATAAACATATTTATGATATTATGACTAAAGTAGGTACGATCAAAATTGACATATACTACTACACATATGTACTACTTTCCTTGTCACTCAAGTAACAAAAAATTAACATAGGTTATCAAAGAGCGAGCTCCAACAATTTGAACAATTGTCTTTCGATTTTCCGAATAAGCTCTTTAGTATTATTACTAGAGCTTTTATTTAAATAATAAATTACTTGCTTTGATAATGATAAAATATGCAAATTATCTCAACGTTAAACTTAAATTAAATTAAAGTTTTTAGTGATAAAATTCTATTCTATATTTGGGGAAATTAATCAAGATGCGGGCTTATGAAAGCCTTTAGGGACCATTTCTAGAATTAAACTGATTTAGTGCGCTTGAAATTAAATTATTTTACTTAGAATTGAGAACTCAGTTTTAGTCAGCTTTATTTATATTTTAAAAAGGGTCTATCAAATAAAGAAAAACGATTTCATGTGACATGTAACTACAACACATTTACATATTTAATTCCCTTTCAATGTTAATATCTACAGTGTACATAATATATTATATGACATAAACACTTGCTCAGTAAGGCTAGAGTGCGCTGTATGCAATATCCCGAAATATATTTATAGTATTATATATTTTTGGTCAGTCCTTTAAAGATATATAGAAAATTTGCATTCAATAAATTGTATCTCCGCTGTTTGTGATAGAACAGCAGTGGTTAAACTGGTTGTCAATCCAATTTTGAGATCTCTTCCAGAGAATACCAACCAACTAGAGTTGGTGGTTTAGTATGTAAATCTCTACACAAAATTTTACCACTCTTGTATATTTTTGTCGCGAAGAAAAACATATACCTGTTCGAAATATATATGTTTGTCATTTCGTTATATCTACCCATTTCTTTGTGAGCAACTTCATAAAAAAATATAATTTATTATCATCTACAGCAGCAAAACGAAAACCACTTTGCTAGCTAATGTCATACGAGGCAATCATTTAAGGTAGGCATTAATTCGACGTAAGCATTCGGTAGCATCAACTAGGCATATACCTGCGTTTGCACGAAGTTCCAATTCTAATCAAACATTATAACGAAGCAATTTAACCGTTCCTTTGTGTGTTTAGGTCTCGGTTCCATCTATAATTGCCATTTCATTTGGAAGGCAAATTTTTAGGCTGTTACTCGGTTAGGCACGGTTCAAATGAAATTGTCGGGAAGACAGGAAATTATAATTAGAGAGATTTTTTACAGCGCTGTTACGTACAATTCTATATAATCGCTTACGCACCAAGATAATTTTAAAACAGCTACTAACTCGAACTAAGTAACGCTCTTGGTTTTTGTTTAGCAATTTCATTTACAACAATATTTTATTATCCTTTGAATAAGTCTACTTAATTTCTTTTGTACTTAATAAGGGACTTGTACTTCATTTTATATAATCTTAAAATATCATAACATAAAATCTTTTATAATAATTGCCAGTTAATGCTTTTTTTGTGATAATTATCCATAAACCTACCCCGCACGTAGATTATACCGTACATAGACATACATATGATACATATACACTTCAGTAAGCCGCGAAAACGGTTTGCTTGGTAAGCGCATTGAGCGACATAACATTCTGAGTGCACCCGGCTCAGCCCAATGTTAGCTGAAACCGTTACATTTAAGAGCTCCATAGCTTTTAGTCCAACTTAAGGCCAAATAATGACGCGACCGTACTGGCCAGCTTACTTGCAATGGAGAGAATTGGAAATCATAATATGTATGTTGGAAAATAATGTATGAGCAAATTATGTGACATGAATGAAAAAGGTTTTTTTTACACTAAGCATTTGACGCCTATTTAAGTCACTTGAAGTGACAGTACAACCGTCGCTTTAAGTGCACTCTCTGAAATGGATATCACAATGATAATTACCACTTTCACATTAAATTAACAACTAAGTACCAAGATATATATGTACATACATAAGACAGGCGTTGAATGCAAGCAAAAGTCACAAAATTGACTCAAGATTTGTTCAAAAACTTCTTCCGTTCTCTATTTCGTTCCAATTCCAGTAACCGCGGTAATAGAGGCGAAATGTCGCTGCGTCGGCTGGTTATTGCCAAGTGACAAGGCGGCACAGTCTACGTCCTCAGCACGCTTTATCACTTAATTTGAATCGTGCGCTGAATTTACAATCCACCGCAGTTAGAATTCTAAAACGAGCTAATCCAATCTGTTTGGTCGCAGTCTGCCGAGGTTTATTCAACAGTCGTTAATGAACGTTGCTTAACAATAGACTGATAAACAGGTGCCGCAAAGCTTGAATAGTTGCGCATACTAAGCACAGTATTAAGTTACAATTATTGTATTCTCAATAACAATAAACTGATGCAAGCTGTGTTTAGCTTTGACATGTGTCATAATCAACTATAAACCTGATTCCAACTATATATTGTCTAACAAAAATTTTGAGTTCAAAATTTATAACAAAGAAACGGTACAACAACAAAAAAAACAGATTAAATTACGTTTTCAGCTTCACGTACTAACAAAACGCTGTTAAAGAAAAACATTATTTCTATTTACTTACAGTTTTAGCAATAGGCACCTATAAAATATTGAGAAAAAAACGTTGCAAAGTATGGATGACAAATCGTTCACAATTGCCTCATCTCATTTCACTAATAAAGAAACCAGATACATCTTATCTCTGAAATTTATTCACAAACTGCGCTTCAACGATTAGTATTATTCGCCAGATAAAATACGATATTATCGTTCACCCGACACGTTGCTGCGATCTGAGGTCGATATAAGATGATCGGAATAGCACATTGATGTCTCGTAGAGTTCCGTAAGCAAACCTTGTATTTACATTCGATATTCTCCGGGTAAATCTGGAGAGCATAAATCGCTTTGCTTGACAATATAGCTTAGTTGGTATATCTACTGAACCCTCGTGGTGTTTCTCGTGTTAATCCGGAATAAAAGGCTCAATGTTTTATAAGTTCTACTTAAATTGATTTAACGGTTTGAACGTGAATAACGTACAGACTTGTTACATTAACAATTTACTTTAACGTATAGATTATTTTTAATAGCAAATTCTTTAGCTGTTTATAAAATGTAATTCACAATTCTTAATTTTATTTCGATCTTATGAATCTTCCTAGAACAGTTCGTATAAAGGTATGATCTAGGCAAGCGATATTTAATGAGTCGATTAAATAATCCAGCAGACAACATAGAACAAAAGAAGAAGCCTCTTTGAGTTATTTTTTCGCAAACCTTTTTAAAAAGTATCTCAAGGAAACATGCATACATCTTTTTAGGGTAAATCTGGAGGGCATAAATCGCTATGCTTGACATTATAGCGAGAGAGTCAAATTTATGCGTGTTTGATTCAAGATGTGGTGCCGGGTTTCTTTTTGTTTCTTACTTTTTAAATAGCTGAATATATTATAATATCCTGATTTTTTTATTCGCACTCCCAGTTCAGGCTATTTTCTTAATATTTGGATGTTTGTATTGTGCCATTGTACTAGTATGTAAGACCTTATACAACCATCATACCAAATCACGACGACATATCGCTTCGTTACGGACAAACAAACTGAGAATCAACTTTTTGGTCTTTAATAACGGTTTGAATTTCGTTTTTGAACGACATATTAAATAAGCACGACTAAATATTGTACGGCAATTATGACAAATACACTAATTTACAGTTTAATCAGTTAATTAGAGTTTCAGCTCCATTTCTCGACATTTACGCACAATATTGTGATATTCAATATAATCACAAAATCAGAAGGTTATTAACACAGATCGGCTTCGTTCCAATTACGCCTAATCCCAAATAACTGTAATGATAAAGGGGTTTTAATCACGGTACTAATAAACCCGTGTCCTGGTTATGCTACCTGGCCAAAGAATATTATATGAGTAAAAGGTACAGATAAGATCACAAACACATTTATTTTGTAAAGCAAAAGTTTGTGAGGCTGTATGTTTAATTCTTGTTCACAATCAAACGGTTAAACCGATTTTCATGAAAATGATATGAAGAGTATCATGGGTACTAGTGGCATATGTCCTTATCTTATTATCTAGTACCCATGATCCAAGCGTTTGCTTAGTATGGAGCTAGATGACGCTGTGTGAAATGTCCCAGAAGATTAATAAATTACATTTTGTCTACACATTGAACTTCCGATTTGCTACACACAATACACGTGCCAGCTTGTTGCCGATGGAATGATAACTTTTTATGTTAATTAATTAGAGAACAGATATCACACTTCTACAATATTATCTTTTTTTTTTATCTTCTTGGCTATTTTCACAACAAATTTCCTTCGGTTGGAGCCGTTTGAGCGCTAAGATAAAACAAACTGACGCACACTTATACATACATATGTGTTTGTTTTCGGACGTAGGTACTCGCAAGCATTCACTTTATAACATTAGCGTGATGTCATAAACAAATGATTGTTATAAAAAAATAGTATAACCTGTTCAAAACGTAGGTAGAAACTGTGAACCATCAACCCAGTAGTACAGGCTTAACCCTTGGCAGGGGATTAATGTAATTAATGTTCCGCCTTTTTATCAACACGCCAGCGGTAATGAGCTTTCCAACGCCATTATGTTTTGGGGTTTTTCCCCACGGGAATAACGCATTTTAAATTTTCTTATTGAAACACTGAATTTCAGGTTATTGTGTTTTCTATGTAACTCATCTTTGTTGTTAGGATATTCTGGTGATTAATTAAATGCTAGTACAAATTCGTTTGTCTCTTGTACGTTTTAGTTTTAGATTAATTCCGTGCTAAAGTTTTTTATGACGTTGTTCTGAGAAATAAGAAAGAAAGAAAGAAAAATATTTATTTACAGAAACAACAGGTTTAAATGTAGGCATACAAACAAAACTTAAGGACTAATATAATTAATAATCTTAATAATCTACCTATTTTTTTATGTATATACAAAAGTTATTTTAAAATAGGTAGGTCATTATAGTACCTACAGTCGCACCACTTCCCCAATCAGCCACCGCGGCAGAACTAAGCAAACTGGCCACGGGGACTTCCCGCGAAAGCAATGAGCCTATAAATAAAAATTCGCATTCGTGCTGGATTATTAGGATACTACTACATCACATACATATGTATATTATATACTTACAGTCGGTATATAAGTCGAACTTATACATATTTAACTTAGGTATATTATTTACATATTCACTATTATACTGTAAATAACTATTCAAAAATTAAACAAATTTTAACTTTTTTTTTTTTTATAGTAATTATATGGTGCGATATATGGTTACATTGAAAATTATTTATCTTATGTACGTTTTGCATTTTGATTATTTTAATTGATAAGATATTGAACACTACATATTTAAAAAAAATAAAATTAACTGTCGTGAGTTATGTACTTGAACTAAATCAAAATATATTCAAGGCTTAATAAAAAATACAATGTAAATCGCTAGTCCATAAACAAAATTCCAACAGCAAATTCGTTTCGGTAGCCACAAATCGCGTTAGCCGTTACTTGATGTCAACGACATCACACCCAGGAGATGTCTTATAAAGGCGATAGTATTTAGACACAGATAAGTAAAGTATACCAACGTTACTTGGTTAAATTACGAATATCACAGGATACTTTTGAATTCCGATCGACTCGTTGCCTTGAGACTGTGTTAAGAATAGTTCGGATTGGTTTGAGCTGGACAAAATTTTCGTATTGATAGATAGGTATCGTAGTTTTCAAAACAAACCTAATAATGGATTAATCGAACATTTTGTTACCTAGCGTTGAAGCGTTATAACAATAAAATAATGTAATTTATAAAAAAAACTACGTTTTTCTGTACTAAACTTGAATATGATATTGTGTTGCATAAGCCGATCGGTACACTGCGCTTTTCACTAGTATCTGATAATAACTTTAATTATGTGTTTCTGAATAGTATTGTCGTTACTTGATGCAAATAGAAGGGTCTCGGAAGCGAGGAACAAAGGTCCTATTGTTGTTAAAAATAATTGTAGTCCTCCACAGCCATTATTCTCGGCCAAATATCGTGATTTTGATATTTAGATTATTAGCTGCCTTTCGAGTTGATAAAATTCCCTTTCGAGTTGATAAAATTCATAGCCCTAGGGCGGTTTGCAAACTCTCAATATCAGATTTTGTCACTCTCATACGAACTTAGATATTTTTCTTACTGTTATCAGACAAATCCGTGTACATGTAAAAAAAAGTAGTTAACACAAGTTTTATATATAAACAGTAATTTCGAAACTCATTTGATTATTTATTTTAATTGCATATGAAAATTTAAGATCTCGTTCATTATGAGATCTGAAATGCTTTAAGTGTTATTCATAAAGTTAAAATCCCGATTTAATTAATTAACGGCTCAAAAGAACTTACACTAAAGACCAATAAACAAACCAATTATTTAACTCACATTACCAGCCAAATAACAACTATATTTAAACCGTAATTTATGAAAATCAAAAGCTTATTAAGCATTATTTAAATCTGAAAACATTTGCACCATATTTGTAACTGAGTGAGTATTACTCTCATAAAACGATTTATCGGACCCCCGGGGGCTGAAGTTCACTGGACCGTCCCAAATCTGATTATTATTTACCGCTTTTCACCTTATTATTATACCACAAAAGGGTCATATTAAAAATAGGGAACAATACGAAAAAATGGAAGGACAAATAAGGAATGCATTGTGAATATAGTTATCGAGATTTTTAACAAATCTTGTAACCAATAGGCAAATTATGATTTTTATTAGTTATCAATTATATGTCATATCACAGCGGGGTAATACATTTAGGTGGTTTAAAGAACCTCAATAAATCAAATTATTTAGCCTTCCTACTATGTGACCACCTATCTCTACTTTAGAAGCACTTCACGTGAATTTGACAGTCATATTTGAGATCCGTTGGTCTTTATTTCCATCGGACTACCAACAAACATAGTTGTAGCAAGTTAGTAGGCAAGTTGTAGTCAAGCGTAAGCCTATATTAAGTAAAAAAAAAGAGTTTATTTTAGAGTCAATTCAATCAACCTATTTTGGGTTAGGCTAGAAAAAACTCTAAGTTTCGTTTTAAAAATGATAAATCACTAAAAACCGCAATTAAACAATTACGTAGTATTTAAAGGGCAGTGGCATGCGATCAAGCTAGAACTTATTAGTAGCAACCTAGTAGTTACATAATCTAACCATTACGTTCTAATAACTGTTAGGGAAAATGCCTGGCACGTTGTTTGTATCACGCTAGGAACTATTAACCACTAACAACACACTTAAATAAACCTTATTCAGAGATAATAAAGCCTATTTTGTATTGTAACAAAACGTGGGTCTATATAAAAGTAGTGGCACAATAATTGTTACATGATAACTGCATATTGGTCTGTAACTACCATGTCACTACTTTGTTTTTACGTTAACGATATTCTGATAGAGTGTCAAAGTAATTTACATTTATGTTATTTTTACATGGTGTGATGTGGTTGTTGTTCGCAATGATACTTGTTTACTACTTTGAAAACTCGTTTTACGACCAGACTTTTTTTTACATTTATTTTATTTTCTCTTTACTAACCTTTGGATTTAAAAACTTACTAAATAAATAAACGAGTAAATACTCGTTATCTCATGATAACTCCAAAAAATAATTGTTTGTAACCTTTTTACTGTAATTTTGTTCAAAGTAGTGATAACTTGGTCTTGAATAATCATTTCAAATTGGTATAATTTACACATTTAATATAAAAATAAGAAGTATAAGATATTGAATCAAGCGTTTCTTTGCGAAAATCCGTCGTATATGAGACTCTGGAGAAAATTGTAGTGTTTTCCGGTACGACTATTTATGGTACGACTATGTATTTGTTTTTTTTATCATTTCACATATACCTGCTGCTTACTGAATAACCTAAAATGATTTACACCAAAACCCAAAAAAAAAAGAAGAAGAACCACAACTGCATCGCAAACAATAATTACTTAAGCGCAAGCAAGCCCAGTCGAACAGCTTTAAATTAGAAGATATCCTTTGAAATAAAACCCAGCGCAGCCTGAATTGCTTTCTTTTACGCGAGAATAAAGCCTGAAGTCTGTTCAGTACTCGCTTGGCTTAAATTTAAAAAGTTTGATGCGCTTTTTTTATTTTTCACTAATTACAGAAGAGAGGCGTCGCATAACACCACCTTACGCTATTACGAGTACAGATTTTCAGGGACGTATTTAAGGGTTGGCAAAGGGGCTATTTAATAAAACGATCTAATAGTTTGATTTTTTTTCTAAACAAAATCAGTTCCTTAGTTAAACACTTGCCACAAGGCAAGAACAGTAGTTGTGATTAATTATCAATCAATCAATATATGTTTATTACCCACCAAAATTAATGAACAATATCAAAAGGACTTAAACTTTAAATATATGTACAAGTGGGTGGCCTTATTACCTTAAGTGATCTCTTCCAGGCAACCTTAGTAAGAAAGCGGTGAAAGAGATCAGTTTGGTCGGTGGCGTACAAATAAATAATACTTAAATATGTAATTTTCCTAAATTTTTGAGGTGGCTCTCATCTACTTTTTACTTTTATTCATATTTACTCTAATCTGACGTTACATTTCCGCGGCAACTGAATCACTGTGACCATTAGAAACTCGAATATTTGAAAAGTAATAATAAAGATAATTGCTCTATGGTACACATATTTTTATTGAATTTCAAATCATTAGTTTCCTAGTACCTGATAAGAAGGGTCTTTTAGAGGTTTTTCTCCAGGTTTCACGTGATCTTAGTCCACGTCTGTAGATTCCGTGAGGTAAACTATAAAACAGGCAAATGGTTTATGCAAATTCATTTCACCCACGGTTAGTGAATAGTGTAGTAAAAAGGAGGAATACAGTAATTTGACTGAAAACTGAAGTTGGGACTGAATTAAGAACATCATTTGCTGTTATTAGATATGCATAGTATGGACATCATTTAACAAATTTTAGTTTTAAATGTAGGCATAGTTCGTTATTAACACTTACTTTGACACTAAAAAACTAACACAACATAAACTAAAACTTGTAATAGTTAAATGGTTAGGCATGCTGAACTATTATAATACAGAAAAATTGTTTGAAAAATATGTAATGTAAGAAATCGAACAAGCAATCATCGTAGCATTCATAATCCCACGCACGCACACACACATACACGCACGTATACATTATTATACATACACACATTCATAATACACAACAACTATATTTCACAAACATGGGCAATATATAAACCTTTAAAAATACAATCTTTTGAATGTTGTTTAAATATTTTTTTTAAGATTCATTATAATATATTAATAGCAAAGTATATATTGTAAAACATCTAAGTAATGTTCCACTGGAAGACCTTGCCTTCTGCAACACAGTTGTTAACTAAAGCAGAAGGCAGAGCCTTAATTTCTATGTACAATGTAAAGTTTTTGCAATAAATATGTTTATATGTTTATGTTTAATCAATTAAATATCGAAGAAACGATTACTACAATAAATTATTTCCATTGCTTCTTTTATTTGCAAATATCCATTCTAAAACACAATAACAAGAAACATTGAAAAAACAAATCGTACAGCAAAGAGATTCTACCATTCTGACCGTTTGAACATTGTCTGTCCAGGTAATTATGATCATGGTTTTCGGCTGAGGCTTAGGTTTCAGGGTTAAGCTTATATATAAAGGTCAATGGTCAGTAATCTCCTTAGCTTCGTTTACATAAGACATTTCTAAGGACTGAAGCAGAAATCCGATAGTATATGTTAGGTATTCATAAACAGGTTGTGTTCACTCAGAAATATGATGAAACATGACAGGTATTGAGTAGACGTGTTACCTGAAATATCTGTCTTATACGTTATTTTGAGTAATAATAATATATAAAATACTTAATAAAATACTTCCATTGCCATGTCTCTATATATATGAAATTTGTTTGTTCGTAAGAAGACATAAAAGCCTGTTTCAATCAAATAGTTATGTAACTGGTAGGGACAGGGGCAAACGCCGGCAAAATATACTAACAAATCCAAAGCGACGATTGCAAGTCACCTCTAACAATGTAAACTGCATAGCCATCACAATATATTACCAAATTCCAAATGAATTCAAAGACCTGAACTGGTATAGTTTCAAGGAAAAATTGTTTGAATACCTACTAACCAAATGTTATTATAAAGTAACTACTAATACTAATTACTTTGTTAATACTAATAGTAATTACTTTGTTGAAGAAAAAAAGAAAATATACACATAAATTGACTAGCCATAAAACTGACATTTGTACGCCTATCGGCAGAATATTTGATACAACAAATTTATGTAACACCTACTATGTAAGACAATATTCGTGCAAATAAATGAATTTTGTTTTTTTTATTTTGATTTGATATATTTTTGCTATGTCGCGCAAAACTAGGATTGAACTATACATCTGGAGTAAGAGAAGACATTTTGAAGTGCACTGAATTGATGACGTAGACTGATTTCAACCAGCCTTTTTTCAATATGCAAACCATAATACAATTTGAACTGTATAAAATATCAAACTGTGATTTAAGCGAAAACATGTTAGTGAGATACGATCATGGAATTACAGAGGTAAAAAAATATGTTGCAAAAAGTTTGAAGGAAAACAATCAAATTTCTGTAATTTTGTACACTGGACAAATAGACCTAAAGGAACATAGATTTTATGAAATTAGTTTTGCTATACAACAGTTATGAATACAATCTAGCACAAAATGTGGGCGAAAAATGTCAGAATAAGGATCTAAAACCGGACGGTCTAGCGGCTAACTGACATAATAATATCCAAAGAATTAGAGAGCCTGGGGGCACTTCTAGAAACATCTGAGTGATATAGGTCTTGTGGCAGACCTTTGTCCTTTATTACATCCCCACTTTGGGATATGAAAATAAAGCGGCTTGTAGTAATAAGAAAACATCCAGGCCCTTGGGCTAGAGTAAAATAAATAGGTCTTTCTACGAAATAGAACAAGCTATTCGGATATTAGCTAGACAGCAGGCTTGTTAGATTCTAAAAGATTTCGTATTTACTGTGGTATTTTATTACTTGCCTTAAATAATTTAGCTTTACTGTGTTTGATATTTAAACAAGTTTTACAGTTTGTGTTATCGCACGCTTAACAGTAGTTGTATATGTATACAAATATCAGTTAAGCAAAATAGCATAATATGTAAACCCTAAGTACCATTTTAATAAGCCCGTCATATGTCGTTTAAACCGTGATTTTAAATTCAAGAGCAGCGCCTTCTGAAGACTACTCCAACTCCATCTAATTCTTGCATAAAACGAAAAACCAACAATCATACAAAGTTGTTTCCGTTATCGTCTAAAACTGTATCCGAGGTCTCAGCAAAAACAGAGATCCTTGTCAAATAGGCCTACACAAACAATACTGTCCAACTGTTTCTACAAACACCGCCCTTTGTAATTTGCATTCCTTTTGCCAATTCTATACGGATGTGAATTTGTAAGGATTATTTAGAGCTATTACACTGGCCCTTCTAGTAGTTAGTTACAATAGAATAGATTACTTTAATGTACACCAAAAGACATAGATATTACATAATAGAAAATAGACTTAAATATATTAAAGTGCTGCACATTGGGTGGTGTTAGGGGCAGGTTTCGTTAAGTCTTTTTAAAAAACAATTTATTCACTTATTAAAATTTATTGGTTAATTATAATAATAATTAAGAGTACTTGCGACGGAAGCTCAATCCAATCTGCCGGTTTAGGCGGCCTAGTTACCGGGGCTCGCGTTGCATTGACGTCAATGCAATGCGAGTCAGCAAATCCATAATTGCTGCCTAAACGTGTTTACTTTAATAAGGTTGCAATGGAATTTCCCTTATAACAACCCCCCCGTTAAGATCGAACATCACGTATGAAGTGATGAGAGATAAAATGTCAAGGATGGAGCTTGCGTCTTCACAATGATTGGACTTATACTACAGAATACATAATACGACTTATACTTAGTTGCTTGAGGCTTAGATTTACTTAAGTTTAGTTAACATTAAATTTCTTTTTGAAGGACTTGGTAATTCTGAGTCGGATGACTCCTGATCAGATGCTGTACTGATTGTGTCCTGACGGGACTTATTGGTAGAATAACAATTATTAATTATTTTAATACAACAAGAGGATGACCTTGAAGAGAGCGGATTAGTTTTACAAACATTGCGGAGGTATCTATATAGTAGATAAGAGAATAAGATTAAACTTGTTATAGAACTAAGTGACATATAATGAATAGAATATTTGTCAAAGTGAGAGGAATCATGTACTTTTTCTAAGTCCTTTTCCATAGCATCCAGATGGAAGCTGGCATGCGTAAGGGTATCTAAGTTATCTATGTTATCTAGTTTTTGGAAAGGTAAATTACTAATTGTTTTATTAATTCTAGAGCGTTCGCAACAATCGTCGTTAAGTATATTAAAATTAGAAATTACATTAGTATTATTTCCTAGGTAGGTGTCTCCCGAAGAAGTGAATTGGAGTGTCTTAAAGAAAGCTTTACACTTTTTGGGAATGCTAAGGATTCCGGTCCCGAATAGAATTACATCCGCGTTGGGACTATCGTCACAGTCTATGTGACATTTGCCGGGCTCTGACTGAACAAATACCCACCTACTTAGACTAATCTTATGGAATAGACTTATAGAGCCGTAGATTAACTTAGTATTACAAGAGTCTGGTAGTCTATCAACTACTTCACTTAGGAGTGACGTTTCACAATTTGGATTCGCGAGCACTGAATATACGTTATTTAGATCGCACAAGTAACACTTTTCACTGATTACTTTACACTTGTCGATGTTTTGAATGAGTGAGTAAAACATACGGTCAGCCGTTATCGCTATATAAGGACTGCTAGGAGCTATTAGGATAAAGGTATCAGGTTTGGTTATATTATACGAGATAGGTAAAGGGACGACATTATATAGATTATATACTTGTGGGAGTACAAGCGGTATTTTAATAACGATAACAATTTTGTATGAGTGATAATAACAAACCAATTTTGATATATCAATGATCTCGTGGATGTTTTGTAATGCAAGAGATATGGGAAGCTCGTAATGTTTAGGTAATTGATTTCTGTGCTTATCTAATTCGTTGTAAAGCTGATGCGGACTTAAGACCGTTGGATGTAATATAATATTTAGTTTAGCGAATAGTATAGCGTTATTGATGTCGTCTATATCGAAGGATAATGTCAGGATTATTGATTCAAGAGAATTTAATAGAGAGTTAAGTTGTGATTTTATTTCGAGTTTACTGCTTATGTTAGAGATTGATTCAATATTTTTTTGGATAATTTCCATGTTTTTTAAGAGGTTTTGTTCGTTAATATCGACCTTCGACATGGAATTATTGAATGAAGCTATGGTCGATTTTATAACGTGTATATTGTCTTTCATTAAGCGAGCGAGTTGTAATTCGTCCGTATGGACGTTTTCGATGGCCTCTGAGTATTTCAACGCGTCTTCCGAGTCCAAAGTGCCAAAAATGGTCTTTAGAATGGAGCCACCAAGGTCAATCAGACCTCTTTTGGACCGTTTGTGTGGCGCTTTATCTGTTATTAAATATGATACAGAGGAGAATTTGTTTATGTTGGATATGTGCTGATTACGCAAGGTAGATAAGGCGTTGACGCAGTCAGATTGTATTTTAGACGAGGTGAATGCATTACAAAATATGTTGAGTTTATCAAATAAGAATTCTACTCTATCTAGGTTAGGTTGCACATGGCTTACGTCTATGTAAGTTAACACGTTCCAATTGTTGTTCGTGAACTTGACGTCGAGAACTCTATCGAAATACAGGCCGGGACTGCTGACGATGTTACTGACATATTCATGTGCATGAGATGTTGTTGATCTGGAAAGAGGAAATGTAAGATATTTTTATGATAGTTATTGTGTGACGTCACGAGCTAATTTAATTTCGTCATAATGGTGACGGACGTGTTTTCTGTTAACGAGTATTGTGACCGTATGGTTGCCATTTATTTTTATTATTTTAAAGGGGCCTTTCCATACAGGGGAAAGAGCTTTGTTTTGTTTATGGTGACAACGAATGTACACCATGTCACCTGATTTATATGTGACTGGTTTGGTGTGATGGTCATAATACGTTTTTGATTTTTGTTTGGAGGATTGAATATTGTCGAGAGCCTTTTGACGGCTGTAGTAAAGGCGATGATTTAGCGCTCGTACATAGTCTGTATAGGTATTGTTGTCCAGACTATCTATACTGGTGGGTATATACGGTTTGTACCCAAACAGTAACTCGAGCGGGGCATAGCCCGTAGTGCTGTGTGTGTTCGAATTATACGCGATCATTGCGCTTGGAATGTACAGGTCCCACGTATTTTGGTTTTCACCGATATAAGATCTTAGGTATTCTTTAAGGGTCGAGTGACTTCTTTCGAGTGCTCCGCTCGTTTGCGGGTGGTATGGTGAGGCGAATATATGTTTTATCCCGAATAATTTTGACAGCTGTTTAAAAAGGTCAGAACAGAAGTTTGTTCCTTGATCTGAGATAATCATTTTTGGTATACCGATGTGAGATATATACCTAACGAGCAATTTGGCAGTTTCCTCTGCAGAGCTAGATTTCATAGGATATGCTTGGGAATATTTAGTGAGGTCGTCCTGGACAGTGAGAATGAATTTGTACTTGTTTTCGTGTGTTTCAGGTAAAGGGCCGACTAGGTCAATAAAAACTTTTTCATTAGGTTTTGTTGCTGTAGAAGTTATAATCATCGGAGCACGGTTGGTCTGCCTTAAGGGCTTATTGATCTGGCAGGATCGGCAATTTTTCACATAGTCTTCGATGTCCTGGCGCATATTTTTCCACCAGAACTGAGATTTTATTCTCTCGAACATACGAGAGGAGCCGGGGTGACCAGCGAGAGGAGTGTCGTGATTATCCTTAAGGATCTGTTTAACTTCGTCAGGTGTTGGAAATTTGATGGCGTTACGATATATGTTTACTTTGATATTAGTATTGTGGAATAGATAAGCGACCATGTTATAGAATTTTGTGTATGAGAATTTGGTGTATGGGTCTGAAAAGTCGGATACAGCGACTTCTTTTTCTTCCAAATACCAATATTTTACCATGTCTTTGTAGTCTCTAAGCATGTTGAAAATGTCTTTGTAAGACATTTCGTCGAAATGGTTGACCTTTACGAACAGGTGAGTGAACACGTGTTTATCATTTGATGATGACAAGTAGGTTTGTAGCTCACGTTCCGTGAGTCGTATGTCTGGTTCGCTCGTAGACATGTCAAGTATGTCTTTGCAATAAGGTATAGAGTCGTCTAAATCGACTGAAGTAGGATACGCAATTAATTTGCACTTTGCTTTAAGTAGAGACTCGTTGTGTTCTTGTATGATAGTGTCGAATGACACGTCAGGTTGTTTTGTGACCTTCAGAAACTGTTCATAAGTTTCGGACGTAGAAGGTGAGTTATTTGGGATGTCTTCATTATTGAGACTTTGACTTGGATTAGCCGTGAGAGAGTCGGCGTCGTTATTTAAAACGTTTACTGGGAATCGAGATAACGCGTCAGCGTTTGAATTGAGTTTTCCTTTCTTATATTCGATTGTGTATTCGTATTCCTCTAATTTTAGGCGCCATCTTATTAGTCTGGAGCCAGGGTCTTTGACGTTGAATAACCAGACCAATGATTTGTGGTCTGTGATGATTTTGAATTTACGACCGTAGAGATAGGGGCGGAACGTTTTTACTCCGAAAAGGATTGCAAGGAGTTCCTTTTCTATAGTGGAGTAGTTTCCTTCGGCCTTATTGAGTGTGCGTGAGGCGTAAGAGATTGGTTTATCTTTACCTACTTCGCCTTGAGATAATATTGCACCTACAGCATAGTTGGAGGCGTCTGTGGTCAAGATGAAAGGTTGCGTAAAGTCAGGATATTGCAGCAGGGGCGCTGACGTCAATTTGTCTTTCAGAAGGGTGAAAGCAAGTTCTTGTTCGTGTGACCACAAGAAGATAGCGTCCTTTTTGAGTAAGGACGTCAGAGGTTGGGTGATCTTTGAGAAATTGTTGATGAAGCGTCGGTAGTATCCGACGAGTCCCAGGAACGATTTAACATCCTTAGGATTTTTGGGAGTAGGGAACTGCGTGACGGCTTTGATCTTATCAGGATTTGGCATGACGCCTTTGTCGGTTATTATATGACCTAAGTAGGCAACTTCTCTTCGGAGAAATTCACATTTGTCAGGTTGTAACTTGAGATTGAATTTTCGGAGGCGGTCGAACACTAATTTCAATTTCGAAATGTGTGAATTAAGATCACTTGAGTAGATTATGGCGTCGTCTAGGTAGACATACGCATGAATTCCTTGAAGTCCAGATAGGGCTGTATTCATTAGCCTTTGAAATGTACAAGGAGCGTTCTTTAAGCCGAAAGGCATCCTTGTGAACTCGTAGTGTCCAGATGTACTGGAATTTGTATTAACAGTGAAACCTGTTTTTGGAGCGTCTTTGGGATTCATCCGAATCTGATGGAATCCACTTGAGAGGTCTAGTGTCGTGAAATATTTTGAGTGACCTAACTGGTCTAAGATATCAGTGATGAGAGGGAGAGGGTAACTCTCTGAAACAGTGACATCATTGAGTCGGCGGTAATCTATGACGATTCGCCATTTCTTTTTACCGGAAGCGTCTAACTTTTTGGGAACCACCCATACAGGGGCATTCCATGGCGAGATAGAAGGACGAATTATATCTTGGTCCAACATTTTACGAATTTGGGAGTCTACTTCCTCTTTGTGACATTCAGGGAATCGATAAGATTTTACATGAATAGGAGCTGCGTCACCTGAATCGATGTTATGCTCAATAGCATTTGTATAGGATAGAGCCTCGCCGTCTATGTGAAAGATATCGGCGTATTGTGAGCAGCATTCTAAAATGGACTCTCTTTCTTCAGAGTTTAAATGTGAGCAGCGAATGAGACTTAATACCTTTTGCACTCGATCAGATTTAGAAAACGACAGAGAGTTTATCTGTTCGCATTTAGCGTCAGCATTTTTGGAATCGAAAGGTGTCAGCTGCACAGAATAGTCCTTGACCTCGTAGTCGTAATCAGTAGTGTTCAAGACGGATACATTTACACGTCGATTTTGCTTTATAGACACAATGCAGTTGGCAACATAGATACCTTCACTTATAGAGTGGTCTAATAATAAACCTTCGTTATTATGATAACATTCGGGTTGGTAATTAGATACTGCACATTCGATGACGGCTTCAGATCGAGCGGGAATTGTATAGGTCGGCTGAACAAAGCTTATAGGTATACTTTGTCCGCAGATGTGGAGCAACTTTGTATCGTAATTAATAGTTGCTCGGAAGTGATGCAGGAAGTCATTACCAATGATACCGTCATAGTTAAGGTTGACGTCATCAGTGACGGCATGGAATGTGAATTCGTGACTTTCGTTTGATAGTTCAAAGTCCATTGGGAAAGTGCCTAGCGTATCTGTGCCGAACTCCGTGTCATTGATACCTTTTATTTTGACTATATGGTCAGATAAATCGGGACGTTTCTCTAAGCTTGATCTTTTCATTATACTAATTTTTGCGCCTGAGTCTAATAGGAGGCGTAAGAATTTTTTTGCTGAAGCTGCTCTTGATGTTAAGAAATGGTAGCGAGATTTTATCTGATGCCAATGTTATTTCGTAAACCAGAATCTCGCGCTTGCAGTTTTTCATGCAACGTTTGGTGAGGACTTCTTGGATTTGGCCTTCGATTTTAGGCTTGATAGTACTCAACGATTTCGGTGCTTTTTGAAGAGCGTGTTGTGTTTCGGATTTGGTAAGACTCAGCGAGACAGGGGCTCTTTGAGGAGCATGCTGATATTTGGATTTAGTTGAACTCAACGAATCAGAGACTCTCTGAGGAGCGTGTTGAGTTTCGGACTTAGTAGGTCTCGACCGAACAGGAGCTCCTTGCGGAGCGTGTCGAGCTGGAGATTTTGGAACACTCAACGAAACAGAGACTCCTTGAGGAGCGTGTTGAGTTTCGGACTTAGTAGGTCTCGACCGAACAGGAGCTCCTTGCGGAGCGTGTCGAGCTGAAGATTTTGGAACACTCAACGAAACAGAGACTCCTTGAGGAGCATGTTGAGGTCCGGATTTAGAAGGTCTCGACCAAACAGGAGCTCTTTGCGGAGCGTGTCGAGCAGGAGATTTCGGAGCACTCAACGAAACAGAGACTCCTTGAGGAGCATGTTGAGGTCCGGATTTAGAAGGTCTCGACCAAACAGGAGCTCTTTGCGGAGCGTGTCGAGCAGGAGATTTCGGAGCACTCAACGAAACAGAGACTCCTTGAGGAGCATGTTGAGGTCCGGATTTAGAAGGTCTCGACCAAACAGGAGCTCTTTGCGGAGCGTGTCGAGCTGGAAATTTACAGGGACTCGATGGGACAGGGATTCCCTTAGGAGGATTTTGAGTCCTGTAAAATATTTGCGTGCCTATTTTACACGGATTACGGTGGCACCGTTTCGTGATCCGGTGAGCTAGTTTAAATCATTATCGGATTCCTCGGCGGTTTCACACGAAACATGATAGGGCATCGGCGAGCTCGGGAATGATGAGTCGCATGAAATATGATGGACATTGTTTGTCTTGTAGTTGTTATTACCGTGGGAATTATTTTTATATTTTTCATTGTTATATTTGCGTTTACGGCATTCCGATATGTCATGCCCTTTAACCTTGCAATATCTGCAGAAAGGTCCGGAATTATAATTTGACCCGGATGGTTTAGAATCTGAGTGACGATGAAGGTTATTATTTTGGCTAGAACGGGAGTAACATTCCGATTCGGAGTGACCCGGTTTACCGCATTTTTTACATTTGGAATTTGATTTAGAAATGGTTTTATACAAAAGATTTTGGATTTTTTCTTCCTCTAGAGCAACGTTTATGGCATCGTTCAAACCCTTAGGGTTTCTGCATCGGACATTATTACTGAGACGAGGTTGTAGCCCTAGGCTGAAAATGTGAAGCGCTAAGTCCTCGGTCATAGCAATTCGACCTGATAAATCTTTTTTTAGGGTATCTGAATTGTGGATTTCTGACTGTAAGTCGGTGAGGCAGCTTTCAACCCTGAGGGCGAATTGTGCTACCGTTTCACTACTTTGCTGCTTGCATGACTGAAGGTCTAACAATAGGTGATTATAATGTTTTCGTTCACCGAAATTTTGTTTAAGAAAGCACTTAAGCTCATCGAAGTCATCGAATACTTTATTGGAGCAGGCGACTTGCGCCTTCCCTTGCAGACGGGCTATAATGAATTTATTCAGTAAGGTCCTTTGGCTTGGTGACGCCAGATCTAAAGCATTCTGGCAATTTGTTAAGAAGGCGGTTAATGTTTCACGTTCGCCTTTGTAATGTCCGATGAAATCACATAGAACACTGATCGGGAACTGTTCGCTTAGTGAAAGTTCTCCACGTTTCGAGTCCGTCATTATGAAAATATTATAAGTATTTGAAAAGAAGGGATTAGGAAACACTTATAGGGAAATACAGCGATACCGAATGAAAATATGAATTACTCACAATATCAGTAGCACTGCTAAGACCCGGAGCTGCATCCTTGTCTGGTCCAGGCAGGATCGGGGCGGCAGCGAGGTGGAGTCTGCGGCTGCGGCCGGAACAAGACGAGACCAATCCACTCGTTGAAACGGTGGTGGATGCGCAGGATAGGAGGACCACTCGCGCACTATGGCGGCGGCGGCGGCGGTGGTGTGAGATAGTAACCACAGCGATCTTCTGGTCCACGCGTCAATGACGTGGCGGCTATAGCGGTGACGTGAAGTCGATCTGGATGTAGGATGTCGGTCGGCAGGCTTACAGAAGCAAGGCTTACTGTCGCGACTCGAGCTGATGTGGACGAATTTGACGAAGTGCTGCACTGAGCTCTCCGGAGACGGATGGCTTTGAAGGATTGCGCGTCGCGTTTATGGAATACCAGTGGATGTATACGGGCAATCAACACCGGTATCCCACTTCTGACACCAATGTTAGGGGCAGGTTTCGTTAAGTCTTTTTAAAAAACAATTTATTCACTTATTAAAATTTATTGGTTAATTATAATAATAATTAAGAGTACTTGCGACGGAAGCTCAATCCAATCTGCCGGTTTAGGCGGCCTAGTTACCGGGGCTCGCGTTGCATTGACGTCAATGCAATGCGAGTCAGCAAATCCATAATTGCTGCCTAAACGTGTTTACTTTAATAAGGTTGCAATGGAATTTCCCTTATAACAGTGGCCTTATCGCCTTAGGCGATTTCTTCCAGGCAAATGGTTTTGGCAATTTTAGTTTAATGGTGAATGACTATATAATGCTTAAAAGGTTTGCGTTTGATTAGAGCATGCCGGCGAAAGTAAAGATGTTGCATGTTTAATGTGTAGAGCTTCAGCTAACATGATGCATGTCAGTAATATTTGAAAAAGAATATACTTACCGTGCACAAATTTCAAATAAGATTATGAGAAAATACATAAAAACATGAATATGATCTTTTCTAAAAATGACGAGATACCATTTGGATATAAATTATTGATCTTGTTTGATTGATTGACTAAGTATCTGGTTGATAATGTAGCATATTTCTTTTTATTACTTGTCACCTTACTTAACAACGAAATTTCTTACCACCAACCTGAACCAAAACTACTATATAAAATGCCCAAAATATCTGGGAAAGTCGTAAGATAGCATTACTACGAGTATCGAACACTCTAGAGATGTAGCAGCAGATGTCCAACTAAAGTGGCTGATTTACATCACAAAGCACGGAAGTGTTTTGGTTATGCATTCACACCTGAGTTTGCTAGCTCCTGTTTGTAACAAGATATTTGAAGATATTGATATATTCACAAAGGTAACGATTCAATAATTATGTAATAACTACTACTAGTAAATTATCACGCAATGATTTGCATTGTTTCGGGATCTACCTTCCTGTCGGGTACCTACTCCTCATCACTGAGGTGTGAGACTCCTCGAGAAAAATAGCCTGTGTGTTAATCCGGTGGCTAATTTACGACTCCATACGACTTTTTTCCAGATTATTTTGCTAGTTTCTAACCATAAAAATTTGATACACATACACACAGAAACATTATGTATAGAAATAAAGTTACAAGTTTACAAGTTGTAACTAATTAAAAATAAAATCTTAATTGATGTGGTATGTACCTAATACTCTAGTGACATTTCCTCGCTGAAGTGCATGATGTACTCGTACAACGTACTACTTTTGCACGATGGTTGGGATAGATAGAGTATTTTCTTAAAGTTTACAAATGTGTAGGTAATACAATTTACCGAAAATATAATATACATGAAACATGGTATAAACAACTGTCAGTCGATCCATCCTGGAAGTCGATCCTCAGACCCGAATTAAATACACTTATCTGTCACCAATATATGAACAGTATGTTCCGATAGCCGTCGTTTGAGAGCCAATTTTATTCTGGTACCTAAGTACATGCTTCACAGAATGTCTTGTATATTATAATAATAGGTGTCGCTTCAGGTTTTATAATTTCTTAACATACGTTGACATTTTAAAGCTAATCAGACCACTACGATATCTTGGTTTTGTCGCATGTTTTTGGTAATAATGTAACAATCATTATTATCATCATCAGCCCAATATTATCAGTAGGTAACAATACTAAAATTAATAATACGGCAAAATTAAAAGGTATCTATCTATACATATAATAAAGCTGAAGAGGTTCGAAACTCTGATAATAGAATATATTAAAACAAATTTGGAATATACATACCTACTTCGAATTGATAGTTCATTAGAAAACGTTTCAATAATTTCTAGAAGATCTTAGGCGTGTCGTAGACTACTTTTTATGCTGAAATAACCCGAGCGAAGCCATGAGCGTCCACAAGTGGTAAATGAAGTAAAAAGTGAACTAAACTATAATTATTTATTTAGTTCCTTCCAAAACCAATGTTAAAATTTACGCTATTTCGGTTCAGTGAGCTAGGAAATAATTGTGCGCTTGTCCCATTTGTTGATGCGTGTTAGCATCCGCATTCCGTTTTCATTTAGTATAAACACAACACTGCATTGCATGTCACCAAAATTGAATAAACTCGTATGAAATATACAAAAAACAGTGACTAGTGCGTGCCAATTCAATGTTACTGTAATTGTTTTTAATTGATAAAAGCAGAGCCGTATATATGTATAATTAATAAATAAGGTAGTAAATAATTGTAGGTGTCACCGGTTTAAAAACACACCAGAGTTGCCATCTCTCATACGAATTTTCCCACTATACTTGTCTTTTTTTTGATGTTATAAAAAATATCTGAATTATAAACTATCAAAGGACCTTATTATCCTAAAATTTAAAGCGGAACTGAATTAACTAAGACTCTAAAAAGAAGCACGAATTTTCTAACAAAAAGTGATAATATTACGAATTTTCATACCAACTAGACAAAACTTTTCTCAGCATGAGGCAGTGTTTATCAAACTGCAGTTTAACCCGAGCTAATTCTGTGTAGATACCACGGGTTTCGGTGCAAGGCCGTAACACACTTGTGATTTTAATTTTTTTAACGCTATTAATATCATGCTGGAAACGCAACAAACCTAGACTTACATTAACACTACCCTAATAGTGTAGGTAGTATTTACTACATTTTTATTGCCCATTTTAATCACTGACATCATTACAAATCTTCGATTTATTTTATTCAAAGGATCTTGGTGATACAGTACTCGTAAAATAGCCTATCTTAAGTTGTTCTTTCCTAGGAATAAGTACGTTAGCTTAGCCATTTTGTCTGTGTCATATAAACGAAACATACCTAGATATTTTGAAATTGAAAATTTAATTGATCCAGAATACTACCATGCACGAGTACTTGAGTAAGACGATCTTCTTACCAGCGCCTGTATTTCAAAAGTCTAATTTTATAGCATCCTAGTACAACCACTAGACACAGCAGTCGTTAAGCCATATCAGAGGCCCTTAGGGCGGCTTGACAAACTTTTGACACCAAAGATGGCCACTCTCATTCGATAAGAAGAAGAAGAAGTACAACCATGCATTACCTTTGACACAGGATACCTAGGTAGTCAACACATGTTATTAACTAGTTCAGATACCTTTAGATTTCATCCAAAGTTTTGTCATATAATGCCAAATAGCCAAATTTTATTTTTCACAAGTCTAGATGATAAAGTCTCCAGTGTGTACAGCCTAACAAACTTGCAGTTACCAGTAGTGGCACTACATGTTCTCCAGATTGCGTCCCGTCCAACTTGTGCGAGCTGCGTACTAACTGACAAACTTATCAAACTTTACAATGTATGAACTGAACATTGTTTGCAATTGCACCGCTGTATTGGATTTAGTATCTAGGCGGTTAGGGAGATGATCACTTTGGAAATATTTTAAAGTCTGCTTCCATAACTGTTTTTGATGCAATCTAATTTAGTGACAAAATTACTATGTGTTTTAGATAAAAATACCATGCCGAACTTTTAAATATTAATTAAATATATTATGTTTCATTACTTAATATTAACATTCATCTAAAACAGCAACCGTTACTTTGTGGCAAGTAACGCCTGTGAGATATGTAAGTGCAAAACTTAGAGCTCTATCTCCTGTAGAATACTAATAGCAATTACCAGGCAACGCATGGCTGAAATGTCTGAAAATACTAAAAATATCATATTTATATTCGTTTATTCCTCTAACAAAAAATCGTCTAGAAATAAAAATCAAAACCCGCAGTTACAGAAACATAACAATAGGACGATATGCAAGCTGCAAAAAATCCGAACTTACGAATTATACTGACGGATGAAATCAGAACTAAAAAGTTTGCTGGATTATGAAAGCTTTGAATGACATTCAATTTTTCTAAACATTAGTCCTAAGGCTAAAACTTATAAATTCAGTAGCATACATACATACATCTTTTACAGACTGTACATGTTTGCAAAAATGGATTCAAGGCCGCGTTCGTATCAATTCGTTCACCTCCGTACATAGCATCAATATACATATGTATCTATAGTATATAAAACAGAGGATAGTCGGGACGATATTATAAACTAAATCTGACCAAGAAACTTAGAAAAAAGTGGTTTTCTTTATCCAAGCGTTGTAAATTTTAGGTGTAGATGAGTACTAAATAACTATTTTCTATTATGTTAGTTACAATAAATGCATACAATTTAGCCTTGGCACCTTATCTATCTACATCGTTTTTTTTTTTCAAATTATATAATAAAGAAAAGTCTACAAAAAGATATATTTCGGTAACACTTTTTCCCGTATTGGTGATAAAAATAGCGATTGCCTAATTTTTGGCCTTGAGTCTAGACGCTGCAGATCGTCCGAACAATTTTCGCGAAGTGAATTATTCTGTTTTATTCTGTAGTGTAGTTTATGAGCTAAGATATCTTGTGTGCATTACTGTTTTTTGGGTGTGTCAGTGAACATATTATAGTAACAAGGTGAATATAAACAAAAGGTTTATAAACAAACTTTCATAGACTGGATACATTGTTACCAAACAATATAAGCTGTTTAAGGTTAAGTATAATATTTACGGGAAATGTTTTAATTTTTTTTTCATTTCATTTGATATTGTTGTTTCTTTTATTAGGCTTTTTTTATTTGACTACAGCTGGCGTGATTTACCTTCCGTTGTAGCTTAGGATATCTGTTGATCTGTTTTTTTCCTCTTTCACGCCACATTTACAATTATTAATATGGTTGTAGCATAGGGTTCAAAGTGACATAGCATACATTTACCCCGAAACATCGCGTTATCACCAAAGCCGTGGACATCCTAATCCTAACGTAGACATTATAATCCTAACCTGGCCTAATAAGAGATTGTTCATGTTCCAGATGAAACTCCTGAAGATGGATCAGAGTCCCCCGGCCAGGGCTGCTATGATGGCCTGCGCAGCTCTCGAGGTGGAGGTGGAAATGGTAGAGAAGGATATCATCAGAACTACCCCGGAAATCATTGAGGAAGAGGAGATTATGAAGGTAAGCGATCACTGTAAGATTAAAATTGAAAGATAAGTCTTCTTCTTGAGCCGTATTTACTTATGACTGAGAATCGTGACTCCCCGCAGAATTAATTCTTTAGGGGCAGATATATCGTGGTGGGTGCCCAGGTCCTTCCACGGCGGGCACATGTCCTCGGATATTGTGGTCCTCAAACATGTAGGTTTCCTAGCGATATTTTCCGTCACCACTAAACGAGTGCAAATCCACACTTAACTTTAAAATACAAGTCATTGGTGTAGGGCCGAATCCGAACTAGGGTGCGTCTGGATGAAAAATAGACACTGGAACCGCTGGGCCACACTCGCTTAGAAAGCTCTAAAGATAAGTCAGACATTAAATTAAAACAGGTAAAACCTGCCGCATGTCAGTCCCAGCTAAGCATAAGCTGATTGTGTGAGACCAGCCGCCTTTCCAGTTTTTGTCTGTATGTTTGAACTTACGTATGTTACAAAACAGTTAAGTATGATGTAAATAAGGTAATTTATAAAGAGTTGTCGCTGTAATTATTGATATTACACAAATGTTGTTTTCAAATTTCCAGAGGTGCTCCATTATTGCGACTCCTGTCCTGCAAGATGGTGAATGCACCGTTATGGACGGGTAAGAAAAAAAAATCATACATATTTATTCAATTTATAATTAAATAAATAAATAAATACGGAAAAAAAAACAAAAAAAAAAATAAAAAAAAAAATTACGGAATTACGAGTTACAATTTATAGCATTTGGGTAAGACATCTAACTGCCTCATGAACGGAATTTAACTTAATATATGTATTTAGAAATTGTACACAGTCACATAAAATGTGAAAAATCGTCCTTATGTGGTATGCTAATATGTTGAGTATCATACACCTACACATACACAAAATAGCGACAGCTTATCATATAAGGACAGTAACACAATAAAATACTTTTAAAACTGAACATCATCCAATTCAAGGGTCCACATCATAAGTCCAAAGTTCCATAATGTAAGAATCAACCTCATTTGATAACAAAAAAATCTCCTCGGTTAGTAAAAGTTTGATCAGCATAATTGCCAAATTATCTCAATTCGATACTGCGATGATTCAGAGAACAAAGTTCAACTAGCTAGAATTTTCGCGAATCCCATTTAGTACTTAGCTAATTTCATCCCACGTTTTTGTATTCGTATGACTCAGAGAATCGCTCTATGAATTTAAGATGCTTGTTGCTCATCAATTTAAAAATGGAGTTGTTTTTACAGAGAACATATCAAATTTCATGCGTTAAACACACGCCTATTTCGAGGTAAAAGCTAATTGACTACACCTCGCTTGGTGATAATATTGCGCTGGCCTAGAAGTAATCAAATCACTCTTATCTAGAAGACATTTCAATTAAATGACTATGAAAACACAGATTCATGTTTCAGAGTTTCTCCAGTGTTTCATTTCAGGACAAATCACACAGCGCCGTCTACCTCATACTAAGCTTACGCTTGTATCATGGGTACTAGATAACGGATATAATACATGTGTATACACTTTTCTTTTGTAAATACATATACATACATATATGTACATGTTGTACGTGTAGTTAATGTATTTTTACTGTTATTACAGGTTCGCAATTGTTCCTTACCTGGGCGAGAAGTATGCGAAGGAGGATAGCACTCTGTACCCTAAAGATCCAGAAAAGCGAGGACTAGTCGAGGAACGTATATCGTTCGATACAGCCGCCTTGTTTACCAGAGTGTGCTTTGCTACGGTAAGAAATAATTTGCTTACCTTTCAATTCAGTAGGCAGATCATCTAAAGGTCGCCAAATGTGTAAGAGTGTGCTGCGACAGCCTAGTTTGGAAGCCATTCAGAACAGGAATGCTACACTGTAGCCGAGAGACTACACAGAGTTAATCTGTGGATGACATTTCAGGTGACTGCTGTTCAAGTGCTTTATAGCGTAGTGTAAAAAAATGCTTTCTGATCTAGATATTGCGGGTTCGATCTCAGCACAGCATATTCAATTTAACATTTAAAACAAAGATTGTCTAAATAATAATAATAAAGGCATAAGTTACAAAGGGTTACTTGATACTAAAACATAGATTTACAATTTCCAAATTAGTTTTATAAGCTATTGGTTAAGGCTGAAATAAATATCTTTTATGTATTATTTACTGTATTTATAGATATAGAATCAGCATACATCAATAAAATAACTCGACACACTATTTTAGTAGGTGTACAATATGGAAGTACTTTTCAAAATCTTTTATATCCATATTTTTAATCAATCCCTATGTATGTCAGCACCCAGTCTTCGTAGAAGGGAAGACACCTACCGAAGAAGACTTCAAAGAGATAGAAGAGACCTACCGCTACGTCGAAGAAATGCTATCCGACATCAAGTTCTTCGCTGGCGACGACATCACGCTTGCTGATATTGCTGCTATTGCTGACATCAGCACCCTCAATGTTATTGCTCCCGTGGATGGAGATAAGTAAGATACTATTACTATAATAATACGTAAAAACAGGGGAAGAAAAACTAAACATACTACTTTTAACTACAAGAAAAGAGGCGGTCACTTAGAAAATCATTAGAAAAGCCCTAAAGATGGTGTAAGTGCTCCATCCCACTGCCAGAGGGCAGTGTGCCCAGCATACTGGCCGTATTACCACGCAGGAAGGCAATGCTGATACGTTGAGGCAGAAAAAAGCCAGCATAATGATCACGCAAAATAGATACTATTACTAAATTAAACATACATATGTTATAAATAGTATATGTACATAAGGTTATAAGTATATAACTTATAACACACAAAGAGTAGAAAAGTTTCAATTGTTGTGATAGCTTTGATTATGGTGAAAAAGCGACGCCATTCAATGCTGACAGGTTTCTCGGATATCGTAATGTAATAAGCATCCTTCATCCATGTTAATATGTTAGCTTAATCTATCTATTTAATACTGCGTTACCTTAGTTGGTGGCTTTGCCTTCTAATTTAGATGTGCGAGTTCCATTCCCGCATAACACAAGTAATTATGAATATTAAAATTTGTAATTACTTATGTTGAGTCTGGTCGTTTCTATGTATAATAAGTATATATTTACAAAAAAAAAGTAAATATGTATTATATCCGTTATCTAGTACCCATGATACAAGCGTAAGCTTAGTATGGGGCTAGATGGCGCTGTGTGATAGGTCCTGAGATATTTATTTATTTATTTAATAAAAAAAAATGGTATAAACTTAAATTAATAAAAATTAAAACTAGATCAGACTTACGCTTGACAAGAAAAAACCGATTCATTGTCGACTTGAAGACCGATAAATTATAGTTCGAGGGGAATTAATTCTCGAATGTAAATTCAGACTTTTACTATCTTTCCAGGTATCCTAAACTTAAGACTTGGATGGAAGAAATGCAGAAGCAGCCCTACGTGCAACAATACAACCAGCCGGGCTTGGAGATCTTCGAGAAACTTTACAAGGAAAAACTTGGATCTCAATAAATGCTATTTTAATACCAAAGAAATCATAAAACGATTAACGATCTGCATTTAACATTCGAGCATTTATTTCAAAATAGCTGCGAAAGGGATCGTACTATTTATTTGCCATATTTAATACAATTAAAATTTTAAATGTTATTATTTTACTAACTTCGTATCTATTTATAGTAATGTTATTTAAGCTTTTATTGCTGAACGAATAAAGAAATATTATAAATAAATTGTTAAGATACTAGTATCTTAACAATGCTTTTATTTAATTTCTACTGAGCAAGTATATAAAATATTTATTCTGAAGTTATTTTGGTAGTATAAATTACTTTGCAGTTGTTTAATTTCAGCTTCAACTTTTGCAGTTTTATGAACTCACTAGAGGTTGCTTGCGGCTTCGCTCGCATTAAGAAGAACCTCTTCAGCTTTATAAATTATAGCTGCTATCCACGACTTGAACCGTTTTCGCAGCGCACGCAACGGAAGCCCTCAAAGATGAATAATTTCCCCCGTTTTTTCCACATTTTCCATTGTTTCTTCGCTCCTATTAGTTGCAGCGTGATGTTATATACCCTAAAGCCTTCCTCAATAAATGGTCTATTCAACACAAAAATAATTTTTCAATTCGCACCAGTAGTTCCTGATATTAGCGCGTTCAAACAAACAAACTCTTCAGCTTTATAATATTAGTATAGATAACATTGGACAAATAAATATAGGTAAATAAGTGATAATGCGTTGCAACATGATTGTTACGCATACTTTCAATAATACGCTTTAATAAAGTTTAGACTGATCAATTTATTGTATTAGCGTATTATTTACTTGATTACAAGACAATGTAAGAGTTGTACGTTTTCCTGTTTCTTGGTCTCCCTCAATTCCGTTTACTTTCTTTTGTAATTGTCCAGCTTCGATCAATTATACGTCGAAGTTGTCCAGCTTCAAAACGCGATTACTAAAGTTAAGCGACTGTCCATACGGTCAGTTTGTGGAGAAGTGACCAAAACGTGACATAATCATCATCATCAGCTTAACGATACTCACTGTAGGACATAAGCCTCCTCCTTCTTACGTCAATAATCCCTGTCTTAAATAATTAAATAATAAACGTAACATTTGGTTATTAAATACGTAAATCGTATGTCCTAGTTGTCCAATCCATCTTAGCGCAGTAATCATCTTTTTTTTTTGACTGGTCTGTTAGCTTAGTTGGTAGTGGCTCTGCCTTCTAATCTAGGGGTTGCGGGTTCGATTCCCGCCTGACACAAGTATTTATGCATTTTAAAAATGTATAATTTCTTGTGTTGAGTCTGGTTGTTTGTATGTATAATAAGTATGTATTTACAAAAGAAAAGTATGTAAGTATTATATCCGTTATCTAGTACCCACGACACAAGCGTTTGCTTAGTGTGGGGCTAGATGGCGCTGTGTGCAATGTCCCGAAATATTTATTTATATTTATTTATCTCGCCATATCAGTACACTTAAGATTATTTCAAAGGTCACAACACACCACTCCACTCTAGTATGACCTTATGTAGGTACATTAGTACCTACATTAAGGAAAGACAGCCCACTCATATCACTTCAGTGCATCACTTAACGGAATTAATCATCGCATATATCAGAGGCCTATTTTTCACCTTTGGTCGGACATGAGGTATCTCAGAGAACAAAGGGCAGAAAACTTTGATCATCACATATTAGAGATTGAAGTTCTGCTATTAAATGAATCAAGAGTTCAAGGAACGCTTCAGTTTTTTCAATTCAATCAGTTAATTTTTCTTGTATGTCAGATCACAATTACGATATAGTAAGTACTGACTGTTTTAATGTGTACTTAACTATTTGGAGTTGAGGCTGTGTTGTGGCAGATTTTTATGTTACAACCAGCATTATGCTGAGTTGGGGCTGTGTTGTGGCAGATTTTTATGTTTGTTTATTATGTTTTTACTCCTGTGTGTTCTTCTGTTAAATCTGTCACAATAAATGTTTTCTTTCTTTCTTTCTTTCTTTCTATTTCCATACAAGTTTAGTAAGAAACGAACGAGATGAAACCTTACAAAAGCGCAATGTTATGGACGCAAATAATTTGGGTCATATTTACGAAGATTTTTTTGAGAAACGAATAACAAAAAACTTAGCTTACTTAAAGAATATATAAGCTTAGTTTAGGAACACCGAATTTATTATGAAATCAAATCATATTTTCATAGCGTCTCAATAACATTATAAACTTTTATTACAGTAAAACCTTATCTACTAATCATTTTTTTCATTGTTGGTATGTAGAACTACTTATAGCTCTCATTTACTTTCACATTTTCTAATTTCATCCTCAAAATTCTCGCAGGTTACTTGACCTGTTTTACACCTTCTTAACCTACTGTGCACCGCCTTTTGAGCTTTTGTGAGGAAAATTCTAGCTAAAAATGTTAAAGCCTTAAATGTTTTTGGGAACTAGTTTTCTTCTGTACGAACAAATTAAGCACTCAAAAACTTCCGATGGACACAAAATACCAGCAATATTTCTTCTTTCGTGAAACAGAAATAATATTGATTTGTTTGTTTTCATTAAATACAGTAAGTTTTTTTCTTTTTAAAGAAGTTGATTTACTAGCTTTTTTTTCTTCTAAATTTTCACAGTATAAAACTTAAAATATTAATTTAAAAATCAAAGTCAACTTTAGTAAATCAATTCAATTTTTGGAAATTCAAAATTGCCAATGTACTTTACGTTATAACCATTTTACTAACCTATGTACATCATATTATATTATGTCTGTAACGATATAATTTTTCTTAAATTTCATTACATGCCGATATATTAAAACAACCAACAAAACGTTCTGCGACAGTTACCACAACCCTGTATAATGTAGGTTCTCCATTAAGCTGCAGAAACCTCCTTACACTATATGTAGGTAACTACTTAGTACTTACTAAATTCAGAATCCGCGATTAGAAACTGCAGAAATCCTCCCACTTTCCTAATAAGTCTCGGAACCGAGCAACAGTAAACATAGACTCGTTTCAACTATGAATATTCAGTAACTTCAGGAATTTGAGGAATTTTCGATAGAGATGCAAACATGGCATGACCTGAAAACTTTTAACAAACTCATTCAAATTTAAGCGTAACAGTTTCTTAGTAAAGTTTGGATGTAACAAGTTGGAATTATGGTGGAATTGGGGAAGGCCGTGGTTTTCTTAGTGCAAGAGGCAGAACCAACATATAGAACGGTCCATTGATAACAAAACGTTCTCAAAATGCCAAATCAAAATGGTGTTTACAAAAAAATAACTGACAAAGTATTTTTTTTAGTTGACCATCAAATTGTAAGCGACCAATGATGATGCCTAAACACTTCACATGATAAGTAAGTACTACCTAAACCCCACATTTAAAAATACCACGGCAAAGAAGAATATGCAATCTATTAAAGAAGTACAATCCATATAAAGGTAAAAAATAAGGTACCTACTGCATGACATGACTTAATTTTAAATTTTGCACTATCATGATCAAGAGATACATATGGTGATCATATAATTCTTACGATAAGGTTGATTTCAGTAGAACAACACATGACAACGCTGATTAAGTGAAGACGTTCATTCAAACCTATGTACTGATAAATAGTAGGTATACATTATATATCTCGAGTTTGGTTGCGCAACAATCAGTTGTTTGTTGGCAAATCGCGAGTGCTAGTTGTGTTTTACTTCTTTAAGAGATACGCTATCATAATACTTAGATCATTCGTAGTTTGTTTATATTACAGCAGCGTATATCGTACAGAATATTGTTTGGACACTGGACGTGCAATAATTTATCACAAGGTAAGATTAATTTATCTCATAGAACATAATCAACATTTTTTCGCATTATTTAAAAACACGAATTAGATCATATGATAATCTATCACTCTGTTCTGGGCTAAAATCAGAACACTCTAGCCATGAAACATGCTTTGTACATAAACATATATTACAATAAATATAATATTTAGGATATTGTTCATACCACTGTATGAATTAAATACTGACTTACTACTTAATGTGGCGCTGCGACCCAAAGTGGATCTTGGCCTCCAACACAAAGAGACGCCACTCCGCCCGGATCTGCGCCATCACCTGCTACTCGTTCCAGCGGTACTTTGGACCTCTGACTGACCGACGGCCAGTAACGCCAATACAAATAGTAATAGATTGAACACTGATCTAAAATTCCACTGACATACCTATTTCTTTCCCAGATGTCAGTAACTCTATACAAGCTAGATCCGAGCCCGCCAGCTCGTGCTGCGATGATGGGATGTGAGGTATACAATGTGCCGGTTCAAATGGTTGATGTCAACGTACTAACTGGAGAGCATCGGCAAGCGGACTTTTTGCAGGTAAATAAAATACAATCGAAGGAAAACATCGTGAGGAAACCCACATGTTTGAGGACCACAATATCCGAGGACATGTGTTTTCCGTGGAAGGACCTGGGCGCCCACCACGATGTATCTGGCCAAGAGAACACCTCTAACGAATTAATTCAGCGGGGAAGTCACGACTCATTAGAAAATACGACTCAAAGAGAGAAAAATACAATAAAATATTTTCATGTCGTAGAATAAATTCACAATGCTCTCTCATCCTTCGCGTGTTGTATTCCTGATTACTGAGGGTCGTGGCTTCCTCATAGAATATTTCATTGGAGGAGTACTCTTGGGCAGACGGCCTTAATGGATGTCTCAAAAACTTGAGTTTGTTTATGACTCAGATTTTGGATCAAGACTTTATCTTAGTGTGTCACCTATTAAAACGTATATCACTTTTTTGTTTTCTCTTTTACAGAAAAATCCAATCCACTCCATACCAGTTATGACCGTCGATGATTTGGTCATTCATGACAGGTGAGAATTTGCCACTTAATTCCCAATAGATAGATTTTAGAAGTAATAATTTAGTTCTTATCGGAATTCAACGCAAGACACATTGTTTGTGGTTTGTTGATAATTTTATATTTCAGTCTGATCATGATATATTTTCTTTTTTCAGTCACGCCATTCTTATGTATTTGGCCGATGTTTACGGCAAAGATGACTTGATGTACCCAAAAGATACAAAGAAACGTACAAAAGTAAATCAGAAACTAATCTTCAATGCTACGATATTGTTTCCCAGACTTCGAAACGTAACTGTGAGTACATATAACATATTATGTTTTTGAAATTAGTTTTGAAGTAAACTGTGTGTAAAGTTAAAGTACGCTGTCGTTGTACCCAAGTGAAAGAGGGTATCTATGTGTACCTGTAATTACATTTAACAGAAACTGTCCAAATACTACTTGTACTTAAAATTTATTATGACACAGTTTATTTATCTTCTAATAAAAAAATGCAAATATTTTATCAATCAAGTGTAACATGAGTAATAATTTTAATGGAACCACAACTATTGTATTGTATTTTACAGTACCCACTTCTGGTAGAAGGAATTCCCTCTAAAGGTCTCAATGAAAAGCAACAGAAGGATATAGAAGAAGCGTATGATATCTTGGAGAAGTTTCTATCACAATCCAAGTTTCTAGCGGCCGACAATATTACCATCGCAGATATATCGGCCTTCGCAACCGTCACATCTTTGGGTCATTTACTACCACTGAGTAAAGCAAAGTTAGTAACTGCAATCTATACATCTTCTTATATACTCTGTTCTATATAATAAAGCTGAAGAGGGCAAAAGTCTGAACATTAAAGATAAGTATTTGAATTAAAAAAAATTGAGGTACTTCGAATTGATAGTAGCACATTCCAACTAATTCTAGAATGTTGTCTGTTTATCTTTGTATCTTTTTATTCAAACGAACAGATCTTCAGATATGAGATACCGGAAGTGGCAAGGGCTACTTTTTATCCCGTAATAACACGAGCGAAGCTGTGGGCGTCCACTAGTATTTGTATAAGCAATCTATTAAATATGTTTATTTTTACTGAAGCCTCTAAGATAGTTTGAAAAACCGAATTAGGCACCACAGTTGGCTTGCATACGATCTAACTATTTATATATATTAGAGTCTTCTATCAATCATAATTATCCTTAGTAATCAGATAGACATATTCTATTGAGATAAACGAGTTAATCTTAACTAGACCTACACTGTTATTTAATTGATGTCACTTTAAAATTATTTCTAGAGTCAAACACGAACCCTATTTAAGAGTATACAAAAAAAGCTTGAGGTTATAGTGTTTATTTCTAGTAGTTTTATATATATCTACAAAATACCCAGAGATATCAATACATTAAACATTTTTCTTCTTATATCAGATACCCAAAAGTGCAAGCTTGGATTGAAGCCATGGAACAACAGCCTTACAGTAAGAAGTTCAACGCGCCAGGCGTAGCAATTCTTGGACAGGTTTATAAATCTAAACTAAGCTCTTAAAAATGTTATTAAAAAGATAAAAATGAAAGCCATGTTGTGAATATTATTATGTCCTGAACTTTTTACTGGATATCCATATCTCTTAATTCCTGCTAAATAAAATGAAGCTGGAACCGCTAGAGGTCTTCCTATCTGTAGTAAATATATAATTAATAATTTTACATTCTAAGCTATTTCTAGATAAACAGCTGCAATGTTGTATCTAATTTCAAAAGATAAAAACTTTTTTGATGGTCTTTTTTTTGTATACATCAACATCAATCATTTATTATACTGATGAAGTCATGATCGTCAAGGCTAAACATTTTAGTTGTACCTAGTACTAGTTCTATAAACAGTACTGGATAAACAAACAAAAAGATTTGGTAGATTGAGAAGACCCACAAAATTTAATTCACATTTGCTATGAGTACCTGAATGATATATAAATAGATAGTTTATAAATAGAACCTGTGATTACATATTACCTGTTATGTAATCGAACTGCTAAGTTCCTGGAGGTATTATATTTCTAATAGTTCCATTTAATACTATATAAGGTAAATAAAAGGTATTGCAGGAGTTCATAATTTAAGCACAGATAATCTTGGCTCTACACCAATGACTTGTATTTTCAAGTTAAGTGTGGATTTGCACTCGTTTAGCGGTGAAGGAAAACATCGTGAGGAAACCGAGTTGTTTGAGGACCACAATATCCGAAGACACGTGTCTTCCGCGGAAGGACCTGGGCGCCCACCACGATGTATCTGGCCAAGAAAACTCCCCTAACGAATTAATTCTCCTCGAGAGTAACGACCCTCAGTCATAAGGAAATACGAATAAAAAAAGATACCTAAATATCTAAGTATTTAAAGTTTTTCAAAATATGGTCGAGCTCTCTGCCTACGTGAACCTCCAGGCTCCTCAAGTCGAAAGTCACGTACTACTTGTATAATATCGCGGAGTTTTGTGCGGCCATCTAAATTGGCAGGAGAAGCGAAATTAACGACCCGGATACAAAACTCATTATCCGATGGTTAAATGTTTTTTAATTTGTAAATCTGTCTTTAATTAGACAAGAATCTGGTATGAAGATACACCGAGCTCTTTTCTTACCGGTTGTTACGAGAAGCAAATCTTAGTTTTTTTTTTATTTCGCATTAAAAAAATAAACAAACTCTTGCCAAATAAAGAAGTCCGTTTGTATATACTTATACGCAATATATCGTCCGGGTATTTCCAAAAGTAAAATAAAAAAGGTGTTGATGATAAGAGACGTTCTTAAAAAGTCTTGTAACTATTTTACCATAATTGTGATATTCTTTTAGTGAGATTTTATAATAAAAAACACACACATCAGCATTTTCGTTTAGCATTCAACGCACGAGCTATTTCGACGTCTGATGCCACCCTCACGATATAACTATACCCATAAAACAATCTGTGAGCGACTCATATAACTTATCCAATCTGCAAGAGCTCACGGTTGCTACCTTTCATAGAAAATATTATGCAGAAACACCTAACTTACCCATCTTTAACGTCTCAACATTTTGGAGTCAGTTTTTCTTACTATCTTGCCACTCCAAACTAGAAGACCTAACCCATCCATGACTTCTTTGGCGCTAGCTAAGCCCGCAGTATTACTTACCTCACTTCAGAATTAAAACCTATGCGTTGATTCTGGACTCTATCTCCGTACCGACAAATTTCGGCTTAATCAGTTCAGCCCTTTAGCGTTAAGGGCAATAACAAACACTAACTTTTATAATATTATAATTCTATAATATTACTTATGCAGGTATGATACGTGTGTTGGAATAGTGGATGTTCCTGGCTTCGCTCGTATGGAAATAAATAATAAATGTTACCCTGGGTCATTTTCGGGACCACAAAATGCCAAAAGTCACTATGATCTTTTGCTCCATTGTGACTTGAAATAACAGCGAAACCATTTCTGTGATTTTATAGGACATCTTTAAGCTATGATGTCATCGGGACCTATTTATTAACGGCTAACAAGTTAATGAGTTTCGAAGCGTTTAGTAAGAGATGGATAGTAGGATTGATGCCATCTTGCTTTTACGACTACTATGCTTTATGTACCCTTTTTATTAGGTAGTCTCCGTCGTATTTTCAGAGATATACTCGTATTCTTAACGACTAGTATACATTTATCTGAGTTCTTGTTAAATAACGTTTTAATAGTTTATGTGTAGATTGGTTGTTTCAAACGGGCTAGAGTGATCAGATTAATCAGACGCATACCCAATTTCATCAGATAGGAACGAAAGTAATAAAGATTATATCACGTCTTGTAAAAATTTACGAAGTAATTTTATCAATTAATTCGTACCAAATTCCATCCAAATCATTTAAGTTAAAACGTCAACAAGGAACAAGCCCTCTCACAGACTTTTTTCTTAGTTTTATAATTTACTTAAGTGTTATGTGTGCTAAAATAAGTTGTTATACGGAATCCTCGATGCCCGATACCAATCCGTATAGAGCGTTCATAGCCGGTTTTTTTTGTCACCAATTAAATATGAATATGAGTCAAACGCTCGTCTCCAAAAGCTTATTACGAATTCAAAAAGAAACTCTGAAAAAGACAGTAAATTACGAATGGAAGTAAAAATGTAGATATGATTTCCAGCAATGGCCTTTCTCTTTTTTTGTCAATTTGTGTCATTAGGTTGTAAAGGAAGATTCGTTTGTCTGTCACTTATATGATGGATTTTTGTTAAGATATTTAGATCGTTTCTTATTGAAAATATACTTTTGAAGACATTTTTAACAATTTTAAATAACTCACATTATCGTCACAAAACTAAAGCAACTTAGTTTTTGATTGATTACAAAAATAAAGTCTAAGTACTATTACAGATCCGCGTGCACAACGAATCTGAAACACATTCAGCCATTTTATTACTTTTACAGCAATGTTGTCGCTAAACTTTGTGCAAGTAGGCCCTAATTCTATAAAGCGGAGTCACTTAAGGATTTCTCTGATAGGTATATTTCATAGGACAATATTGAAACCTACATATGAACAGTACACACCTTCATTTAATTGAATAACTTCCTCATCCTATTTTTTTTTTTGGGAGAATAGACATAGACTTTGGAGTACAAATTAAGGTGTAATAATAAATAATAATAAATACTCAGGGACATTGCACACAGCGTCATCTAGCCCCACGCTAAGCAAACGCTTGTGTCATGGGTACTATAACGGATATAATACTTATATACTTTTCTTTTGTAAATACATACTTATTATACATACAAACGACCAGACTCAACACAAGTAATTATAAATTTTAAAATTCATAAACACTAGCAAGAATATAAGTATGTCAAGCGAGAATCGAACCCGCAACCCCTAGATTAGAAGGCAGAGCCACTACCAACTAAGCTTATAGGCCAGTCCAGGTGTGTACATTCTGAGGTGTGTACAAAGGTTTTAAGATTGTTCTATGAAATGTATCCTTCTCTTTTTTGCCTAAATTATCTGAACTAATATACCATAAGTACAAACATACCTTGTTTGTATAATATTGATTCTATAATAGTAAGTGTCATAAAAGTAGAAAAACATTTTCACCATAAAGTTGGCGTGTCAGGTGCCCATAATATTTCCTTAATAATAATCAAGACGTCAGACTTTTATGATTATAGCTATTTAATATAGGGCTTTGTAAAACGTGCTTTCGAATAAGTTCAACGCTCCAAATTCTAATTTGCAATTTGAGTAGCCTTTAGATGGTATCTCAAACAATTATGGACTATAAAAGTTAATAACTTTATCATACGCCGACGCGACACTTTTTTAGGGAGTTAGGCAAATTAATTTGATATTTATTTGCGATTCATTGCACGATAGCACTTTGGCTAATACGCGTCAACAGACAAATTACTCTGACAAAGAAATAAAAAAGCTACATACATGCATTGTCTTGGGTTACTTGTTGTATGTTTTGGCATAATGCTGTTAGTATAACATGTGTTTGAATAAATAAATAAATAAATAAATAACAAGCAAAAATGTGAAAATTGCTAGTAAATATAATAAGGGTGTAGAATTCTGTCCTAAATTCTTACAATGAGACGTGATGAGTGTATTCCTGCCGCTACTGGTCTTGGCGAAATACAATACGCTTGATCAATTCACATTCCTTGTGTAATGAGTAGAATTTTTGTAACAATTGGTGGTTTTTTGATTGCAGTTTGAAAGAGAAGTGATTCTATATAAAAAGACATGATATGTTGAATTTTAAAAGGTACGGCCAAAAAATCTGCTACGCGGACGGAAATGTACAGGCAATGCTAATGTATTTTTGACAAGAATTTGGTCGCTGCGATCGAGCCGCGACAAAGGGGTTACAATAAAAGTTTGTATTTGTACCGATGCTGACCCGGAATTCTAATATTTACAAGAAATACTGTTTTTATAGTAGATACCTAAGTATGTATATTAAAGTTTTTTTTTCAAAAGAGGCATATTTATATAGAAGTCGAAAACGGGATAACGTTGATGATTATGAAGAATTACTTTAGTTACTACTAAAATAACGACACTACAAAGCAGTACAGAAACTAAACATATTAGCTAAGTACCTACCTGCGCAACTTTTTGGTGGCTCGCACACTTGTCTCCTCTCATTTATCACACCGCCGTCCATTTTACCTTACAGTCAAGTTGCATTAAGCCAGCCATGCTCAAGCAAGCACTTAAAGTGTCATCGAGAAGAATGGCACAACTTCACACTTTTAAAGTGAGGAAAAACAAACTCTGCGTACTTAGTGGTGCGAGTTTAGTATGAAAACTGACTATTATCGTGAAATTACATGATGCAACAGGTTTGATATTTATGTTAAAAAACCACTAAAGTTGTTGATATGCTGGCATATTTTCTATTCTTGTTTTTCATGTTGTAAGGAAGAAATCACCAAGGGCGAAAAGGCCGCTCAATGTATATCAAACTAGTTTATAAGTTTCTTAAAGATTTGTCATATTTTTGGAGTGTCTGTTTATAGCTGTTTATAGGTAAGTAAATTTAAGTATGATTTTAAAAAAAAACTTCAAGTTTGCCAAGTGTAGATAACACTTATACAGGTAATTGTATAATTACCATAAACAATAAGTTTGTATTAGATAATACAATACCTAAAGGAAAGCATCCTTGTAGCAGGTGTCTGCAATGACAGGCCTAAATTAATCAAAACTTGCTGGCCCTAAGCTCCAAACTTTGATTAAAACGTAAAACCAGTATTAGGTAAATCTAAAGCCTCTATATGCCTTTGGAAACATATCTTGGTAGCTCTTACGATTATTATAATTACAAGAAAATAACATCAATTTGATTAATATTTTCTCAAACTAAAATAATGATAATGTAATTTAGGAGTATGAAGGTGTGCTTTTGTTTTTATTTTCTTTGGATCGGTCACAAAAAAAGAATCGTGCATGAATACTTTTAATCGCGGATTTTCTTATAAGGTGTAACTCTAAAAGTAGTACTTTTTTTTTCCATTGTTTTTTTGTTTTATTATTGTAAATAAAGGGGTTTAGAAAATCCATAATAATGAGTTCGTTTCATAAAATGGCACAGAGATTAAATTTATAGTTTCGTTACATTACTCCTATGAAAAGTCTTGATACTTTCCGCCAAAGTGATTGCTCCAGGGGCATTGTACTTCTGCGCATAGGGTTGATCTACAAAATACTTCATCCAAGCGTAGGTCTTCGGATATCTAAAATTAATAATCTAAATAAATAAAACTCAAAGGTGACTGACTGACTGACTGACATAGAGATTTATAAACGCACAACCCAAACCACTGGATGGATCGGGCTGAAATTTGGCATGCACGTAGATAGGTGACGTAGGCATCCGGTAAGAAGGGTTTTCGGAAATGCCACTTTCAAAGGGGTGAAATAGAGAATGCAAGTTTTACTTCTTAATGCGAGCGAAGCCACGAGCACTTGTTAAGTCATAATTATGTATCAACATGCAGATACTAACATAAAGGACAATGTGATCAAGATATACATATGACTAAGTTACTCTGTACCGATGTCCGAAAACAGGCCTGGCAGCCTTAGAGAGACATCGTACTGTGTAGGTGTTTACACTTTGATAAAAAAAATACTTAATACTTACAGTATTTGCTTCCATCCTTGGGGAAGATCTCCAGTATCCGACACACAAGCTTCAGCTTAGTTCGGGGCTGAGGGTCAACCTTTGGGATGGATCCACTGATGTTTCATGAACATATTATATTATTTTTTGTATCACCTGCACATTGTTTTTTGTAAACTTAAAGAAATAAAGATTTTTTTGTATTTTTTTGTTTGTATATGAAGCCTACAATAATTATAAAAATGCAGCGACATAATAATAGGTCTTTACCTATGAAACTGCCGTTTTTTTCTTACATTTTGATCTGTTTGAAACTTTTACGTACAGCTATATTTTTTCCAAATACAATTTTTATTGTATCAATTGTTGAATCATGTACCTTTTAGAAAAAAAAAAGTATTACTAGTGCATATTACTTATAGGGAAGTCATTGAAAACACCTCTTTCAATTTAGTTGTAATAACCGGCTAGCACTTACGTTAATAATTACGTAAATTAAATCATGCCTTACGGGAACTATAATACAGTGACCTCTTTCAATGTGTCGTCGGTTTCACTACTTTAACTAGGTATATGTTTATCATATACTCAGTTTTTGAGAAATTGATATACGCAGTGCATAGCTTTTTTCCCATCTAACTATAGTTATCAATTTCATCTAAATCTGTTGAGACGTTTCCATACAAACATTTTTAATGTTTGTATTGAAATATCATTTTTCTCAATTTCATAGCATACAAATCGGCAATTTCATAGGTTATACCTATTATTTGATGTCTTACGTCTTATTAGCCTAGAAAATATCGTTTTCAGTACCTAGCACTAGATTTAAAGTGTTTTTTTTTATTGTGTGTCTTTGTGTTTATCTAACCAGAAAGCAGCGGTTTTTATTAAAATACACATTAGAAACTACCTAAGAAAAGTTTTAATTCTACTTTTACAATTTATCAGTCTTCATCTCCGGTCTGAACCAGTTTCATATAAGATAGTTCCACAGTCACATAAATAAAATAGATGTTCGAATCATCATCATTACATTCTGTGATATATTACTATCTGTCCTATTTTTTTTTTACATGAGACATGCTCACGCTTGACTACAACTTGCCTGACGTTATAATCCACGATCTAGCGCGCTTGCCTAGAAGAAACCGGTTTACTCTCTACCGGACTTGAAGACAGATTATAGTTATACATTGCAAATATTCAAAAGTCTTATCGTAATTATTATCATTTATTTATATATTCTAGCAACACAAGCAGTTCACACGAACAGATAAATAAACTGAAAGGAATGACTTTACGAAACTAATTAGTATGAATGTAAGTACATAGCAGATAAATTATGCCACATCATTTAAGTGATAACACAGAGACTAAATAATTATTTAAATCAAAATAACGCCCATAATAGTTATGTTTATGTTATTATATATATTATGATCATAATATAAGAGAGAGATAGACATTTTTGCTCAATCATCACCTGCAAAATTCACAACTTTCCACTGGTCATTGTTCATTGAACTCAACTTCTTTTAATAAATAAATATATTATCCAAATTTCGTATGAATATTAAATTTATTTCTATAAAAAGAATATAACTACTTATCTCTCCTCTTTTCGTGAAAATTAATGTTTATTACTTCTCTCTTAAGTCGTATTTCCTCATGACTGAGAATCGTGATTCCCCTTCTTCTTATTTTTTTCATAACATAGTCATATCATATCTCACAGTCATATCTACAAATATAATACATAATATGACTGAAACTTCGCAGTTTGTGAGATCTCTCTCAAGCCAACAATATAAACGCTGTGGTGAGTTTTTGATAGATCTATTCAATTGAGAGTCGTTTTATTCGTGAACTAGTCTGAAAAATATCGCCTATCATGGTTTGCACGCCCTTTCTCTTTTGTTAAAACCGACCTCAATATATATCGACAACGTCAATCAATAAAAATGCAAGCTGTTTGAGATTTTTCGCGGCATTAATCTTTTTGACGAGAAACGTTACATTACAGCTAGTAAAAAAATACGTTATTGGAAGATCTAACAAACTAACTTGGGTAACCCATTCTGCAGAACGTGCGTAATTAAGGATTTTTCTAATTACAGATTTTTCTCATCATAACTTTTCACATTCAAAGAGAGGTCTATGCCCAGAAGTGGGATAGAGAAAGCTGAGGATGATGATAAAGTTTTCACCGTCAAAAAAGTATGGCTCAATTTATTTAAATAAATAATAAAAAAATGGATTTCAAGTGAATAAATGCCGAAAAATAAATAAGTAATCAACTTGAAATACAGTTTGTTTACTGTGTTTTACTTCGTTTACCGATTTGCACTTCACGTACGAAATACGTGTCACTATCACAAAGAGAAATTAAATCAATGTCGGCAGCCGGAGGCTTTTCACCGAAAAATAAAAATTAATTTAGTAAAAGTCAACAAATATCTGCACCTTGTGAAAAAATGCGCTTTTGCTTCGGCACGTATTGACGGTATAAGAAACAAAGGCTGCATCGAAATATTGGAAAGGGAAGCCTATTATATTGTCATTCATATTGGCTGCACTCGTCAGTATATTACTATTATACACAAATGAACCTACTTTCAAAAATTGTGAATAAAAACCATGCCTCAATTATCACAAGACATATCACACAATCATGTGCATTTATATCAGTTTATACTCAAATTGTTGGATTCATTTGGTAAAAAATTGGTATAGAAATAGAAACCACCCTTATTTAAAACTAAAAACACAACTAGTCTGCGCGCTAGGTGTCATTACACCCGAATCGCGTCAACAACATGTAGGTACATATTACGCGAATTACACGTGAGTGAAACCGTTTTAGTTACATATTGATAAAAATATATATATTAGAAACTTTATAGATCACTGGCAGCCAAGTTCACTACGCTTTAACTAAAATAATATCAATTTATATTATTTTTCTCTTGCTACAGAGAGATTTGCGATGCTATGAACGTGTAAAAGTTACTCATCATTCAATGATTTGTGCTCTTTCGAAGGCTAGTACGTGCTTCAAGGAACCACAGGGAATGGCTGTTATGGATTGTATTTATTGGTATTCTTTTAACAACCTTCAGAAAACGGTAAAGGAACCGTTATTCTTTTGTAAAATGTAGGTAAGCAGGTAAGTTAGTAAGAGAGAGGCGAGCTCTGATAGGTACTTAAGGAAAGTCTTCAAACTTTTATCTTGTCTGTGACTCAGGAGTGCAGTTTTTCTCTTTGCGTGAACATGGTCACCAATTCAAGGACTGGCCGCGACGGCAATCGGTGATTTGGTAAGCTACAGGCGCTTTATCACATTGAGCTGGATATGGAAAAATGTGCCCAAAATAATTATTGCAGCATCTAGATAAATAAGCAGGTATGCAAAAATCTTTATATTATATTATATATATGATTAATAAAACACTTTCATACAACATGATAAAAATATCTACTTTAGTATATAATCTTACTTAATTTCTTCTTATCGAATAAGAGGGTGACCACGTCAACAATTGCTTAACATTGGTAGGTAATTGCATGCGATTGCCGCCTCTGAGCAGCTCTTGCCAGCTGAGCCACGGGCGCTTCTCATACTCATATGAGTAGAAGGTAAGTAGATACATAATGTACATTGTACATACACTAAGTATAATGAATGATAAAAAGATCGAAACAACAAGTAGTGTAAGTAAAGGTTGGTTTCAAAATTGATAGGTATAGGCTAAATCCAATCTGGCTGAACCATACAATGTGTTTTGAAGTGGACAGGCCTAGATCCAAAGATACCAACATAAAGAACGCATTCAATTGCAAATGGGTTTGGGAGCCAACAGGAGCTAGAATTTACGAGCAAAGCTACGCCAAACGACCGGTTACTTGCGAGATCTATGTGCAAAAAATGTAGGTAGGTAGGTATACCTATTAATAAGGAATAGAGCTAATTATTTTTACTTTACATTGTTTTATTCATTGTAATTGTCAATTATAAAAAGTTAATTGAAGTTCTTAAGTGGTAGGTAAGTAATCGTATTGATTATTTCGATAATTTATACTTAAACTGAGAGCGTGGGTAATTTGTTGGGTGTTTGTTTCACTTCTACGCCGGGCGACGGTTCAACGTGATTTTTATAGGGAAAGAGATTATTAGTTTACTTAATAATGGCAAAGATTGTTAGAGAAACATCCTGCGAAAACTGAGAATCTCATACAAAAGGTCCACTTATCTAGTTATTTGGATTAATTATAATATTATTAAAATCTAGCCATCACATGCATACCTATGCGTAGTTAGAAGACTACAATATACCTATTTGAGTACATTCACAAAAAATCGATAAGTATAGGTACCTGAGAGTTCACAATGAATGGGTGTAAATTTCAATTCGTCCCTTCGTTTTGTGTTTTTGTCCATCCAAACCGTCAGTTTATGATTGATATCGCCATTATCTCCATAGTCCCTGTGTTTAGCCTGGAAATGTCACTCATAAATTACAATCCTGCGAATATAAGTGCCGCAGTAAGCACAAATTGTAGTAGGTAAAAGTAATATAGGTAGGTACCTATCTAATACGCATGTAAGTTTTATTTTATTGAATGATGATGTACCTAACTACCTATCTTTGACCACCTATCTTTAGAATTCCGTACATAAGCACGGAAGCTATCATTAGATATTTATAAGAAACATTCGCATGTTTTTATAGTAAGAAAAGAATAATTTTTAGAAAGCCCTAACCTACTAAACTGTCACAAATGTAGGTACCTACTCAAATAAATACATGTATCTTATGTAGCAACTAAACTATATTTATTATTTAGTGTATTTTTTTATAATATCGCCAAAAGCAAGATTTTAAGAAAAAAAACTAAATTTGCGTCAAATTGAAACGAATGTCAAAGTTACTTGATGATTTGACACTGACAGTTATGTTATGATTACGATTTCATTTCAATTTTGAGATTTTGCGCTAGGCGTAAATAGGTATTGCAAAAGATAATTTTATTTTCTTTTCATTTTGTAACATGAATTTAGTATAGAAATAGCATTGATTAGCTACGAAAATTGCACTAGTTACAAAGACACTATTATTTTGTGAAAAGATACTAAAATGTCGCACCAAACAGGGATTCAAGGTACGTGTACAAAATACAGTTAGAAAATCTGATTTGGGTATCATTTCTTAGATTTCGTTGTTTGTGAGCCGCACCCAGTAAAAAATAAACGTTTTAGCTACTTTCAGCTTTGCAGCTACCTTCTCTTGGCTTTTCATAGTTATTTTTAACTGTTGATACATCATTTATCATTTCGCCTACCCAGAGATTTGATGTTTTGGCAAAACATCTATGATTCACAACTCCCACGAGCTCAGTTGCCTAATGCGGGTTTTAGAATTTACTTCCCGCTTTGTATTTGCTTGACGTTTGGGTTATAGCCAAAAATAAACTTAGCAAATAAGGCTACCTTATAGGCTCTCTCTTGATAAACTTGGCGGCTTGATAAACTCGCGACACCAGAGTTGGTTGGCCTCTCTTATTTGACATAAAGAAGAAGAAGACTGTTTACTTATTACTCAATTTAATTACAGCTAATGAAGAACTGAAAAAGCACTTCAGCAAATGTAGAGAAGGCAAAATTCGCGTCCTAAAAGTCAGCATTGAAAATGGTAAGTTTATTATGAAATTATTTTTCATAAGATGTAGACATACAAAATATGCAACAATTGGATTTTTTTAACTATAAAATATACATAAGTAGGTACATAAGTAACATTTTATTTGTTACAGAACAATTAGTATTATCAAAAGAATATCCACCAAAAAAGGCTTGGGAGCATGATTTTGAAAAATATGTTCCAACATTGGTTGTGGAAGATCTTCCATGTTATATTCTATACAGGTAAGCTTTCAGTTTAAATGGTAATTTACCAACCTTTAATACATAATATGTATACCATTTGTTTTAATAGAGCATATCAATCACTGTCTGTTTTTATACTAAAGCCAAATGATGTGTTTATGATCACAAATCCCGCGCGTCTCAAAGGGTCATACCTGAAAATCAGCGCTGCAGAGCAATCTGCAGCATTAATGCTGAGGTATGGACCTTTTATGACGCACGGGATACATCAATGTAACGTAATATCACCTTTCTATTCTACCTGTTGTCAACTTTTGTATGTATATATTGTTGTGTCCTGTGTGTCGAAATAAATGCTTTGAATTTGATGGCTATAGTATTTACCTATTAGCTTTTTGGGATTTTGATAGCATAACTCAACACTTGTGTTTATAGTAGTATTGTTATTGTTTTGTACAACACAGTCTTAAATAGTCTACATATTATCATGCACAAAATTAATTTCAAATTGTATGACTCTGGAAGTTCATGCACTGTATGCTCTTCTTTTTAGAAGGGTTAGAGCAAATAAATATGTATCTATAGAAAGTTCATATACTTACATAATAATATGTTGTGTATGTTTATGTTAGTTACCTACTTCCTTACACTCAAATTCACTCTGATTTTATTGATAAATGATATGCAGACCCTTGATCAACAATTAGGCTTCTTTTTAATCCAGATCAACATAAATACCACAATACAGCTCTATGTCACTATAAAAATTTAACATGTAGTCTGTTATCCATTAACATAATTCAATTAGAAACTAATTTAAAAAAATATTCTGTTATAATTATTTTAAACAAACATACTTACTGTAATGTTACTGAACAAATCTAAGCCTATCAGAGAAAACCGCATCAAAATCGGGCTGATAATTCAGAAGATATAGTGTATACAGCAGCGCCCCCTGGTGAGTTGTCATCGTAATACATTGCTTAAAATATCTGTATCAAAATTCGACTAGTAGTTTTAGAAATATGGGTAAAATTTGTTGGCATAAAGTTTATCAATTTGTTGGTTTATTGGTTTTTTCTCAAAAAGTACTGAACCAAATGAAAATAAATTTTTATGGGACCATCTCAAAAACTATCCTCGTCGAATAAAAAAAGAATTTTTGAAATCGGTTGATAAACAATGGAGAAATCGCGTAACATATCCACAAAAAAAAAACTTTTAGAAGACTTAATAACCTCCTTTTTTTGGAAGTCGGTTAAAAATAGTCTGTTATCTAGTACCCATATCAGAAGTGTGCTGTATAAAATATTTAATTAAATTTTTTTTGAATTTCAGGTTAGACACAACAAACTCCGTAGGCTATGAATGGCTTCTGCTCAGTTGGTCCCCGGACAGTGCTGCGGTGAGGCACAAGATGTTGTATGCATCCACCAAAGCTACGCTCAAGCAGGAATTCGGATCCGCCCATATTAAAGATGAAATGCATGCTACTGTTAAGGTAATTAATAAATAGTCAAAGATAAAATTAATTTATTTTTCCAAGTGCTTACGCAAGACGATAGGCTTTATGTTTATACTTATTTATAAACTAGTGAACGCCCATGGCTTCACTCGCGTTATTTAGTTATAAAAAGTAGACCTCATACTAGCTACATACCAAAATTCAAGACGATCTGTTCAGCCGTTTTTCATGAATATTATATATCCCTATCAAATTATATGGCCTTAGAAGATAGAACAAAACAAACATAATATGCAAATAAAAGGAAATTGGCTGTTAAATAAGGCTATACATTTTAATGAGATACATATATTACCTACTTAAAATATTTAATTCATATTTATTAATTTAAAATTTTACGTAATAAAATTATATGAAGAAGTATCAAATTTTATTTACTTATAGCTATGCTTTGGTAATTCTGAATTATTTATAATCTACATAAATTTAATACCATCACTGTTTGTCATAGAATCAGTGAGAAGGAAAAACTGATATTTTTATCTGGGTAATTAGTTAGGGATAATATCACCTTAAATTGTTGCCGTAAGTTGTTTGTCGTTAGTATAGCAGCTAAATCAATCAAAATTCAAAATCATGTCAGAGCTTTTAAGACAGTTTGTAAACTCTGATCGCCAGAATGTGTAATTCTAATACAATTAAATAAATAAATTCTTTATTGTCAGACACTTAATCCATAAAAAACAGACAAATTAAACACACTAGCTTAATACACACACTACACTAGAAATATATACCTCGGCTCTTTGCCCAGACAGAATAAAATATTAATAAATAATTAACATAAATGATACAGAGTGTCACAAAAAGTAGAATACTAATATATATGGTGTAACAACTCAAACATTAATTGTCATTTGATTTATAATTAGTAATACCTAGCCCACAGATTTGCCCATGTGGTGACTGGATAAAAAGTAGCCTATGTCAGTTTCAACGCCTTTTACTATCACCATTTTAAAAATCACGATGATCTGTCGCTCCATTGCGACGTGAAAGAGAAACAAACAGACATAATTATGACTAATATCAAAAAATTGTGATTAAATATTATTAATTAAGTTTTATATCATGTCAAGGCTAATTAAGGCTTTTTTTGTTTTTTATTTATTTGATTTATAATAGGGTATATACATGGAAGTGAAATTTGATTTTTGTAAGTAAACTATAAAAATATACCAAAATACTAAACGAGCTGTGCAAACCCCATTTATATCCACTGAAAAATAAAGAAGTTATGACCAATTGAAGATTTCATTCCATCTCTTTCTTTAAAAACAATTTTCTATGTATTTTGTATGGCGTTAGTGCTATGTGACGTCACATGGCATGTCAGTTCTCTCTGTCTAATCGTAAACTAAAAACGTGTATAACTGCGTTATTGTTAAAGGTAATTGAAAAATAATTTCACTACACTGATTGTGTATTAAAAAGCTTTCATTGAAGTTATAAAAAAAGTTGTGCATGTTCCCTATTATGACTTGTTTCAGGATGAAGTGAGCCTGAAAGGTTACAAGGCGCACCTGACGGGCGTGTCTGCGCCGGCGCCGCTCACAGACCGCGAGGAGGCTCTCAAGGAGCTGCAGGAAAGCGACCACACTACCAACTATGGCACTGACTCTAGGTATTTTAATATTATACACCCTAGGCTACATCAATGTTTAACATAGTAATGTAATTGAAAACACAATAATACAATATAAAAGATGTGACTTTGACTGTTACATTAGGTGGGTTGAAGCCAATCACAAACATATCCCACGGATAAAAAAATATGTACATTCAGGATACTAGTTCACGTGTACAAGCAAAACTTCCGTAGCACAATTGCATGTGATTACCAATGTTCAGCAACTGTTGATGCTGTCAGTCCTTGGATGGATGACAAAAAAGGGGCATTCTAATTAGGATGCTACTGTGGCTGGCATGACAAGTTAAATTGTAGGTCCCGACTATTAGTCTTAATACAGCAATTGTCAAGCCATGTCAGAAGCCCTATCTATAAATCACATCGACGTATTGTTTAAAATAAAAACTGTGTGTAAACGCAATGTTAGTGAGTTATTATAATACCACTTCTAATATCATGGAAATTGATTAAATTTCAGGCAATCTACAATGGGTGGAGTGGCGTTCCCAATCACAGAATCGGCGAGACAGGGTATCAACGATCTTAAGCGAGGTTCCTACAACTACCTGCAGTTTAAAATAGGTAAGATACTTTCAATCATAATGTTCCTGTAATAGAGACCACAGTATTGAAAGAAGTCAGCAAAACATGTGCATAAGTTTATTTGCCTCTGATAGAATTTTGAAAGGTGAAAAAGAATATTGACGCATCCCCAGCGCCCGTAGCTAGTCAAAAGTATCTACTTTTCATCACTTTTTCATTCACTTTTTATCACATGCGATTATTTCAGCTGTTTTCAGATCAAAAGTATTTATTTATTACTCGTAGCTGCAAAGAATGCCATAATTCTTATGACACAGAAATCTATCAGGCTTACATATAAGTTTAAAAGTTTTGGTTTAATGTAGTATAAGACATACACTTCTTTGAATACCAACGGAAGAATAGTGCTGGTAACTTTCACACAATATATATTATGCTGGATATAGAATACATCCTATGCTGAATTGAGTAGCATCTGCTACAACACAACTTCAAACCTAAAATATTTTAGGTAAATCTGTCGCAGTAAATGTTTTCTTTCTAAACATCTTCCAAACGACATCTAGCTTATAAAATACAAAAATTGTAATGTAATTATTCTCTCAAAACATTTCAGATTTAGAGGAAGAAAAGATCCACCTATCGAAAGCAGCCAAGATATCTCTACCAGAGCTCCCCGCGCAGGTCCCGAGCGAGCAGGCGAGGTACCACCTCTATATATTTGTACACACGCACGAGGGAGACCATATGGAAAGTATAGGTAAATACTACTTAGTATTATACTTTTTAATTATATTGTTAGACTATGTTAAGTAATTAGAGGACAAAATGAAGCGTCTATGTGACAGTATGGGTTGTTAATAATCTCTTGAAGGTATTAGCTCCTTGGAATCCAATAAACCAGTTGGACTAGTTGTTTTTTTGTGTATGGAGCTGATTATGCCACTTGTGCTGTTAATACATTATTGATTCTAATTAATAATAATAATGATAAAAATGTTTATTGGACACACAAATTCTTATAAAATTAACACTTACAAATAATGTAATTTAAAAGAGGGCATTATACTGACAAAAGAAAAAAAAGTGCTTTGTTTGACTTTAACGACCCAACAGAACAATTTTATTAATCATCTTGTTTACGGTATGGTGGTAGTATAGGGTCACAAGAATCACATTAGCTACTTTTTAGAGATAAAACAATGCGAACGAAGCTACGGACATTCACTAGTTCGACTAACTTACAATAAATTTCAAAGTATTTCGCGTCAAAGTTTTGCCTAACGCCTACTAGTACATCCCAGACTTTCTGTTATTTTTGATCCTCCTTAATCAGTTATACCTACGTAAATTGCCTGACTATCCTCATAGTTCTAATATCTACCATGTATTGGTTTCCAGTGTTCATATACTCGATGCCGGGCTACAACTGCAGCATCAAGGAGCGCATGATGTATTCCAGCTGCAAGGGACAGTTCCTAGAGATTATTGAGAAGACGGGACTTGAGATTGCTAAACGGGTAAAAAATATATACTTGAATAACTAAATTAGCGTTACAACCTAATCTGGATAACAGATTTGTGCTTGACCACAACTTGCCTGATGTTGAGTGATCTTGTGGCCTGCGATGTGGCTCGCTTGCCTAGAAGAACCGGTTCACTCTTGACCGGCCGTGAAGTCCGCTATATAATTGTGTACCAAATATGCTATTTATAGCGGGTTGACCTACAGCGAGTTGTTTCGAGATAAAAAGTAGCATAATAATGCATTCATTATAATATGCTCACCTATCGTCCTACCTCAGTATCCTAAAGAACGGAAAATCACGATGGCTTCGTTACACTCCGTTTCGAAAAAACTGCAAGGGTTTTTGGCTGTTTTATGGCATGGTACTTAATTATTTTATTTAACAATATCCATAATTATTAATCATCTATTAATTTTACATATTCACACACTTTTTTCCCCCTTTCCAGTTGGAAATAGACGACGGCAAAGAGCTGACAGAGGAGTTCCTTTACGACGAGATCCATCCGAAGAGGAACCTGCATCGGCCTGCGTTCGCCAAACCCAAGGGACCGCCCAACAGGGGCGCCAAGCGTATCACCAAGCCACAGAGCTCACAGTGAGTGGCTGGAAAGTTGGAGCCAACTCAGTGGCCAACTATGCTCTGTCCATGCATCATATTTTATTTTGACAGCTATTATGACAAATATACGGTGGTGACAGCTGTCAAAATATGCCTACGTGCGTATAATGCATGAACAGTGTGTACTGTCCCTAGATTTACTTTGATTTTTAACCGACTTCTAAAATGGTGGTCCTCAATTTAGCTAAATGTTGTTTTTGTATCCAGTGAAAATTTTACATCTTTTGGGTAAACATTTTGGAATAAGTCAACCATATTCAGTAATATTGGTGATTGGATAAACAAGAAGCGAATTAAATATAAATGAAATGTTACTTGCTAAGCACTACCTGTGTATTATCTTAAAAACTATAAAACTGTTTCGATATCCCTCTTTTTTGAAGTTGGCTATAACGAACCGTAAATGCGACAACAAACAGATACAAACAACTGAATTGAGAACCTTTACTCCTGATTGAGAATTATAAGACATTTTATTTGTATTATGGTCTGCTACAAATATTTTAATAACAAATCTTACTTTATTTGAAACCTTCTTGATAACAAAATAAGATATTTTTTTCTGTACAAATAAAATACATAATGTGTAACAAGCAACGAAAAGAAATTAAATGCATAATGTATGTACCAAGAGTATGTAGAAAAAATATGTATCCTACTTTAAAAGTATTATTATTATCAGTCATTATTTAATTATCAGATTGAATGAATGTCATATTTATGCAATGTGACGTTTTTGTATGTAGCGTAGATAATTTCTCTTATTTTCATTATAAATATACAATAGTAGCCAAGATGTGTTTTAAAAAAATTACCAAGTTTACCTTTAATCGGTTTCCATTCTTTCTCGCATAAAAATGAAAACAAATTTATGTATTTTTGCTATTTTTAATGTTCAATGTTCAATGTTCATTTATTCGTAAAGATTATTTACACGTCAAATTCCATACATTCATATAATAACAATATTAATAAATTGGATAATTATAAATGTCAATTTGTATACAATTAATATAATATAAATATATAGTACAATGTACTTTGAACGTTTCATTTATTCATCTAGGTACTTTGTAGAATTCTTCAAATTTATAAAAAGCCTTTTCTATGAGCCAGTCTTTCAATCTGTGTTTGAAGACATGTACACTAGTGGCTGCTGTGACTTTGTCCGGTAGATTGTTGTATACGGTCGGAGCCATGACATGAGTTAACTTAGTAGACTTCACGAGAGTTCTTTTTACAGTTTTAAACTTGCTTCCGCTTCGCGTAGGGTACCGGTGACATGAGCCACGTGTGGTGTATTCGTCTAGGTTCGCTCTGGCATAAACTGCTACCTGAAAAATCAGTAAAGCAGGCAACGTTAGGATCCCCAGATCTCTGAAATAAGGGCGAGTGTGGGTGTCCGGGGGGACGCGCGCCAAGCAGCGCACCGCGCGCTTCTGCATGCGGAACACGCGCTCCCAGTCCGCAGCTCTAGCCCATATTTCAGCACCATACTGTAGCTGTGAGTGTACCGTGGCAAAGTAGCACGTTCGCGCTACGTCTCCAGGCACTACTCTAGCCACTCTCTCCAGCGCGAAACAGGCGCTCCCTAGCTTCCCACAAACATTTTCAATGTGGGCTTCCCACGTCAGACCGCGGTCGATCTCAAACCCTAGGAACATTGTAGACTGCTGTTCTTCTATTCTCTCTCCATCCACCAGGACTGTCATGGGTCTCAGTGGCCGACCTGACAAGCTGAACTGGATGAAGTGAGTCTTCCCCAGGTTGAGAGCGAGCCCGTTCATTTTGAACCATGCTGACAATTCAGAAGCCGCACAGTTGAGCTTCCTCTCCAGTTCATCAGCTGATCCTCCTACCAGAACTGCTCCAACATCATCGGCATACATGAGAACTTCAGCACTGGGAACAGCTCCAGGAAGGTCATTCATGAGAAGAGAGAACAGGATATTGGAAACAGATGAACCCTGGGCGACTCCCATATCCGACGACATGGGATCCGATCTGTGCTCTCCCCCTCCACCAACTACTACCTGCGATCTCTCCTGCATGAGGCTGGTCATCAAGGAGTGTGCTACCCCTCGTATGCCATAGTGGTACAACTTTTCTGCCAGCACCAAGTGGTCTGCCACATCGTATGCCTTAGAAAGGTCGCAGCAAAGAAGAGCGACATTCTGCTTCGTTCTGCTATCCCTGGCGGCAACAATGCGGCGGACCACCTCGCGTGCCACCATCGTAGTAGAGCGCCCCCGCCGGTAAGCGTACTGTCGATCTGACATAGCATTTGTTTCCGTTAAAAACTTAACTAGTCTAGAACTGAGGCCATTCTCCAAAATTTTTGCGAGAGCAGGAATTATGGAAACTGGCCTGTAATTATCCACGCTATCTCGTTTGCCCTTCCCTTTATAGAGCGGTGTCACTTTGCTAGTTTTAAGCACGCAAGGAACGACGCCCTCTCTTAAGCACGAGTTGAATAAGTCCGCTAGTATAGGGGCGAGGGACATTATCGCTTCGCGTACAAGTTTCATTGACAAGTCATAGATGTCCTTCGATGCCTTTGGAGGAATGCGAGTCATTACAATACTATATACTTCGTCGGCAGTGAAGCGCAGTAATCTAAGCGAGCGGTCTGCTGGCGCACCTGCGCTGGCAAGCGTATTCTGAACGCCTGTGACGTCAGCGTGTGGCGCGCCGCACGCAGCCGCCGCTCTTACGAATCTAGTATTAATCGCATCCACTGCCGATTTCGCACAATCGTACCGTGATCCATCAGGCGACCTCAGCATTTCTGTGAAGTCGACATGCACCGAATTGTGCTTACCTCGCTCGGTGTTAACTATTTTCCACATCATCTTGGACGCATTATTCCCCGAACCAATTATTTTTTTATAGTGGTTGGATTTGTCATATCTAATCAGCGCATCGTACACATTGCTCATCTTAAAAATTAAGGCGTTTAATTGTTCATTGTTAGGATGCTGCTCACTAAACAACGTAATGTCAAATAATAGTTGTTTATAGTTAAGTACATCCTGCGTCACCCATGACTTGTTTTTCTTTGCGAGTCCTTTTTTCAAAGGAAAACATATATCATGCAAGTTTTTAATGATATTCACCAAAGCACTCGCTTTCGTTACCGCGCAATTATTACGAACATAGAAATCATACCAATCTATACTTTCTATTGCGGCGGCAAAATTGAGCTTATTCGATTCAGAATATCTCCTGACATACGGTAATCTAGGTACTTGCGAGTATCGTTCTATCGAGCACTTAACACCGTAGTGATCGCTTATATTCCCCGTATACACCGGTGCAGTGCTTATCGCACCCGCAGGCAAGTTGGTATATACGTGGTCTAAGCTCGTGCATGTCGTCGCAGTGACACGGGTCGGGAAGTCTACACAGTTTACCATGCCGCGGGTCGACAACAAATCTACTAATGTCTTTGCATCACTGGGCCCGTCTAATACATTTATATTAAAATCTCCAACAATTACACATTCGATACATAGTTCACATATTTTATCCAATAATTGTTCAAAATATACTAAAAAATCTTTGGCTAATACAGCGTTAATAATAAACTAATATTAAATTTCTACATGACAAGTTTTTTTTTATATTTTTATTAGGTGATATAATTATTTATGAAAATGTCGAGCTGATATCTAATCTACATAATTTAAAGTTTCATAAGTATATCAATAAGTTTTTCAATGCATTTGTGTAGTCTTGCCATTTACTAATATTATTTGCTTTGTTGACTATAATAGATGTATTTGTTCCTTTATATTTGTATTTGGCTTTCTATAATTATTATATTATTAGATTAGCTTTATCAATTCTTTTCTATTTTAATAGGGAAAAATGTAACATGCAATAAGCACAAATATTCTAATAATTTTCTAAAGTTTGTAAATATTGTCATTCTATTTTTATAATCTAGAAATTATGTAAAATGTGCAATGTTATTTGTATGTGTCAATAGAATGCTTTATTATAAATACGTCTTTTCTTTACATTTACACATTTAGCCATTTGTCACTCGGTAACTTTGTCGTTAAATACCTTTAAGAAGTGCAAGTGAGCCTCAGGTGCTTTATAAACCACAACAGTTACTTCACATAGTTTTTATTTACAATTTTTACAAAATAAATAACATAATACAGGCTAATATAATAATAATTACAGATTAATTCAAACTTTACCTACTAAATCAAGTCCAGCATATCTATTTAATATCTTCTATCGTCTCGGGTCCTTTTTCCTTGACTATTGTTTCATGGTGGATTGTCAAGGGGTCAGTTTTGATGATTGAAGCTTTGTCTAGTGCTTGGTTGTATTGCTCCGTACTAAAATAAACAAAGAATAATTTTAGATAAGTCATAGTATCTACACATATAATAGAGTTGACGAGAATCGAATGTCGGAACGTTGAAGAAATTAAAAAAAAATGTTTGAAGATACTTCAAAATGACAGCCGAACACGTTTCAACTATTTCTAGAAATTTTGTCTGGCTCTCTGTTTATTTTTGTTGATCATCTTGATTTTAGGTACCTATGTAGGTAGTATAAGGTCTTGAGAGTGTCATAGGCTACTTTTTATTCTGAAATAATGCGAGCGAAGCCGCCTTTCTTCGTCATCTCGGTTACACATCTCGGTCCTTTACTGGACATTAAAACTTTTATAGTAGGAAAGCAAGCTTCTATCATTTTACATTTTTAATATTACTAACGACGGTCTTTGTCCAGATGTGGGACAATATAGGCTAAAGGAAAAAAAATATCATTTAAACTTTCTCGATTTCAGATAATTCTTTTGATGAAACTTGTGACTAGTTTTTTTTTTGGGCTATAATAATCTTCATTTTGAAACGCAATGAATAATTATGCTAATGACAAAATAATATTATTTTTATTCATCATAGTCATCTCTTTAGAGGACAACATCATATCAACTAAATAATCTACCCTTAATCGTTCCCAGCTCAAATGTGCCCATCAAGCTAGCTGCATTTCCGCGCTCAATGGTAATGGCTAGCCGTTGCACCAGAAACGATCCAAAGCGGGAGAAGAGGGACATTCATCATCATCATCCACAGCCCTTGGGATCCCACTGCTGGGTATAGGCCTCCCTCCAGAGGGAGATTAGTTATGATTATTTAATTATGAAGTATATTTTTTAAGTCTTTTGTGTTTCTGTTTGTCTCTTTTTTTTCAATGTGTGTTACAATAAAGAGTATTATCTATCTATCTATCTATATTTACCGGCCCTCGCTGAACGTCTGCAGCGCCACCCTCACATCATGCATGGTGACTCCAGCCACTTTCAGTACCATTACTATGGCGGCGCCAAACACCAGGCCTAGTACTGCACCTGAAACATGAAACATTATCTCTTATCACTTGCTGAATTAGGTTTGTGAATGAGATGGTAGTATGAGTGGTAAGTTAACGTAAGTCTCAAATCATCTGAGTGGTTATAACATCATTTTAATTTGACATTGAGGGTTTTCGGTTACTTCTGTAGTCTTCTTTTAAAAATAAATAAATAAAACAAATATTTCAGGACATATCACACAGCGCCATCTAGCCCCATACTAAGCTTGTATCATGGGTACTAGATAACGGCTATAATTCATATATAATTTTCTTTTGTAAATACATACTCATTATACATACAAACGACCAGACTCAACACGAGTAATTACAAATTTTAATATATAACTACTTGTGTTATGTGGGAATCGAACCCCACCCCTAGATTAAAATGCAGAGCCACTACCAACAAACCTAACAGAGCAGTCCTTTTACTACTACTACTTACTTACTACTACTACTTTTGACCTGCTCTCATTTTGTTTACTCTTATCAGTCTTTCTCTTTGTGCTATCATGTTTCTCATAAAATATGTTAAATTGTATAAGGTGGTATATCTTTCCTATTTACTAAGAGATACACTGGGATAGCAAGATAGTGCTGGTAAGCTAGTGTTGTTGACTTCACATAGATAGTTAAAACTAGCTAAATTTATATAAGACTGATCTAGCATGTTTCACTAGCTTGCTATTCTAGCTAGGAAAACTAGTATCGTGTCTCTATAATGAGGTTCATTCAAGTTCAGGCATTAGCTGTATGAGGTTCAGTCCAGGTCAAATCTTTATAAATAAAAATGAATTGTTGTTCGTTAGTCTGATTAAAACTCGAGAACAGCTGAACGGATTTACTTATCTTATCTTAGTCTTGAAATGTTCGTGGAGGTCTAGGGAAGGTTTAAAAGGGAAAAAAAATAAAAATGAAATTAACTTATACAAAAGTTTAGGTCGCAGTACAAAGTCTGCCGGGACAGCTAGTTTATAATAGAATTTATTCTAAGTACATACCTAAGCCAGCTCCTACAATAGTCCCAGCCAGCCCCATGTTTAGTTTATACACACCGCCGGTCAAAGCACCTGCCGTTACATACTCTATGAGAGATGTATCTCCTCTGTAGGCAGCTATAGTTGTTGTCAGCAAGCTGAAAATTAAAGGGTTTTTTGTTACTTAATGTTTTTTTTTATGTGGGATAGGTTTATGTTTGACTACAGCCTGCCTGATGTTAAGCATCACAGCCTAGGGTGTAACACACTTACCTAAAAGATACCTATTAACTCTAGATTTGAAGACCTAGAGACTGGATTGTAGTTCACAGGAAACACAGCTTTTGGTAAAGTGTGCCAAAGCTTTGTTGATTTTGAATGTTGATTTAAATACACAATAAAAGGAATCTGAATAGTTAACAAACTATGGTTATATTTATGAAAGAAAGTGTATACTTCTCTAATGAAAACTGGCAAAACAGTTTTTTTCCTGATATTTTTTATGAATAAAATTTATAAAAACAAAACTGGATATATTGGATATATTTATAGGCTATAAGGCCACCCAATGTGCAACATTTTAATTTAAGTATGTTTATTTCTGTTTTGTAATTTTTGTGTTTTTATGGTGTACATTAAAGTTATATTCTATTCTATTCTATTGCCTTGCCTTGCCACATATTTTGATGTTAAAAATAATCATGATTTTATTCTTAAAGGTATATTTATTTATTTCTTTCAAAAATGTAGCAATATAATGATACCTGAACATTCCAGTGAAGAATCCCAGCCTCCATCCCCAGCGAACTGCACCTTTCGCAAATGCAACTGTGACATAATCTTGGAGCTTTTTCTGTAAAATACAAAGTAAACTTTTAAGGTACATATTAATGAATTTTGTTTATGTAATATACTAGTATCAAATATACAATACTATCTCAACAATTTATATGTTGGTAAAGAAACTATTAAATCAGTCAAACAGGTTGGATTAATATCTATATTTCAAACTGATACAAAGCAGCAGACAGATATATAAAGATCCATAAAAGTAAAGATCAGAAGATAAAAATATAGCATAACACTGTTATACATCAGATTGCCTAAAATATAGATGGTACAGTTAATGTAAATAGTTACAGCAATCTAGAGTCAACCATTAAGTATTTCAGGGAATTTGGAAGTCCAGAGAAGATCTGGTGAAGGGGAAATACACAATATACATATAATAGAAACAATTCAAGGGTTCACTACAAATAAAAATGAACTTGGCTGACTATTACCTTAGCCTCCATTGTAGATTTAAAAATAGTAGCTTGATTGTTTTCCACGAAGGAGAGATAAGCATTCTTTGACCCAACAAATCCTCCAATACAGGACCCAGTAAATGCCCCTGCCATGGCTGACTGAGAGACATGCTGTAGTTCCAGCGACACTTCTTCATTTTCACTGAAAACAAACAGATTTTTAAGCAAAATGTCCTAAGACATTGTACTATGACTTGTAATCATAAATAGCGCTTGTGACAAAATAATATATGGTTATGCCTAGAATAAGGTACGAAATTTAGAAGTTTGAATAAATGATCATTCTTTTTTTGCTAACTTTAAGATTTGGACTATTAAAAAATGGGTATAGGTTATGGTTTTATTTATACCAGCAGAAAAGTTTACCCCATAGAATACATCTTCTTCACTCTATCCCAGCCAGTCACCGGTTCACTACGGGGCACCTGATCCAAGATATTGACATCAAATTCGTGTTTCTTGTTAAATATTGCAAAACTAACTAGAGGGCTAAACCTATTCAAGGAGCATAACATATTTGCCATTCTTAATAATATTCTAGATTCACGTATTGCTTAGTAGACGTAGCATTTATGAGATCAATTGTTTCCGTACTTTTACCCAACTTTACTTATAGGTATGTTATAAATATTTTTCATTTAAAATGAAATCAAAACAAATCTACAACCCTAGAAAAATGCGGACCAGTTATTTTCACGCAGTCGCGAATGAACATGTTCATAACAACGTTCATTTTGTTCATTCTAAACAGACAACAAATATACGGTTTAGTTCATTCTATCAAGAAATCAATGAAAATATTTGTCATCTGTACTACTATTTCCGTAGATGTCGAAAAACTCGAATACTTGCTTCAATACTTGTCTTTAATTTGATTGAACGCTAATATTTTCTGTATTCTGGCCAAGGATTTTTTATATCATCCCTCTCTTTCCCTCTGGATTGTTCTCTCTTTTGTTTTGTGAAATAGATTTTATACGAATAGAAACCTTATGTTTTTACACTTAAAGTTTATTTTCTATAAATGGTAAATCGGAGGTGAGATCGGTCAAAAATGAAAGGCATATAGAGCAGGCTGTTGTCTTGCTTCAACAGTTTGCCAGTTTAAAAAATAATGTGTGATAAATGTCACTGTCAACTTAAGTTTTGAAATATTTAGCAATAAATAATATTATTTAATTTTATTTATTATAAATTTTACTCGACACAAATAAATCTGAATTAATTTGTGAAATTAACACAAAATAAAATAAGTAACAAATTAATATTATATTATTTTTCACACAAGCAACATTAAATTATGATGACATTATATGACAAAAGGTGGCGGGAAAAAAATAATTTCATTTGTTACTAATTTATATGTATTTTAATGTAAAAATAACAAAATGGTAAGAACTTGTAGTGTTCCGGAATGCAGAAGTGAATCTTATAGTGGCTGCAATATATCAAGATTACATTATTGGGACTAAGGTGACCATATTTTCTCATGCTTGAAATAATTTGTGCAATATGATATTTTTTCAGTTTTCCTAAAAATAAAAATAAAATAAAAAGGCAAAAGAACTTAAATATAACACGTTAAGTACTCGTTTAGTTTAGTACATACATGAAACATAAGGAAAAGGATTATATTGTTGTACATAGTTTAAACCATCACTCGATTAGGTTAGTACATGAAACACAAGGAAAATGATAGTGTAAAAAAAATATAGGATATAGGCAACTACCTATATGCAATTCAAATGTGAACTTGTAAATAAATATTGTAATTACTGCAAAATGTTTATGATTTTGATTACATTGCCTCCCAGTCAATTAACCGAATCGATACTATTATAAGTTACAAACTAAAGTGCATTTTAAGTTGTAAGTTTGTTGGTGTTTGTTACTTAACGCGTCAATAGAGCTAGGGATCATCATGACTGGCAAGCTGCAGGTAAAATAGGACCCCAAAAGAGACTGCTCCAGATTTGGTAAGAAGATGAATTGGTATATCCTAATTATATAATTTATTGTCACCATAGTTAGAAAAAGACAACTGCCTGTCATACTTCGCCTCGCTCTGCTCATATTGGATCAGCAGTAATATTTCCCTATATATTACTTCCATGATTCTGGCAATATCCCTTTTCTTTGAAAAAATATAAAATTTTCTGTGTGTGAGTAGAAATTCTGTCAATGTTTAGGTTTTTATCAATGTAGTAAACTGCGTGAAGCCATGGAATAAGTAATAGTTTGTTTGTTTTGGCTATTCTCACTCAGTACCAATCTGGCGAGAGCTATCGTACCTGCTTACTTATTTAAAATCAGGTGTCTAGATCTACTGGGTGCTTGTTTGCTTGTAGGAGTGTTTAAAATTTTCTTAATTTTTGTGTACGGATAGGATATCGTGTACATACACGATTTCGTTTTGGATTTATTTTGGTTTGGTTACGCCATCTTTATTCTCAACTCGAACGCGTAGGTTAGGTATCATTTTCTAACTAGTCTGCGTTACAAAATCAATTTGGAACCTGATGCAGCGATATAATGAATGAAAATACCTATTTATCCATGGTAATGCTTATCACCAGGGAGCTTATCACGCGTTGTTAGGTTTCGTGTGGTTCAGTACATACTTTCCTGTTAAAATAAAGAAATAGATTACCTCTTCAAATAACCTCAAAGAAGGCAAGGATGGTGGCTAAACGATAAAAGTATATATAGCACTGGTAAGTACTTACTTAGGTACAATTATTATATGCTATGTTCAAGCAGAATCTACTAGAATCTGCTAATAATGATGACCACTTCTAACCCTTTCTTTTAGTCAGTTCTTGCCATTCTGTATGTAGCCAACAATGTCATCAAGAATGAGATCATTTACAATGTTTTAGTATTTTCTTTTGCTAAAATTTAGGTTTGTTCTACATAAATAACTTTCGAGTCTAATAGATAGCTTCTACCTTCATGTAGGTACATAGTTAGTCCACCAAAGCAGAGCAGAAAAACTAGGAAAAATAAACCAACTAGCATTGATGACAGGCAGAATTTTATTTGATAAACTCCTTAGGTAGGTACCTATCTTGTTTACTTCAAATGAAACATTACTTATTTAGTACAGAATAATGTCACTCTAAGGAAACTTGAAAATCTATGGAAGCCTGCTTCTAGTGTAACTGTGTCTCACTATCTATACCTACTGCAGGTCTAGACAAACGGCAACCAGTCCGTATCTATTCTCTTCCTATCACGGTTCACGCTGCAGCGTATTCGCTAAGAATTTGGAAGCCAAACGTACAAATAGTTTGCGCACGCTGCCTCTATTCGTTTTAAACGCTAATCTATATTTTGTCTATGGTGCTGAGCGTTTTAAACGTCACTTTCAACTGACATTTCATATTATGATAGAGTTTAACCCGGCGTCAATGACGCTGGGTCATATTGACCCGAAGCGTTTTCAAACGTTAATAATTATTTGTAGTGACCATTTAGTGCTTTGAGCGTTCGTGTAGCTGGAGATACAGCTACTCTCTACCCGTTCCGCTGCCATGGTCATTGCGACGCTACCTGCGCAGCGATATACACGTGCGTCAAATTAATTCGGGTCACAGAAATCTAAATAAAACCTGTTTATTTAGATTTCTGTGGGTAAGTATGACCCAGCGTCATTGGTGGTGTGGTGTTTTCGTGGCTTAATTTTTTTCGCTTATTTAGTATTTATTGTTAATTAATGATTTTCTTTTTTAGGTTTTTAGACAAAATGTCTGTGACAAATGACGAAGCAAGAATTTTGGCGTTGCTAGAAGAGTCTGGTTCCAAAAATGAAGATTTCCAGGCAGCTTCAGACATTGACATTGAGGATCACTTATCAGGACGTAGTAATGACAGTGAAAGTGAACAAGAGGCCAGTGATGCGGACTCAGATGCATCGGAAAATCTTGACCTTGTATCAGTACAACGGCAAAGATAAAAAAAAAACTCATACTTGTTCAGCATGCCACATTTACATATTATGCCCAGACCATGTGATTCCATAGTGCAATAATTGCAGTAGTTCCATGGCTTTGAATGAGGAAGTAGAAGACTGATCTCATTGTATTTGCATGACAAGAAGTTGATTTGATCTCTTTCTAACTAGAGAAGACTGTTGATTTCTATTATAATTAAAAAATCTTTACCAAAAATTAAAAATATAGATACCTAAGTACGTTGTGTTTTTATAAATGATTTTGCATGTGTTGTTAATTAATTAATAAAAAACGGATTAGTGTAATGTATTCGTTTTATTATTGTTTTATTAGCTTAATAAAGAACCCTTTATACATAGAAACTTAATAAATATGAGATGACTCAATAAATTTTCAAAAAAAAGAAAAATTAATTCGGGTCAATATGACCCGAGGTCATCGTCTTTGAAATTATTTTCACGTCATTGGCGCCGGGCTAAGCAAGATAACTCTGCGCGCGGATAAAATTAGAACTAAAATGTTCTGATTGCAATTTGATCACATAGGCCAATTCTAATCATAAGTGCTGCTGCTAGTTGCGCGCAGAGTTATGTTGTACGGACTCAAGAAAACAAAGGACCTGCAAAAGAACAAGCATGGTCCTTTTGAATCAAGGTAGGTAATAAATTATCTTCATAAAATTGCATTTAAACAATAGGTACCTAACTTGAAAAGGATCGTATGATCTAGTTATGTACCTTTATTTCCAATGAAATAAATATCCGCTGTTCCCCGTAATTGAGTATGGCAACACAAATCCTCACATAGTTGAAAGAATGTGGTCTTATTTAAACGAAATCTTTCGATAAAAAGTGACTCCGGCATATCACCGATTTTCTCCAAACATTGTCTGGACAATATTTTTTGCTGACGCCTGAGCCAGACTTCTTCGTTGTGCGCAGCTACCAAAAGCAATAATTTATGCATTTTTTTCGATTTTCCGGCACGAAATAGAGACAAACCACACTATCTAGCAAAAACTCTCTCAAACCCTAGTAAAAATAATGAAATATACGCCATTTTGTAGCGCAAACTACAAGGTGCTGTCGTACGCTCACCAAAGATGCGATTCGAACGCTATAGCGAACGAACAACTGTCAAAATGTGCCACATGGCTTCAATTTGTATGGACATAAACGTTCGATTCTAGTTAGACGTGTCATCGAATAGAATACATTGACACTTGGCTGTGAATTTTATATTCTATTCGTCAGATCAAATTACGTAGCGCATCAAAATGTCAATCCCATACATTTGTCTTTCTATTCGTTCGATACGCTTACAGACTGGTTGCCGTTTGTCTAGACCTACTGATGTTCCTGCATGACTTTGAACATTCTCCAGCTCACCTCAACTTTCAAGAGAGTTTTTTTCTGAGAATTTTGAGAACAATAGTGGACTGATTATCTAATTTATTAATTTTTATTCAAGTATGTATATACTTATTATTTATCTAATAAAGTGTTCTCATAAACTAATATCTTCATCTTGATTGTTTTTTTTAACCTAATTATAATTTTCTAATAATCTTTTAAAGTAAATAAGTAACTATTTATATACCTACAGTTGTGGACTGTGCCCAGGGGTAGGTTTAAAACACAGAATTAATCTCCATAACTAGACTTTTTTTCATAATCTGTAACTTTACAATTAAATAGGTAGGTAGATAACCAACAATTAGATTGCAATTAAATTGATATGGTAAATAAATGGAATGGATGATGTGATCTTGGCTTCTTCGAGAACTTTCCCTTTGCCTGGTCACATCACCTGGAAATAAATGCATAGTTAGATGCTGTATCAATTTTGGTTGAATTTGGTAAACCAAGGGATGTCTTTTATGTTATTTTTTATCGCAACATTTGAAGGTAACTATAGTACCTACTTACCTAAGCTTATATAATAGACATTTCCAAAGATGTTATTCAAATAACTGTAAATTAGACATACCTACTTAATTGTATGCCCAAGTAGGACTTTTTAACATTAAAGGTTAGACTTAAGTATTAACTCCTAATGTACCTACCAACTTATATTTTTTTATTTGCTATAAATACTGAATGCTAAGTATGGACAAGCTAGGTAAGTACATATTGTACTTAGGTACCTATCTATTAAGCCTAGTAATAGGTAATTAACTCTGAGCTTAAGCTATAAACTTATCATAGGGCTTTGTGATTTCTTAGTAGGTAGGTAGTGCCTACCTATACCTATGAGGTCAAAACTCTGATTAAAAGTTCACATAATACCTTCTTTCTCGTTAAAAAGAAACAAGAAATAAATAAATAAGTAAATAAATATTCCGGGACATTGCACACAGCGCCATCTAGCCCAACACTAAGCAAACGCTTGTGTCGTGGGTACTAGATAACGGATATATTACTTATATACTTTTCTTTTGTAAATACATACTTATTATACATACAAACAACCATACTCAACACAAGTAATTATATATATTTTTTTAAAGTACATAAATACTTGTGTCATGCGGGAATCGAACCCGCGACCTCTAGATTAGAAGGCAGAACCACTACCAACTAAGCTAACAGGCCAGGAAATTGGAGATATCAAAGATTAAATTGGACAATCTTTCAAAAAAAAAACCAGGGCAAGAGAAATAAGCTGATAAAATGTTAGCTCTATCTTCAGTAAAATATCAGTTTACTGTCTGCAAAGATACGTTTATTACAGTTAATATTGAATTTACTATCCGAGAATGTGCAAAGAAAGAGTCACATCTTGGTGGCCAAGGATTTCAGCATTGCAACTGTACTGGGGAATGCGTTTCTAATAGATGCAAATGTAAAAAGTCAAACCTCTTGTGTAACTCAAAATGTCATAAAAGCCTTACTTGTAAGAATAAATAATAATAATTTTATTGTATTTTCATGCCAGTTGTTTTTTAAATATATTAATATTGTAGTTGTTAAGGAGTGATACCAAATACATCTCGTATTGATTTGTAAACCATTTTAATTTTACTAAGCAATGTTAAATTACTCGTATTGATCTCTGTGTTTTATTAGTTTTGTCTTATGGCTATTGAACACGGAATTTATTTTTTAACATACAATTTAAATCCAATAATCAATGTTAATTTTTATAAGCAATGTTAATCAACGTGAATATATATTTTGAAAATTAATAAAATATAATACATACTTATTACAATAACTATTTAAAATGAGACTAAATTGTTAGGTACTACATATTTATGCTTCATATTTATATTTAAATAAAAAAATATAATTTTCACCTTTAACTTACTTTTTTATTACATTATCCAAGTATTCCAAGATATTTTATAAAATAGCTATTAGTTAATGTGATTAATTTTGTCTCAATTATCACTTTGTCTAAATTGATATGATATTATGTATAATAGCTGGATAGTATATATAATATCTGGATTTATTACTTTCGCTGTAACATATACATAAATACTAAGGGGCTGACCGCCTAACGAATAGGTAAGTCTAGGAAATCCCTTTTGTTTGTGACCACGTGACAGTTATATGGTAGGTACTGCTTAGGGGGATAACTAGACCTTGAATTCACCATTACTATTCGTTAGGCGGTCCCGTTAGTAATTACTGGACCGGCGCGCCGATTCAGGAATGACAACGGAGAGACTTAGAGGTACATACCATTTATACTTAGTATGTGTACAATTTTGACAATATTACATAAAAACACAAACAAATAGAATTGATAAAGTGTTGGTTATCGAAATGGCAATTATCTAGAAAATATTTTCACGAGCTTTGTGCCTTCCTCCTTTATCCGGGCTTAGGACCGGCATCATTAATGCTAAGATTCACGAAAAGTTTTTTTAAATTAATATTGTATATAATTAATACTAGATGAATTTTATAGATAGCTAAATAATTTTAGCATCGAAGCTATAAAATAAATCATGACATTGAGTACAAAGCTGTCAAGTATACGAATGTCACCGTAATGTCACGATATCAATTGCTTTCAGTGTTCCCCGTTAAAATAAATAAACGTGACTTAGCTAATTCTAATGATATGCGTTAATAAAAACAAATGTTTGTTATACCCAAAGAGTAGGTAATACCTACGTAGGATGAATCAAGAAACACGGAATTATTTACTGCTAGGTACACCTAGTGAGCTTTTTTGTAATATTTTTTTTATTAAATTGGACATCTTAAAAATATTTGCAATGGCGGTATTTGCAAATTGACTAATTTTTTATGGCAGAATGCTACTGTGGCGTAGATATCTATAGGAGACTACCCAAATCAGTGGTCATGTTATTATTGTATAACAATTCTTGAAACACATGAAATGTTAAGCTTTCATTTAAAACTTTTCATGGCTTTTAATTTTGATGAAATGACAAAAAATGAGATTTATTAGATGTTACACCAGAAAAATATTTATTTATTAATAGTGTAAGAGTACCCTTACTTTACCCTTACTTTACCCGCCACTCATCTCAGATATAGAAACAACATAAAATTACTGGACTGTCCAACAAAATCTTGGCCAATACCTGTAATCTTGAACTGAAAAAATAAATAGTTTGATCTCCTATAGTCTCATCCAATGTATATCGCAACTCATTCGCCGACTACTACTACTACCAGATATCTATTCTCTGATTTTTGCCCGAAAAATGCTCTGCGGCATTATTTCATTACATCGTTACAAGAAAATATTAATTATTTTAGCAAAATCGTTATAAGAAAATAAAGGACTACGTGACCTTGTACGTGGTGTGCGAAGCCCGTGGTTGATCCCGCCCCGTTGCTCGTCGGTGTGTCGTGGTGTCTCTGCCCTCTCACGACGTAGCAGCAGGCTCCTCTCATGACGTAGCAGCTTGCTCCTCTCACGACGTAGCAGCAGGCACCCTCTCTACTTCGACTGCACGAAGGTGTCTCCAACCAGCTTTCCTTTTCTTCGATCACGTTCTGGAACTCGCAGACAATTTCAAATATTAGAAATGTTAATAAATAAACTATGAACTATTTTATGTTTTACTAGTTTTTGCCCGTGGCTTAGCAGCAAAATTACGCACATAAACCTTCTTAGATCACTATACATTACGAAAACCTGCATCAAACCGTTGTGTAGTTTTAAAGATCTAAGCATATGTAGGTACATTTTTGACGACCTCACTGAGGTCCATGTAGTACCAATTAATAAAAATTATTGTCAATAGATCGACTTCATTGAATCTGCAGAAAGATTTGAATTATAAAGTTGTTTAGGAAGGAAGGCACATCTTGATCGGGTTCAAAACTGTGTTTATGTTAAACAAGTTTATAAAATGAAATAAAAAAGTACTGATTATATGTATGTGTTTTATTAATCTACATACTAGCTGCGCACCGCGGTGTTACCCACATTAATACAGGGTCAAAGTTAACCTATGTGTCAGGGCCTAACCTAATTCCATACCAAATTACTTCCAAGTCGGTTAAGGCATTTGAACGTGAAAAATAAACGAACATAAACACATTCAAGCTTTTATAAGATTAATGGTTTTATGTTATTATTACTTAATTAATATGCCTCTATTAATTAAGTATATATTACTTAGTTAATATGCCTCTTTAATTTTACGTGAGAACTCTCGGAATAAAACAAAAAAATAATAAGTATTTGTTTAAGTGTCGAGTTCTGTAACAGTGCTTTTACTGTTACTGTTTTATGATTATCTTTGAATCGATTATAATTATTATTTTCTGTTTGGTAGAGCCAATCAATCCAAAAGATCTTTTGCCGTAACACGTGGCTCAAAAAAAGCGAGCAACGCCTGATTAAAAAATACTAAAAAGCGAGGAATAATTATTAAAAAAAATAACGAATGAAGTATTTTTTTATAAAGAAATTATAAATGTTTTAGAATCTACATAAATAAAATTATCAACACTTTGTTTGTGGACTTCCTGTTAATAGTTTTAAAGAATAATAGCGTTGCAAGTCAATAAATTGAGCGTCTGATTTGAGCATGCGCCATCAAACCTCCACTTGTAGCTTATATTATATCAAGTTTTAAAGAAACTTTCTAACACACTCGATAGTTTACTATTCTATTTATTGACATAATAGTTCTGTTTCACGTTCGTATTATATTACATCAGATTGGATTTGAATTTACCTACAAGATTATTTCCGGTCTTGTACCGTAACCGGAAATCTTCTCCTAAATTCAAATCAAATTCAATTATGGTTTTTGGTGTTTAATATGATACCTACAAACATTAAAGATAAGAAAAACAAATTTAATTAAGCTTTTATATATTATTTACATATTTGTTATGTTTTAAATAACTTTAAAAGGTTATCTGACTAAATTCTGTAATGGCGCAAAGTGAGCGGCAAGTGGGCGGAGCGTATTCTGGCTCAGTGATTGGTCCGCCCCCACATTTTCTGCGACTGGATGTTGGTGGAAGGGATGCGATGGCTTCCTGCTTCACGGCGCGCGATACTCAGCTCAGTCGTTCGAGAGTCGCCTACGCGAATACATTTCGGCAGGTGTCTCTGCCCAATTTTCCTTCGACAGTTTGGAACTTCTGAAAGTTTTCGCGGCATCGATGCCGCTACTACATCCTGTGAGTATTTAATTAATTTTTTTTAAATTTGGAATGTCTAAATGTCGAGAATACCAATATTGCTTGGTAAGATATATAAATTCTTGAATTTTAACGGTTTTCACAACTTTTAAGATTAGTTAAAAGTTGATTGCAAATTTGATAACGTTTTTTTAATATTCATAGGATAATAGTCGCGGGGGCGGAGGCCCCAGCGACGTGCCTCAGCGGCCCTACCGGTCCATCGCAGAGATACTGGACTCCATGCGCCCGGAGTCTGTTGGAGCGCCTGTTGTCGCCAGAAATGTGAGTACCTACAATTTTACACGATTTTAGTTTTATTCAATTTGGTCGTTAGTTCGTTTCGATTTCAAGCCATTTTATTTCCTAATAATTTATTACGTAGTTTCCGCGAGCGTTAAGTGAGTTATTAAACATTTTACTTCGTAGCTTGGCTGTTTTTTCACGTGAAATAACTAAGCGTTCGTTACATTGTAAGTACGTAGTTCACCGATTGACCCGCCGCTCCCACGTTGGGCGCCAACACGCCGAATATCTATATTTGCATCCCTTCCCAACAAAAGGAAGATATGAGAAGAACTGATAAAGTCTACGCTATCCCCTCATGTAGGACGGCTTTTGCTCAACGTTTCTCAAGGCCCATTCATGTACAATGAAATAAGTCAAACAGTTACTTTAAAGCCACTTAGTGCATACCAATTTAAAAAAACTATAAAGAAAAGTATCAAAACTCGGTCATATCACGATAATGAATCCATAATAGAATCTATAAAGCAGTGTTAGGGGCGACTGATTAAAACCCAAACGTTGATTTCAATGGCGTCTTTATTTCCTTCGTCTTACTCTAACATACTGTATTTTACAAATATCTATCTCGTTTTGACAAGCACGACGTTGCTTGCCTGTGTCGCTGGATGTCGTTCCAGTCGACATGGTTCTATCGGGTTCTATACTTGTTCAATAAAAATAACGTTTTCGTAGAAACATAGATGGCGCTTACATGCCCTTGAAATTTACAAATAAATTCGTAATTTGTTTTAAATTTCACATTCTTACATGCTCTTCGTTTGACTTTAATTACGTATTTCTTTAATCTTTCATACTCGTGTTATACAATATTATTTTCAACTCTTTCATTCTGATCTCCCTTTCATGCTTAAACAAATCTTAAATTATTTATGATAACTCATTATACATAACAAAACTTAAATAAACATTCTAACTTGTTACATAACTAAACCTTAACTAAGTTTACAACAAAAAAAAAACAAAATTTATTTTACAACTATCATTTTAAGTGTAAAAAAAAACACAAATTGTTATGAATTTACTTATTCTATTCTTATACAACAGTAAGTTTTTTGCATCTAAAGTTACTAAAATATATTGCTTACATATTCTACTACTTATGTACAAACTTGAAATTATTTTTGTGTTTAATTTACAATTTATTAACTTTGATACTATGGTTCTAAGTATTCTTACATTATACTTTATGTGTGAAAATACAGAAAATTTTATACAATTATATGTATTCGACTTTATAAAATTACTATTAACTAACTGAAACTTAAACACTGTCTACTCACTTAAAGTATTGCAAAGATCTACAAATTGATTTAATCTCAGTTTACTATCTATTTACAAATACACATTGTTAGTTACTTAATACATAATCTTAAAAATTATAAATCTTATATTATGTACTATATAAATCTTAAATTAACACTTCTTATTGTAGATAAAGTCACTTTCACTATTGTTTCACAAGAAAACTATTCACATATGTAGGTACATACTAGTCCAACTTTATATATTGTATCTTCTTGGTTTCTTTGTAATGCGACCTCCTCTGGTCACAATTTGGATCCTGCCTTCATCATCATTGGTGATGTCATCATATGTGTTGTTGTGTCATCATCATCATTGGTATATGGATATGTACTATTTGAATCCATATGATTGTTATTACCTGAAATATCTGAAATAGAATCTAGATTAGGGGGAGGGATTAATGGTTTCAGGAACATAACATGTACAATTTTCTTCTTGGTAGGCTGACGAACATGCTGTATTTTGTAGCATACTGATCCAATCTTCTTGATTATCTGATATGGCCCTTTGAACTTGGGTGTCAATTTGGTGTCTGTAGCTTGTGGCCATTCATACATTACATAATCATTTATTTGAAAATCATGGTCAATCCTTTGCAAGTCAAATCTTGCTTTATTTTTCGAATTTGCTGTGTATATATTTTGTAACGCAGTGTTTCTGGCTTCTGCAAGATAATCTAGTTGATTATCACGTTCCATTGCTGGTATAATTGTGCCAATTAATATCTCATTTGGTGAAATTCTTGGGTGAAAACCATGTAATAAATAAAATGGTGAATATCCGGTAGTATGTTGTTTAGCTGTATTTATGCATAGCGTTGCCATGGGTAACAATTTATCCCAATCTTTTTCATTTTCTAATGCCATTTTTGTCAGTACTGTGACAATTGTAGCATTTGCCCTTTCTACGAGTCCATTACTTTGTGGTGTGTATGGTGTGGTAGGTAAGTGCTCTATGCCATACTTATTGAAAAACTTTTGTGTACTATGGCTCATGAAACATGGTGCTTGATCTGATATATATGTCAATGGTGGTCCATAACGGATAATTATATCATTTTCAATGGTTTCCATTACATCATTTGCTGATAATGAACATGTTGGTTTTGCAAATATGAATCTTGTTGCATGATCTATATGAACAATAATATAAGTGTTACCTGCTTCTGTCTGAGGTAATGCAACTATGTGGTCAGCTGATATGATCTCCATTGGATTTTCAGGAATGCTTCGTTTACCCATTAGTCCATATGCAAGTTTGGTGCGTCTGTTCGTTGCTGCACAGGTAATGCATGCCTTTGTGTATGCTTTAATGTCTTTTCTCATCGTCTTCCACCAATATTTCTGCTTGACTTTCTCCATAGTTGTTCTGTATTCGAGATGACCACTTTCATCGTGTGCTATTTTCATAATTGTTGACCTGAGACTCTGTGGAACTACAATTTTTTCTTTATAAAATAGTTCTGCTTCATTTATGTGAAGTAATATGCCATTTTCAATCTTAAATGACTTTTTGATCTGCTGTATATGATGTGTGTTCTCATGGGAACTCAATTTAGAACATATCACTTTGATGAAATTATCAGAGTTTTGTGCTAATTTTAATTTTTCATCGCTGCTAGTTGCAATTATTGCCATACATATATCTTGTAATGGGTATCGTGACAAATGATCTGCAATAACATTCTGTTTACCTGGTCTGTGTACAGGCGTAAAATCAAATGATGCTAAATCAATGACATATCTAGCAAACTTTCTATTTAATTTTGATCTGTTTATAATATATGCTGTTGAATAACTGTCTGTTATTAAAGTAAATTTGTGTCCCAATAAATATATTCTGAATCTACTCACGATTGCCCAATGTACTGCTGTTACCTCAAGTTCATTAATGTGGTATCTCGTTTCAGCATCCTTTAAACATTGGCTGGCATATTCGATGACTTTCTTTTCTCCATTTTGTATTTGAAGTAAACATGCGGCTATTCCAAGGTAGCTACTATCAGTTTCTACAATCGTCTCGGCACCTTGCTGAAAATAAGCTAAAATGGGTGCATTAGTTAGGTACACAGTTTTTTAAGTTTTCAAAGGCTCGCTGTTGCTCTTCTGTAAGTTGTATCTTTTTATTTTTATTTGCTTTTTTCTTCTCAATAGTGTCATTTTCTGTATGATTTTTCTTGAGTATATCATTTAATGGTTTTGCGATGATTGCATAATTTTGTATGTACTTTCTAAAAACATTTGTGAATCCCAAAAATGATCTTACTTCAGTTATGGTATTCAATGTTGTATATCTTTGTACTGCCATTGTACTGTTGGGATCTGGCCTTTGTTCTTGATATCCTATTATTCGTCCAAATAATGGTAATTCATTTGTAATGAATATACATTTGTCTTTATTGAGTTTTAAATTCTTTTCTCTTGTGGCGGTTAATACTCTATGCAAAATATCCTTCAAAGCTTCAATAGTATTTGCTCCTCCAGTTATATCATCATCAAAATATAACCTTATCCCGTCATCATATAAATTTCCATATGTTGCATTTATAACTTTAGACATGATTGCTGGTCCTCCAACCAAACCAAACATAACTCTCATAAATTTTACATGGTAATCTTGTGTAATTACTGCAGTTTTGTAAATGTCTTCTTCTCTGATTTTAATGTTATGATAAGCATGATAAATATCAATTTTAAATTTATATACAAATTCTGATATTTTACTCACAATATCTTCCATTCGTTCTATGGGCTGGACATCAACTTTTGTTATGGGATTTATGGTCTTCGAGTAATCTACTACTGGTCTATATGGGGTCGTAGAATGTTGCTTCTGTTCAACTACAAACATCGGAGCAGCATATGGTGAGTCTGATTGTCTGCAAACTCCTTGTTGTATCCATTGTTCGACTGTTTCTTTCAAAAATTTCCTTTCCGGTTCCGGTAATCTGTAAAGCTTACATTTAATTGGCTTATTATGTGTCAAATCTATTTTTAACTCTATATCCGGGACTTCTCCTATGTCATTTTCATTATTCTTAAATACATCTGGATATGCATCAACTACTTTCATTATTTCTTGACGATCTTCATCTGATACTTCTACTTTATTTTTAATCTCCATGCAACATGCAACTGAATTTTGACTGGATAATGTGTGTGGAAAACATTCTGTGTGTGTAGGCGTTATAATACAAATTTTTCCATCAGGCTCATGTATGATTCTGGCATAGACAGCAAACTGCCAATCTTTTCCTAAAATAATATCAAAAAAATCAAAGTCCTGCGTCCCGTCAAGTATACTTCATAGAAAAATTCAACTTTGATTTTTTTCTGACATGTGCGGTATTAACATGAGCCCCTTGTTTTATTCTCAATATAGACAGATGATGTATAGCTGATCAACATTCCTAAAGACCATTTTTGTAATAACTGCTTAGTTCGCTTTCTATGATATTCTAAATATTTCGTAATAGCTTCAAAACTCCTTAAAATATGGAAGGAATAATTTAAGAAAAAAGTTGTCCATACATTTCGTCATTCTCTAACCTTCTTTTATCCATATCAGTTATAAAAAAGTGGTGTTATGTGAATATCACACATGCCCGAAAAAAAACTAAGTTGAATATTAAATATCTGCTCTCTGTGATTATTTACAATGATTAAGATTGTTAACAATTACAAGCCACAGTTTAAGGAATCAATAATTGATTTCATTTACTGAGTATTGTCAGGTTATTGCGCGCACTCCTGGTGTTATTAAAAGGGTTATAATATATCAGGTAGGTGCGGGAGGATTTTATAAATCTATCTCCCAAATCTACGGCGGTTCCTAACGTTGGTATATGATGAATTCCAGGGTCATCGAAAGCCGCGTCTCCGCCCACACCCCGGGATTCGAGCCCGCAGACTTCGGGTACGAGACCAGACGCCGCAGGGTGTTCCATGTTTCCTGCTCGGTGCTGACGACATCAGCTCGTGAACTTCCCCCAGCGCGTCGGGTTGGAGATCCGAGCGGTTCAGTGAGCCTGCTACGGACAAAGACATATTTCCAAAGTAAGATCTGTCCATTTTTATTTCGAGTCCCGAGTTGACGCTACCCTCATTTCGTTTTTGTTAATGAGGTTCTGATCGTGACCTAGATTTGTTGTGTGTAGTTTTCCCTCGGTAGGGGCCCATACCGAGGTTTATTGCATGTTTGTAACATATTCCATTTTGAACTTTTAATCCGTGAGCATTGGCCAGCTCGTGGATTGGATGTTTGAGGACGAGTTGTCTTGTTTGATTAACAAAAACTAACAAATTAACGGTACTTGGTTACGGTTACATACAGTGGGTTTTTTGAATAATTTTTGCCTTTGTCCTCAGAAAACGGTAATGATGGTGAAGGCACTGAATGTTTAGATCCAAAACCAGGGGCTTGCGCGCACTCCTCGTGCACTGTTGCGCGCACTCCTGGTGCGCTGCTGCGCACACTCCTGGTGTGCTGCTGCGCGCACTCCTGGTGCGCTGCTGCGCGCACTCCTGGTGCGCTGCTGCGCGCACTCCTGGTGCGCTGCTGCGCGCACTCCTGGTGCGCTGCTGCGCGCACTCCTGGTGCGCTGCTGCGCACACTCCTCGTGTGCTGCTGCACGCACTCCTCGTGCGCTATTGCGCGCACTCCTGGTGTTATTAAAAGGGTTATAATATATCAGGTAGGTGCGGGAGGATTTTATAAATCTATCTCCCAAATCTACGGCGGTTCCTAACGTTGGTATATGATGAATTCCAGGGTCATCGAAAGCCGCGTCTCCGCCCACACCCCGGGATTCGAGCCCGCAGACTTCGGGTACGAGACCAGACGCCGCAGGGTGTTCCATGTTTCCTGCTCGGTGCTGACGACATCAGCTCGTGAACTTCCCCCAGCGCGTCGGGTTGGAGATCCGAGCGGTTCAGTGAGCCTGCTACGGACAAAGACATATTTCCAAAGTAACATCAGTCCATTTTTATTTCGAGTCCCGAGTTGACGCTACCCTCATTTCGTTTTTGTTAATGAGATTCTGATCGTGACCTAGATTTGTTGTGTGTAGTTTTCCCTCGGTAGGGGCCCATACCGAGGTTTATTGCATGTTTGTAACATATTCCATTTTGAACTTTTAATCCGTGAGCATTGGCCAGCTCGTGGATTGGATGTTTGAGAAGGACGAGTAGTCTTGTTTGATTAACAAAAACTAACAAATTAACGGTACTTGGTTACGGTTACATACAGTGGATTTTTTGAATAATTTTTGCCTTTGTCCTCAGAAAACGGTAATGATGGTGAAGGCACTGAATGTTTAGATCCAAAACCAGGGGCTTACGCGCACTCTTCGTGTGCTGTAGCGCGCCCGCCTGGTGCGCTACTGCGCGCACTCCAGGTGCGCTGCTGCGCGCACTCTTCGTGTGCTGCTGCGCGCACTCCTGGTGCGCTGCTGCGCGCGCTCCTCGTATGCTGCTGCGCGCGCTCCTCGTATGCGGTTGCGCGCACTCCTGGTGCGCTGCTGCGTGCACTCCTGGTGCGCCGCTGCGCGCACTCCTGGTGCGCCACTGCGCGCACTCCTGGTGCGCTGCTACGCGCATTCCTCGTGCACTGTTGCGCGCACTCCCCGTGCGCTGTTGCGCGCACTCCTGGTGCGCTGCTGCGCGCACTCCTGGTGCGCTTTCGCGCGCACTCCTGGTGTGCTGCTGCGCGCACTCCTGGTGTGCTGCTGCGCGCACTCCTGGTGCGCTGCTGCGCACACTCCTCGTGTGCTGCTGCACGCACTCCTCGTGCGCTATTGCGCGCACTCCTGGTGTTATTAAAAGGGTCATATATCAGGTAGGTGTGGGAGGATTTTATAAATCTATCTCCCAAATCTACGGCGGTTCCTAACGTTGGTGTATGATGAATTCCAGGGTCATCGAAAGCCACGTCTCCGCCCACACCCCGGGATTCGAGCCCGCAGACTTCGGGTACGAGACCAGACGCCGCAGGGTGTTCCATGTTTCCTGCTCGGTGCTGACGACATCAGCTCGTGAACTTCCCCCAGCGCGTCGGGTTGGAGATCCGAGCGGTTCAGTGAGCCTGCTACGGACAAAGACATATTTCCAAAGTAACATCAGTCCATTTTTATTTCGAGTCCCGAGTTGACGCTACCCTCATTTCGTTTTTGTTAATGAGATTCTGATCGTGACCTAGATTTGTTGTGTGTAGTTTTCCCTCGGTAGGGGCCCAAACCGAGGTTTATTGCATGTTTGTAACATATTCCATTTTGAACTTTTAATCCGTGAGCATTGGCCAGCTCGTGGATTGGATGTTTGAGAAGGACGAGTAGTCTTGTTTGATTAACAAGTCTTGTTTGATTAACAAAAACTAACAAATTAACAGTACTTGGTTTCGGTTACATACAGTGGGTTTTTTGAATAATTTTTGCCTTTGTCCTCAGAAAACGGTAATGATGGTGAAGGCACTGAATGTTTGGATCCAAAACCAGGGGCTTACGCGCACTCTTCGTGTGCTGTTGCGCGCCCGCCTGGTGCGCTACTGCGCGCACTCCAGGTGCGCTGCTGCGCGCACTCTTCGTGTGCTGCTGCGCGCACTCCTGGTGCGCTGCAGCGCGCGCGACTCGTATGCTGCTGCGCGCGCTCCTCGTATGCTGCTGCGCGTGCTCCTCGTATGCTGTTGCGCGCACTCCTGGTGCGCTGCTGCGCGCACTCCTGGTGCGCTGCTGCGCGCACTCCTGGTGCGCTGCTGCGCACACTCCTCGTGTGCTGCTGCACGCACTTCTCGTGCGCTATTGCGCTTACTCCTGGTGTTATTAAAAGGGTTATATATCAGGTAGGTGCGGGAGGATTTTATAAATCTATCTCCCAAATCTACGGCGGTTCCTAACGTTGGTATATGATGAATTCCAGGGTCATCGAAAGCCGCGTCTCCACCCACACCCCGGGATTCGAGCCCGCAGACTTCGGGTACGAGACCAGACGCCGCAGGGTGTTCCATGTTTCCTGCTCGGTGCTGACGAGATCAGCTCGTGAACTTCCCCTAGCGCGTCGGGTTGGAGATCCGAGCGGTTCAGTGAGCCTACTACGGACAAAGACATATTTCCAAAGTAAGATCTGTCCATTTTTATTTCGAGTCTCGAGTTGACGCTATCCTCATTTCGTTTTTGTTAATGAGATTCTGATCGTGACCTTGATTTGTTGTGTGTAGTTTTCCCTCGGTAGGGGCCCATACCGAGGTTTATTGCATGTTTGTAACATATTCCATTTTGAACTTTCAATCCGTGAGCATTGGCCAGCTCGTGGATTGGATGTTTGAGAAGGACGAGTAGTCTTGTTTGATTAACAAGTCTTGTTTGATTAACAAAAACTAACAAATTAACAGTACTTGGTTTCGGTTACATACAGTGGGTTTTTTGAATAATTTTTGCCTTTGTCCTCAGAAAACGGTAATGATGGTGAAGGCACTGAATGTTTAGATCCAAAACCAGGGGCTTACGCGCACTCTTCGTGTGCTGTTGCGCGCCCGCCTGGTGCGCTACTGCGCGCACTCCAGGTGCGCTGCAGCGCGCGCTCCTCGTATGCTGCTGCGCGCGCTCCTCGTATGCTGCTGCGCGCGCTCCTCGTATGCTGTTGCGCGCACTTCTGGTGCGCTGCTGCGCGCACTCCTGGTGCGCTGCTGCGCGCACTCCTGGTGCGCTGCTGCGCACACTCCTCGTGTGCTGCTGCGCACACTCCTCGTGTGCTGCTGCACGCACTTCTCGTGCGCTATTGCGCGCACTCCTGGTGTTATTAAAAGGGTTATATATCAGGTAGGTGCGGGAGGATTTTATAAATCTATCTCCCAAATCTACGGCGGTTCCTAACGTTGGTATATGATGAATTCCAGGGTCATCGAAAGCCGCGTCTCCGCCCACACCCCGGGATTCGAGCCCGCAGACTTCGGGTACGAGACCAGACGCCGCAGGGTGTTCCATGTTTCCTGCTCGGTGCTGACGACATCAGTTCGTGAACTTCCCCCAGCGCGTCGGGTTGGAGATCCGAGCGGTTCAGTGAGCCTGCTACGGACAAAGACATATTTCCAAAGTAAGATCTGTCCATTTTTATTTCGAGTCCCGAGTTGACGCTATCCTCATTTCGTTTTTGTTAATGAGATTCTGATCGTGACCTTGATTTGTTGTGTGTAGTTTTCCCTCGGTAGGGGCCCATACCGAGGTTTATTGCATGTTTGTAACATATTCCATTTTGAACTTTTAATCCGTGAGCATTGGCCAGCTCGTGGATTGGATGTTTGAGAAGGACGAGTAGTCTTGTTTGATTAACAAAAACTAACAAATTAACGGTACTTGGTTACGGTTACATAGAGTGGATTTTTTGAATAATTTTTGCCTTTGTCCTCAGAAAACGGTAATGATGGTGAAGGCACTGAATGTTTAGATCCAAAACCAGGGGCTTACGCGCACTCTTCGTGTGCTGTAGCGCGCCCGCCTGGTGCGCTACTGCGCGCACTCCAGGTGCGCTGCTGCGCGCACTCTTCGTGTGCTGCTGCGCGCACTCCTGGTGCGCTGCTGCGCGCGCTCCTGCGCGCTCCTCGTATGCTGCTGCGCGCACTCCTCGTATGCGGTTGCGCGCACTCCTGGTGCGCTGCTGCGTGCACTCCTGGTGCGCCGCTGCGCACACTCCTCGTGTGCTGCTGCACGCACTTCTCGTGCGCTATTGCGCTTACTCCTGGTGTTATTAAAAGGGTTATATATCAGGTAGGTGCGGGAGGATTTTATAAATCTATCTCCCAAATCTACGGCGGTTCCTAACGTTGGTATATGATGAATTCCAGGGTCATCGAAAGCCGCGTCTCCACCCACACCCCGGGATTCGAGCCCGCAGACTTCGGGTACGAGACCAGACGCCGCAGGGTGTTCCATGTTTCCTGCTCGGTGCTGACGACATCAGCTCGTGAACTTCCCCCAGCGCGTCGGGTTGGAGATCCGAGCGGTTCAGTGAGCCTGCTACGGACAAAGACATATTTCCAAAGTAAGATCTGTCCATTTTTATTTCGAGTCCCGAGTTGACGCTACCCTCATTTCGTTTTTGTTAATGAGATTCTGATCGTGACCTAGATTTGTTGTGTGTAGTTTTCCCTCGGTAGGGGCCCATACCGAGGTTTATTGCATGTTTGTAACATATTCCATTTTGAACTTCTAATCCGTGAGCATTGGCCAGCTCGTGGATTGGATGTTTGAGAAGGACGAGTAGTCTTGTTTGATTAACAAAAACTAACAAATTAACGGTACTTGGTTACGGTTACATACAGTGGGTTTTTTGAATAATTTTTGCCTTTGTCCTCAGGAAACGGTAATGATGGTGAAGGCACTGAATGTTTAGATCCAAGACCAGGGGCTTACGCGCACTCTTCGTGTGCTGTTGCGCGCCCGCCTGGTCCGCTGCTGCACGCACTCTTCGTGTGCTGCTGCGCGCACTCCTGGTGCGCTGCTGCGCGCGCTCCTCGTATGCTGCTGCGCGCGCTCCTCGTATACTGTTGCGCGCACTCCTGGTGCGCTGCTGCGCGCTCTCCTGGTGCGCCACTGCGCGCACTCCTGGTGCGCCACTGCGCGCACTTCTGGTGCGCCGCTACGCGCACTCCTCGTGCACTGTTGCGCGCACTCCTGGTGCGCTGCTGCGCGCACTCCTGGTGCGCTGCTGCGCGAACTCCTGGTGCGCTGCTGCGCGCACTCCTGGTGCGCTGCTGCGCGCACTCCTGGTGCGCTGCTGCGCGCACTCCTGGTGCGCTGCTGCGCGCACTCCTCGTCTGCTGCTGCACGCACTCCTGGTGTTTTAAAAGGGTTATATATCAGGAAGGTGCGGGAGGATTTTATAAATCTATCTCCCAAATCTACGGCGGTTCCTAACGTTGGTATATGATGAATTCCAGGGTCATCGAAAGCCGCGTCTCCGCCCACACCCCGGGATTCGAGCCCGCAGACTTCGGGTACGAGACCAGACGCCGCAGGGTGTTCCATGTTTCCTGCTCGGTGCTGACGACATCAGCTCGTGAACTTCCCCCGGCGCGTCGGGTTGGAGATCCGAGCGGTTCAGTGAGCCTGCTACGGACAAAGACATATTTCCAAAGTAAGATCTGTCCATTTTTATTTCGAGTCCCGAGTTGACGCTACCCTCATTTCGTTTTTGTTAATGAGATTCTGATCGTGACCTAGATTTGTTGTGTGTAGTTTTCCCTCGGTAGGGGCCCATACCGAGGTTTATTGCATGTTTGTAACATATTCCATTTTGAACTTTTAATCCGTGAGCATTGGCCAGCTCGTGGATTGGATGTTTGAGGACGAGTTGTCTTGTTTGATTAACAAAAACTAACAAATTAACGGTACTTGGTTACGGTTACATACAGTGGGTTTTTTGAATAATTTTTGCCTTTGTCCTCAGAAAACGGTAATGATGGTGAAGGCACTGAATGTTTAGATCCAAAACCAGGGGCTTGCGCGCACTCCTCGTGCACTGTTGCGCGCACTCCTGGTGTGCTGCAGCGCGCACTCCTGGTGCGCTGCTGCGCGCACTCCTGGTGCGCTGCTGCGCGCACTCCTGGTGCGCTGCTGCGCGCACTCCTGGTGCGCTGCTGCGCACACTCCTCGTGTGCTGCTGCACGCACTCCTCGTGCGCTATTGCGCGCACTCCTGGTGTTATTAAAAGGGTTATAATATATCAGGTAGGTGCGGGAGGATTTTATAAATCTATCTCCCAAATCTACGGCGGTTCCTAACGTTGGTATATGATGAATTCCAGGGTCATCGAAAGCCGCGTCTCCGCCCACACCCCGGGATTCGAGCCCGCAGACTTCGGGTACGAGACCAGACGCCGCAGGGTGTTCCATGTTTCCTGGTCGGTGCTGACGACATCAGCTCGTGAACTTCCCCCAGCGCGTCGGGTTGGAGATCCGAGCGGTTCAGTGAGCCTGCTACGGACAAAGACATATTTCCAAAGTAACATCAGTCCATTTTTATTTCGAGTCCCGAGTTGACGCTACCCTCATTTCGTTTTTGTTAATGAGATTCTGATCGTGACCTAGATTTGTTGTGTGTAGTTTTCCCTCGGTAGGGGCCCATACCGAGGTTTATTGCATGTTTGTAACATATTCCATTTTGAACTTTTAATCCGTGAGCATTGGCCAGCTCGTGGATTGGATGTTTGAGAAGGACGAGTAGTCTTGTTTGATTAACAAAAACTAACAAATTAACGGTACTTGGTTACGGTTACATACAGTGGGTTTTTTGAATAATTTTTGCCTTTGTCCTCAGAAAACGGTAATGATGGTGAAGGCACTGAATGTTTAGATCCAAGACCAGGGGCTTACGCGCACTCTTCGTGTGCTGTTGAGCGCCCGCCTGGTCCGCTGCTGCACGCACTCTTCGTGTGCTGCTGCGCGCACTCCTGGTGCGCTGCTGCGCGCGCTCCTCGTATGCTGCTGCGCGCGCTCCTCGTATACTGTTGCGCGCACTCCTGGTGCGCTGCTGCGCGCACTCCTGGTGCGCCACTGCGCGCACTCCTGGTGCGCCACTGCGCGCACTCCTGGTGCGCCACTGCGGGCACTCCTGGTGCGCCGCTACGCGCACTCCTCGTGCACTGTTGCGCGCACTCCTGGTGCGCTGCTGCGCGCACTCCTGGTGCGCTGCTGCGCGCACTCCTGGTGCGCTGCTGCGCGCACTCCTGGTGCGCTGCTGCGCGAACTCCTGGTGCGCTGCTGCGCGCACTCCTGGTGCGCTGCTGCGCGCACTCCTGGTGCGCTGCTGCGCACACTCCTCGTCTGCTGCTGCACGCACTCCTGGTGTTATTAAAAGGGTTATATATCAGGTAGGTGCGGGAGGATTTTATAAATCTATCTCCCAAATCTACGGCGGTTCCTAACGTTGGTGTATGATGAATTCCAGGGTCATCGAAAGCCGCGTCTCCGCCCACACCCCGGGATTCAAGCCCGCAGACTTCGGGTACGAGACCAGACGCCGCAGGGTGTTCCATGTTTCCTGCTCGGTGCTGACGACATCAGCTCGTGAACGTCCCCCAGCGCGTCGGATTGGAGATCCGAGCGGTTCAGTGAGCCTGCTACGGACAAAGACATATTTCCAAAGTAAGATCTGTCCATTTTTATTTCGAGTCCCGAGTTGACGCTATCCTCATTTCGTTTTTGTTAATGAGATTCTGATCGTGACCTTGATTTGTTGTGTGTAGTTTTCCCTCGGTAGGGGCCCAAACCGAGGTTTATTGCATGTTTGTAACATATTCCATTTTGAACTTTTAATCCGTGAGCATTGGCCAGCTCGTGGATTGGATGTTTGAGAAGGACGAGTAGTCTTGTTTGATTAACAAGTCTTGTTTGATTAACAAAAACTAACAAATTAACAGTACTTGGTTTCGGTTACATACAGTGGGTTTTTTGAATAATTTTTGCCTTTGTCCTCAGAAAACGGTAATGATGGTGAAGGCACTGAATGTTTAGATCCAAAACCAGGGGCTTACGCGCACTCTTCGTGTGCTGTTGCGCGCCCGCCTGGTGCGCTACTGCGCGCACTCCAGGTGCGCTGCTGCGCGCACTCTTCGTGTGCTGCTGCGCGCACTCCTGGTGCGCTGCAGCGCGCGCTACTCGTATGCTGCTGCGCGCGCTCCTCGTATGCTGCTGCGCGCGCTCCTCGTATGCTGTTGCGCGCACACCTGGTGCGCTGCTGCGCGCACTCCTGGTGCTCTGCTGCGCGCACTCCTGGTGCGCTGCTGCGCACACTCCTCGTGTGCTGCTGCACGCACTTCTCGTGCGCTATTGTGCTTACTCCTGGTGTTATTAAAAGGGTTATATATCAGGTAGGTGCGGGAGGATTTTATAAATCTATCTCCCAAATCTACGGCGGTTCCTAACGTTGGTATATGATGAATTCCAGGGTCATCGAAAGCCGCGTCTCCGCCCACACCCCGGGATTCGAGCCCGCAGACTTCGGGTACGAGACCAGACGCCGCAGGGTGTTCCATGTTTCCTGGTCGGTGCTGACGACATCAGCTCGTGAACTTCCCCCAGCGCGTCGGGTTGGAGATCCGAGCGGTTCAGTGAGCCTGCTACGGACAAAGACATATTTCCAAAGTAACATCAGTCCATTTTTATTTCGAGTCCCGAGTTGACGCTACCCTCATTTCGTTTTTGTTAATGAGATTCTGATCGTGACCTAGATTTGTTGTGTGTAGTTTTCCCTCGGTAGGGGCCCATACCAAGGTTTATTGCATGTTTGTAACATATTCCATTTTGAACTTTTAATCCGTGAGCATTGGCCAGCTCGTGGATTGGATGTTTGAGAAGGACGAGTAGTCTTGTTTGATTAACAAAAACTAACAAATTAACGGTACTTGGTTACGGTTACATACAGTGGGTTTTTTGAATAATTTTTGCCTTTGTCCTCAGAAAACGGTAATGATGGTGAAGGCACTGAATGTTTAGATCCAAGACCAGGGGCTTACGCGCACTCTTCGTGTGCTGTTGAGCGCCCGCCTGGTCCGCTGCTGCACGCACTCTTCGTGTGCTGCTGCGCGCACTCCTGGTGCGCTGCTGTGCGCGCTCCTCGTATGCTGCTGCGCGCGCTCCTCGTATACTGTTGCGCGCACTCCTGGTGCGCTGCTGCGCGCACTCCTGGTGCGCCACTGCGCGAACTCCTGGTGCGCCACTGCGCGCACTCCTGGTGCGCCACTGCGGGCACTCCTGGTGCGCCGCTACGCGCACTCCTCGTGCACTGTTGCGCGCACTCCTGGTGCGCTGCTGCGCGCACTCCTGGTGCGCTGCTGCGCGCACTCCTGGTGCGCTGCTGCGCGAACTCCTGGTGCGCTGCTGCAAGCACTCCTGGTGCGCTGCTGCGCGCACTCCTGGTGCGCTGCTGCGCGAACTCCTGGTGCGCTGCTGCGCGCACTCCTGGTGCGCTGCTGCGCGCACTCCTGGTGCGCTGCTGCGCGCACTCCTGGTGCGCTGCTGCGCACACTCCTCGTCTGCTGCTGCACGCACTCCTGGTGTTATTAAAAGGGTTATATATCAGGTAGGTGCGGGAGGATTTTATAAATCTATCTCCCAAATCTACGGCGGTTCCTAACGTTGGTGTATGATGAATTCCAGGGTCATCGAAAGCCGCGTCTCCACCCACACCCCGGGATTCAAGCCCGCAGACTTCGGGTACGAGACCAGACGCCGCAGGGTGTTCCATGTTTCCTGCTCGGTGCTGACGACATCAGCTCGTGAACGTCCCCCAGCGCGTCGGGTTGGAGATCCGAGCGGTTCAGTGAGCCTGCTACGGACAAAGACATATTTCCAAAGTAAGATCTGTCCATTTTTATTTCGAGTCCCGAGTTGACGCTATCCTCATTTCGTTTTTGTTAATGAGATTCTGATCGTGACCTTGATTTGTTGTGTGTAGTTTTCCCTCGGTAGGGGCCCATACCGAGGTTTATTGCATGTTTGTAACATATTCCATTTTGAACTTTTAATCCGTGAGCATTGGCCAGCTCGTGGATTGGATGTTTGAGAAGGACGAGTAGTCTTGTTTGATTAACAAGTCTTGTTTGATTAACAAAAACTAACAAATTAACAGTACTTGGTTTCGGTTACATACAGTGGGTTTTTTGAATAATTTTTGCCTTTGTCCTCAGAAAACGGTAATGATGGTGAAGGCACTGAATGTTTAGATCCAAAACCAGGGGCTTACGCGCACTCTTCGTGTGCTGTTGCGCGCCCGCCTGGTGCGCTACTGCGCGCACTCCAGGTGCGCAGGTGCGCAGCTGCGCGCACTGCTGGTGCGCTGCTGCGCGCGCTCCTCGTATGCTGCTGCGCGCGCTCCTCGTATACTGTTGCGCGCACTCCTGGTGCGCTGCTGCGCGCACTCCAGGTGCGCCACTGCGCGCACTCCTGGTGCGCCACTGCGCGCACTCCTGGTGCGCCGCTACGCGCACTCCTCATGCACTTTTGCATGCACTCCTGGTGCGCTGCTGCGCGAACTCCTGGTGCGCTGCTGCGCGCACTCCTGGTGCGCTGCTGCGCGCACTCCTGGTGCGCTGCTGCGCGCACTCCTGGTGCGCTGCTGCGCGCACTCCTGGTGTGCTGCTGCGCACACTCCTCGTCTGCTGCTGCACGCACTCCTGGTGTTATTAAAAGGGTTATATATCAGGTAGGTGCGGGAGGATTTTATAAATCTATCTCCCAAATCTACGGCGGTTCCTAACGTTGGTGTATGATGAATTCCAGGGTCATCGAAAGCCGCGTCTCCGCCCACACCCCGGGATTCAAGCCCGCAGACTTCGGGTACGAGACCAGACGCCGCAGGGTGTTCCATGTTTCCTGCTCGGTGCTGACGACATCAGCTCGTGAACTTTCCCCAGCGCGTCGGGTTGGAGATCCGAGCGGTTCAGTGAGCCTGCTACGGACAAAGACATATTTCCAAAGTAAGATCTGTCCATTTTTATTTCGAGTCCCGAGTTGACGCTATCCTCATTTCGTTTTTGTTAATGAGATTCTGATCGTGACCTTGATTTTTTGTGTGTAGTTTTCCCTCGGTAGGGGCCCATACCGAGGTTTATTGCATGTTTGTAACATATTCCATTTTGAACTTTTAATCCGTGAGCATTGGCCAGCTCGTGGATTGGATGTTTGAGAAGGACGAGTAGTCTTGTTTGATTAACAAGTCTTGTTTGATTAACAAAAACTAACCAATTAACAGTACTTGGTTTCGGTTACATACAGTGGGTTTTTTGAATAATTTTTGCCTTTGTCCTCAGAAAACGGTTATGATGGTGAAGGCACTGAATGTTTAGATCCAAGACCAGGGGCTTACGCGCACTCTTCGTGTGCTGTTGCGCGCCCGCCTGGTGCGCTACTGCGCGCACTCCAGGTGCGCTGCTGCGCGCACTCTTCGTGTGCTGCTGCGCGCACTCCTGGTGCGCTGCTGCGCGCGCTCCTCGTATGCTGCTGCGCGCGCTCCTCGTATGCTGCTGCGCGCGCTCCTCGTATGCTGTTGCGCGCACTCCTGGTGCGCTGCTGCGCGCACTCCTGGAGCCCAGCCCCTCGAAAGAGATTTATCTCGTAGAGGTCCTACCAGCTCCCCTCGGGGACTGGCAGACGACCACGTGACGATTATTAACAGACGAAGAATCGACTTTGACTCGCGAAGTGCTCTGAAAAAATGCCAACCTGTGCTGTCCAAGACTGTAAGAAAAGTTCTACTACATCAAATTTACAAAAAGATGGAGTGACTTTTCTTAATATGTAAGTATTTTGGTGTTAATTAATCTCCGATTTCTATTAATACCAAAACCATGTGGCTGATGATAATGATTATCAGAATTTACGGTCGAATCGATTTTATTAACATAATCATAATCATTTGTTTTCTTAATTTCAACCTTATGTAAAGCAAATACGGTATAAATTGTATGCCAGTAGGAAAATCGGAACGTATTCGCGTTTTTTAGGTATCACTAATACCAAATAATAGTTAAACGTCTTGTGAAAGGTCCCACCCAACCTCGTTTAAATTTTAACCATAATTATTGCTGTAGTGTTAAGGTTCAAACTCGTACTAAAATAAAATGGGTTTTGATTGGCGACCCGAGATTGTGTGTACCGGTATAAAGAGATGTTTTGCATTACTCTACTTATCGATATCGATAAAATTTTAGTTAATGTCGATACTTTGGGAGATATGCTATCTATGGTATATTACTTTACTATACAATATTATATTATAGACTATAGAGGAAAGATTTGATTTTTTGTTGTTTGTTTGAATTGAATAAGCTTCGGAACTACTGGACAAAACTATTGGAAATTTTATATAAGTAAAGAAAAGTTATAACCCGGATCTATAGGCTAGTTTTATACGAAATGTGGAATTTATTTCTTATAAGCTAGTTTTAGACGAAATGTAGAGTAAATTATATTGATGTGTTATTTTGTTTTATTTTATATGCCCCTAATATTACGATGTTTAAAAACATGACTTTTCTTTACACAACATGAATTTTGTAGTCATGTAAAAATATCGATATCATAGTAGGAATATATCGATATTAGTCAAGCCCTAAGATGAGTTATCAAGATGCGTACATGGGTTGTTATGGTTGTGTGTGTAAACGCACGACGATAACAGTATTTATGCATGTGTGGGTTTGTAGAAATGTATTTTTTTTGTTTGTGTGGAGATTATTGGTAAGTGTTGTAACCCCTCATTTCATTTCGTTCATTTAGTCTAAAATGGCTAAATATCGATACGTTGCGCAGTCGCAAAACAAAGATTTGGGTTGCGACTGTCAATGTCAAGTGTCGAATTGACATTATTTTCTAACCTGTCAGAGAGACGTGAAAGGTGACTCGACAGATAGAAACGCGCACGGCAAGAAAAATGTAAGCGGGGTCTGGGGCGGTCTCTCGACCCGCAGACCCCGGCAGAAGCAGTTCGGCCAACTCGCCACGCTCCGTACATAAGAACTCCCTCGTTGTTGGTGAGTGTTCGAGAAAAAGAGCTCAGTGAAAGAACCTGTTCACCGGGATTAATCTTCCACGTTTCTTGTCGTAGGCTGTTTGCTATATTTGCTGTCTGCTGGAGGTAGTGCTGGTCGATGAGGCCTGCGGACCTCATCCTAGCACGCAGCCGCTGATCTGTGAGAGGAAAAACCCCAGATTCTGGGTAAGTTTTACCACATAAGTGCGGTGCGTGCAGATACCATCTACCCTCTAAAGCGGAACATAAAATAAATGTAACTGTTTGTTAACAGGGTTTTTTAAGTTTCTCGCAAGAATACTCCCTTCTACAACTCATCTACACGGTCTAAGGCTGCTAGCCTAGGCCGCACAAAATCCTACTTACTTCACAACACACACCTACTTCACATTTCTACATCGTGCTTTGGGCGCGGGGTGCCGGAGGTCACCAACCGTGTTGGGAGAGCTTGCAGCTTCTTCCAGCCCTCTATGGCGGGTGTCTCCGCCCTGACTCCGTCCCCATCACTAAGCCGGTAACACCAGGCATATATAATGCCTGGTGCCTTTATACTTTTATTGTGTTGTTGACTGACTAAAACGCATACTGGTTGCAACTAGAAACCCTGGTGTAGGCATTTCCCCTCGACCCTGAGGACAATTGTGTAATTTAAAGAGTACTCCTTCTCTATCGCCTTGAGCTAAGGCTGGCGCCCAAATATCTATAGATCTAATCATTGTCTAAACTACCTGTAAATTAAAAGTAAATAAGAAACCTAATCAAAATTGTAAAGTGTGACTACCACCTTTTGAAACCTATTTAAATATACATAAATTATTAGTAACAATTGTCTAACCTTTTATTTATTGACTACCTAATACCCTCTAGATAGACTTAGGTAGCCAAACCTCACGGATAACGCTCTTATATCCACCCTCTCACCTAAAAGCGTTACAGTGGCGCCCAACGTGGGGCCCGTGGGTACCACAAAAGCTGTGGAGGAGATGTTAAACTATGCCCATACTGGGTCAGGTTCGGAATCAGATGGAGAGTCCTCTGATTCAGAACAGTCTAAACCTTGTCACAGGGTGACACCAATCAAATATAAAGTAACAGCAGGAGACCAGACAGACTCTGACTCTGCACAGAAAACATCTTATTGTGTTCATAAAGTAAAATATGTGCCCCCAACCAACATAAACAGTTTAAATCTAAAATACAATGGAAACAATTGTATCCTCACTTTCTTGGAGCGGCTGGATGAATTAGTGGCATCCCGCTCCTTGTCTTACCAAAAGGTTTATCGTTCGGCGGCAGAATTGTTCACAGACACGGCGTTATTATGGTACAGAGGGGTTCGGTCAACTATCGGTTCATGGGAAGAGCTTAAACAGGAGTTGTTGGAGGAATTTTTGCCTCATGATTTCGACCATCGCATCCTGGAGGAACTAAAGTCACGCACTCAGGGGGCCGATGAGTCCTTCTCAACTTACTATTCAGTGATGTTGAACTTCTTCTCTAGGCTTAGGACCCCCTTGCCGGAAGAAGAAAAATTGAGAATCATTAGGAGAAACATCCGTCCAACTTTCGCAGAGAAACTGGTACTGGTCCCCATAAATTCACTGCAGGAGTTGCGGAGCAGGTGTAAAGAACTTGAAAGGCACCAATTAAGTGTTAAATACTTTAAGGAACCACCTAGAAATTCATCACAAACCTTGGCCTCAGACTTAGTATACAAAGGCTCAGTACCACAAGTAGCTGCTGTCACAACATCGCCACCAAGTTCGTCGTCTTGGTTCTGTGTCCGTTGCCGCGTCAAAGGGCACTCTTTACGGAACTGTAAGGCCCCGAAAGAACTCGTGTGTTTCCGATGCGGATTGAAGGGGTACACTGTTCTTAAATGCCCCGTCTGCGCAAGGAAAGGCTCTAGGGAGCCTTGTCCAACATGTCAAGTAAAACCATCAACTTCAAAAAACTAATATGTAAGGATCGGAGTGATGAGTGGGCTGCCTGGTTAAATACAATTAAACTCTTCTTTAACACCTACAAAGTAGCTTCGATCCAGGATAGCGATTTTGATGACAGACCTAGATTAACAGTACATATATACGATCAACCAGTTGACGGGTTGATGGACTCCGGCTCCATGATTTCAGTTTTGGGTAATAATTCACATGAATACTTTTTGCAATTAGGAGCCACCTTAAACACAGACACATGTGATAATGCTATGCAGTCGGCAAACGGCGCATACTCAACAATAATTGGACATATAATTTTGCTGGTGACACTTCAAAATCAAACTAAGGTTGTCACATTTAGAGTGGTACCTGAGGTAAAAGACCCGGTCTTGTTTGGATGGGATTTCTGGAAGGCTTTTAACATAAAACCATCCACTTTACATACACTACCATGGCACGCTCAGGTAAAAGTAAAGCAGGTAGCCACAATAAACTGTCTACAAACGAGGGACACATTAACAGAGGAACAAATTAAACTAGTAGATAGTATGATAAAGGCATATGATGAGATAGCGTACGAAAAGGTAGGGCTAGGGAAGACTAACCTTATACAACATACTATCAACACGGGGGAAGCAAAACCCATTAAGCAACGCTACTATCCCATGTCTCCTGAGAAATTGAAAGAACTAAATAGAGAACTAGATAAAATGCTGGAATTGGATGTGGTGGAGCCAAGCCATAGTGGGTGGAACAACCCAACGTTGATGACACCAAAACCCTCGGGAGAATGGCGTTTCTGTTTGGATAGTAGAAAACTAAATCAAGTATCGAAACATGACGCGTACCCGTTGCCGTACATAAGTCAAATATTGGACAGCTTAAAGAACGCAAAATATTTATCTTCAATAGATTTAAGCTCGGCGTTCTGGCAAATCGAACTGGAACCATCTTCACGGGAAAAGACAGCATTTACAGTACCAGGTCGAGGTCTCTTCCATTTCAAAAGGATGTGTTTTGGGCTAACGGGAGCACCAGCTACCCAACAACGATTAATGGATTTGCTGTTTGGCTCAGACGGTTTTGACAATCACGTGTTCGTGTACTTAGATGACATTGTGATCTGCCATAACACGTTTCAAGGACACTTAGACCTACTACAAAAAGTTCTAGACAGACTCAAGCAGGCTGGCTTGACGATCAAAGCATCTAAATGTCAATTCTTTAGACAACAACTGAAATACTTGGGGTACATAGTAGATGAAAAGGGCTTACATACGGATCCTGCAAAAGTACAATCTATCCTGGAGTTTCCTACCCCAACCACTAAGAAACAAGTCAAAATGTTTCTGGGTACAGCGTCTTACTACAGAAGGTTCATAAAAGACTTTAGTATAATCGCCGCTCCTCTTAATAAACTCACGAGCACGAGTAAGAAAGCTCCACCCTTCAAATGGACGGAAGAGGCTGAGCAATCTTTCAATACCCTCAAACAGGCATTAATAACCTCACCAATCCTGGCATGCCCGGACTTCGCGAAGCCATTCACTCTGCACTGTGATGCATCCGCATATGGAATCGCAGGAATGCTATCCCAGGAGATAGACGGCAAGGAACACCCAATAGCCTATGCAAGCAGATCCCTGACAAAACCTGAAGCTAACTATTCTGCAACGGAGAGGGAAGCTCTGGCAGTGGTGTTCTCCGTAGAACACTTTAGGCCGTACTTAGAGGGTAGCAAACCATTTAAGATCATAACGGATCACTCCAGCTTAAAATGGTTCCTAAATTTATCTAACCCGACAGGCCGATTGGCAAGATGGGGTTGTAGGCTATCCCCATATAATTTCGTGATAGAACATCGCGCAGGAAAGGACAACGTAGTACCAGACGCATTGTCCAGATTCGTGCCACAAGTTGCGACAATCACAACAGAACAGGTACCAGGTCCAACTGGCGATGTGTGGTATGATGGAATAGTGGAGAAAATACAGAAGAAGCCGTTATCCTGTCGGAATTTCATACTGAGAAACGGCAGACTGTTCCGTTATACAAAGTTGGCAAACAAATTAATCAAAGACTTTCAATGGAAAGAAGTAGTACCACAACATCAGAGGGAAACAATTATCCAAAGTCATCATTGTCTACCAACTTCTGCCCATCTAGGGATATTAAAAACTCATAGGAAAATAGCTCTGACATATTATTGGCCTGGACTTTATAAAGACGTAGCAAAATTCATAAGGAATTGCGATACGTGCTTAGCTCATAAAATACCACCACAATTAACCCCAGGTCTAATGGGGTCGCCTAAAAAATGTTGTCGTCCATTCCAAACCCTAAGTATAGACCTAACAGGACCTTTTCCTGTATCTAGAAATCGCTATACTCATTTACTTGTCGTCATGTGCTGTTTTACGAAATACGTTATGATATTTCCATTGCGCCGAGCTACGGCAGCAAATATCGTAAAACATCTAGAAAACGATGTATTCATGAAGCATGGTATCCCACAAACAGTAATATCTGACAATGGAACGCAGTTTACTGGAAATGAGATACAGGCTCTATTTCATAAATACAGCATACCACAGGCTCATCTAACGCCACGTTACTGTCCTCAAGTCAACACTGTAGAAAGACAGAACAGAACGATAGTGACAGCAATAGCAGCCCTCATACAAGAAAACCATCGAGATTGGGATATGCACCTACCGCAGATTGAGTTCGCGATAAACACATCAGTGAGTGAAGCCACTGGATATTCACCGTTTTTCTTAATCCATGGACGTGAAGCGGTAGTAACCGGTGAACTATACGATAAAACTCCGCTGGATCTGACAGAACTTACGTTTCCATCGAGAGATGATCATGCACGCGACCTAGGTGTGTTATCGGATGTATTCCAAAGAGTACGAGAGGAGCTCATAGCAGCACATCGTAAAAACGCTCACTACTATAATCTTCGCAGAAGACCTTTAGAGTTAAAAGTAGGGCAAACGGTTTGGAAAAGAACATTTCCTCTTAGTAGCAAGGACAAATTCTTTTCGGCCAAATTAGCACCAAAATACATAAAGTGCATTGTGGCAGCAAAAAGAGCATCAATGGTATATGACTTGATAGATGAGCAGGGTCGTGACATAGGAGCATGGCATGTAAAGGACATAAAGGTCACAAATTAATAATAACTCAAACTTATAAATATTGGACTATACAAATGGGAGATTGTTAACAACACCTCCTTATATAGGAAAGTCTTCTGAGAGTACTGACATACTCTATAGTGTCCTAAGCTTGACACGCCTTATACTTGTTTCTGTATGTCAGGATACTTTTCTGGATACCTGTAATAATCTATACAGGTATACCACTTCATAAAGAGCTGTATATGCTCACTTGTTGTTAACAATTTATCTTATTGAAAATTTGGCTTGGAAGTTGATTGGTATGGAGAATCAACTTCTTCTGTAATTATTTACTTGCTATTTAGATAGCAGTCTATGATTTTTGCGTTCCTATTACAATAAAATTCCCTATTACCTTAAAAAATAGGAACACAACTTAAATCAACACTATTTTACTAACTACCTAACTTGGACAGGAGTTAGGGAAAATAAATAAAACTGTAAATAAGTAGACTAAGCAGTAAATTAAAAAAAAAAAACACAACAACGAGGGGGGGGATCAAATAGATTTTAAGATAGATAAGTAAGTTATTATTAGTTAGCATAGTTTTCTGACAACAGCTCTTCACCACTAAATTAAGAAATCTAAATTATTGCAAATTAACCTAAATTATTAAAAATGGTAAACAAAAAACTTAATGTAGCAAATGTAGGTACAATACCTGATAGGGGGAATAAATGATAATAACTAAAACTATTTATGTAAGTATACTGCATGGATACTTAACCGTAGGCCACTCTGCGGGAACTATACCCGAAGCCAAGGTTGTTTTCTTTTCAAATTTCTGTCTAATTCTTCAACTTTAATCTTTTGTCTTTCACTTTTTGTGCTGAGCATATCCCCATATCCTCCCAAATTGCTTCAGCCTATTTATTTATAAAACTACTTCTTCATTCTCTCATGTACTTGGCCGGTGCACTTTTACCTCCTCTTCTTTGATCAGTCTCTAATCTAATATATTATATTGTAATCTATGTAAATATATTCCTTTAATAAACGTCACAAATATATGCTTACTTTATGTACCTAGTTTACAACTTAAATGGGCCAAGGCCGCTAAGCAATTACAGAGCAGTTTTCGCGGACTCTATAAGCAAGCTTTAAACGCGTACAAATACTAAACTTTTCTACATGTAAAGCGGATACTAAACTAACAGTGCCGTTACACATAACAGAGCAGTTTTCGCGGACTCTAAAAAATAAGCTCTAAACGCGTAAGTACCTACTACTAACTCTTCTACGTACCTACCTACGTAGCTCTAAAGAACTGTATATGTTCACTACACTATAGTGTCTCTAACTAGACACGCCTTCACTTGGCATCTGTAACTCAGATGAAGGGTGCTTTTCGCGTCCTACCGCGTTACAAATAGGAAACTCATAAGTCTACAGGGCGGCGTTGTACCCTGGTCAAATAAAAAGCCATAGCAGACATATTAACAAGCTTATGCACATTAGGTGTGTAAATTATACTTGGGGATTTATCTATTAGTTTATCTATATCATACTCACAAGTAGATAATATATCAATATTGTTCCCAGTAAGCTTGACTACATTCAGCAAACTGCATAATAATTTGATTAACATCTTCTAACTAGTGTTAATATTATATTACTCTTATGTAATTATATGATTACCTATAGGGGTTTTGCAGGGATTAAAAAACATAGTAGAATCAGATATATACATTTATTTTTATTCCTTCCCACAAGTCTTACATAATTAAATGAATAAATTATTAGAAAAATATTTATATTGGAAATTAAAAACTAAATAAACTATAAATTTGGTGAAGCTGTTGCAGAAATAAGTATTTTTAAGATAGATTTAGTTTTGGTTTGGGTATAAGACCACTTTTGGTTTATAAGTTTCTGGTTATTTAATTGTACATAGGATAGGTTGGTAGTCCAGACTTCTGGAAATTTGTTGTTTTTAGTTTTATTAACCTATAATGGGTGTTCCACTTTGTTGAATCTTTTTAATGGATATTTTAATTTTTGGTCTTCAACTTCCGCAAACTTTGTTATCTTGCGGTAGCTGTTTCAGTAGTTTACGGCTGAGGGCAGCCGTGAATTCACTGCGTGAATTCTTTTCTGAGGGGGGCCTTGTGTAACCCCTCATTTCATTTCGTTCATTTAGTCTAAAATGGCTAAATATCGATACGTTGCGCAGTCGCAAAACAAAGATTTGGGTTGCGACTGTCAATGTCAAGTGTCGAATTGACATTATTTTCTAACCTGTCAGAGAGACGTGAAAGGTGACTCGACAGATAGAAACGCGCACGGCAAGAAAAATGTAAGCGGGGTCTGGGGCGGTCTCTCGACCCGCAGACCCCGGCAGAAGCAGTTCGGCCAACTCGCCACGCTCCGTACATAAGAACTCCCTCGTTGTTGGTGAGTGTTCGAGAAAAAGAGCTCAGTGAAAGAACCTGTTCACCGGGATTAATCTTCCACGTTTCTTGTCGTAGGCTGTTTGCTATATTTGCTGTCTGCTGGAGGTAGTGCTGGTCGATGAGGCCTGCGGACCTCATCCTAGCACGCAGCCGCTGATCTGTGAGAGGAAAAACCCCAGATTCTGGGTAAGTTTTACCACATAAGTGCGGTGCGTGCAGATACCATCTACCCTCTAAAGCGGAACATAAAATAAATGTAACTGTTTGTTAACAGGGTTTTTTAAGTTTCTCGCAAGAATACTCCCTTCTACAACTCATCTACACGGTCTAAGGCTGCTAGCCTAGGCCGCACAAAATCCTACTTACTTCACAACACACACCTACTTCACATTTCTACATCGTGCTTTGGGCGCGGGGTGCCGGAGGTCACCAACCGTGTTGGGAGAGCTTGCAGCTTCTTCCAGCCCTCTATGGCGGGTGTCTCCGCCCTGACTCCGTCCCCATCACTAAGCCGGTAACACCAGGCATATATAATGCCTGGTGCCTTTATACTTTTATTGTGTTGTTGACTGACTAAAACGCATACTGGTTGCAACTAGAAACCCTGGTGTAGGCATTTCCCCTCGACCCTGAGGACAATTGTGTAATTTAAAGAGTACTCCTTCTCTATCGCCTTGAGCTAAGGCTGGCGCCCAAATATCTATAGATCTAATCATTGTCTAAACTACCTGTAAATTAAAAGTAAATAAGAAACCTAATCAAAATTGTAAAGTGTGACTACCACCTTTTGAAACCTATTTAAATATACATAAATTATTAGTAACAATTGTCTAACCTTTTATTTATTGACTACCTAATACCCTCTAGATAGACTTAGGTAGCCAAACCTCACGGATAACGCTCTTATATCCACCCTCTCACCTAAAAGCGTTACAGTGTGCGTGTTCTTCCCCCCAGCAAAAAGTGGCAGAACTTTTTACTCGCAGATTGCGGCCGGTGGCGCTTCCAAGGGATAGATATTCAAAGATTTTTAACTGCAAAAGCGTGGGTTGTTTACCATTTATCAATAAGATTCCATCAATAAGTTTCATTTTCTGTAACGTTTTTATATATAATATGTAGGTAGTACCTACTTACCTAACGTGTGCAATGAATAACCTTATATCATGGATAAAAGAAACAGCTCTTCACTTTACTCTGCTTTACATATTATATGGATAAGATATAAACATATGCGTCACATTACTGTTATATTTACTTAGTATTCTATTAGCTAGTAGACAAGGGTCATAAACAGCCGGCCGCGTCAAATATTTAAATGCGATAATGACAAAAGCATAATACACTACAATCTTAATTAATGGTTTCAAGAATGAAAAATCCTCACATTAAAATGAGTACCTACCTAAATATTATTTTGTAATTTTCGTGATCTTAGCAGTGTAATTGTTAGGTAAAAGTCTGTCTTCTGAGGGTAAAAGACAAAATAATAAACAAGTAGGTAGGTACTACAAGTGGCGCCCTCATTATTTTCACTACTTTCATTGTAGTTTTCTTACTTCTATCGGGTGCATATAAAAATAACGAATATCGAACACTTTTCAATAAATCGCAGATTATGGCTAGCTACCCAGTAATAATAAAAATAACATGTGTTTTGACAGATTTACAGATATTTTATAATATCAAACAGAGAAATCTGCCACAACACAGGTCTAACTCTATATCTCAGCATAATGCAATTAAGCAGGAAGACTACCTAGGTAGTCCGTAGAAATATCTTCGCCCACCACGATGTTTCCGCCCAAGAGGATTCCTCTAACGAATTAATTATGAGGTGGTCACGTTCCTCAGTCATGAGAAAATACGATTCAAAGAGAGAGAGCCAGAAAATTGCAAAATACTATGGGGATAGCAAGTTGTCGACAAAAATATCAATGTATGTACGCTCTATATGCACTGAGGTATCATTATAAACTTACCTATGCTATAGAAAAGACACACAATCAATATCATCTTTAAAAGTTACTTAGGTATTAAATTAATATCATTTAAGGGATTGTAGTAGTCCTACGTAATCACTATGAACTAAAATAAAAATACCATTTTCAACTATATTTTATTATAAAATCACAAAGAATAAATCTAGAGTTCAATAGGGTCACTTAGATGTAAGCTATGATGTGGCATAGTAAGTATATATAGGGCATCATTTAGCATTGCGCGGAGCACTTTGCTTTATAAAATTAATTTTTAGCCTCAAAATATCTCTTCTCATATTGAAATACGATTGATAATAATTCACTTTAGTATGTAGGTAAGTTATTTGATAGGTACGAGGTATAGAAAGAAAATAATATCATTAGATCCCTGTTCTTTTCCCCAACGCTTGGTCTTTGGCATATCGTATTATGACTAATTTTTAATAATGACATGATAGAATTGTTTTAGCAAATTCACTAAGACAGTAACGTAATTGGATGTGCTTGGAAACAAGATTGAGATATTTTTTTCGTTACGTGAACGATTCTTTTTAAATCTATTTATCTATTTAACTTTACACACAACCCTTTAATTTGCACACCATTAATTTTTAATGAAACAACTAAAACAATACTAAAACGTGAAGAAACAAAATTGAAAGTTTTAAAAGTTACAAGGTAGATAGACCTATAAGTATTTTCATATTTATCTAAGGTTTGATAAGTTGTATAGTCTAGATTCGACTACAGAAGTTATGATAGGATTACGAGTAAATCTTAGATTAATGATTATGTTAATCTTTTTACTAAGTATAGACCCTATAATTTTAATTTATTAATTTTATAATAATATATACGTGTTCAATATTTACATCCGCAGATAAATTTTCTATAACATGACCGTTACTGAAATTTAATGGGTGTTCAAGGAAAGGTTTATATTCATCAAGGTATCTTTTAACCTTTTCGTAAAAAGTCATAAACATCGCATGCTTCGGTACATAATTGTAAATTCGTCATTCATGGACACCCATTACATTTGAGTCGCAGAATAATATTTCCCCGCTAAATTCAACGTTTCATAACGGAATGATTCAGTTCTTTTCACGCAGAAGGAATAAGGGACGTGGCACGGATCCTGACCACCTCGGACCATCGAATGCCGCGGGCAGCGATTAACTTTATTTTCACATATTACCCTGTGCGAAGTATTCCACTTGATAATTAAATCATTAAAAACAATCACCATTGGCAATATTTTTGAGTCCCTTACTCCCTTCACAATAACAAAACGACGTATCCGCCAAGTGTTTGCGGAACGCACGCCCGAACGAATTCTCGCAAGAAATACTTTATTCACAAGATTTACAAAGTTTAAATGTAATATGAAGCATCATAGATGTACAGTTTATGTAAGTAGACGAGTGTAGACATTCACGTCAAGATAGCAGTTAGAGCTATAGGTACGAATAGTTATATCTAGAAAATACCAATTGTGTACTAATGTACATAATATATTTCATTATATTGATCCCTTTTAACGTTTTATTTACAAAGTAGTTATAAAAGGTCTTAGGGTATGTTGGAACGAACTAAGTGTTCAAACGTGTTCAGGCGGGTGGAAGGGTGTAGCATTGCTAGCACTCCTAGCAGTACTAGCATTGCCAGTACCTACTGTTCGCACTGCTAGCACTCCTAGCACTGCTAGGTGCACCCGGCTCCACTTCACATACTGTAGACAATTGGTATGCCTCACGATTGTTAAAACGTAAAGGGAAAGGAAGAAATGGGAAGGAACGAAAATAAAGAACAAAAAGAATCATGATAATAATAGTTTAATTATGAAATTAAAAATAAGGATGAAACTAAACACACAAAAGGCTTAACATTAAAATTATAAGAAACAGAATACGACACCATAACTTACGATGAAAAATATATGGAAGCCGTTAAATAGAAAGATCGAGGAATAATCAAGGTGAAAGACAGAAGTCGAACCTTAGCCAAAATCTATTAATTGATATGTTGGCCATTAGGCTTTTAGTTATTATACACTAAATATAAAATACAGCTAATACAATACAAGATAAATACCGTACAGCAGTAAAATGATACGCATAGTGAGGTGATATGCGGAGATATGTCGGTGAGTAGTAGGTATATGACATGAACTAAGCAAGGAACAAGCGGCCATCAACGGATGGCTCCAGGAAAACAACGAGACGTCTCTCAACGCATAACTTTAACTAACAAATTCAAACAATGTTCACTTACAATGAATAAAATTGCATTACAATTGCGCTCAATAAAACTCTCAAATATAATTTAACTGTAACATTTTCATCAACTTTTCAATAAACGTTAAGATTACTTCAATTACCATTTACCTAAAATAATGTGTATTGACTTTAAATTTGGCATCTCTTCCCTAAACACTGATCTATTTTTTTTTAATTATATTAGGTATCGTTAATATCTAAATATTCATTTAAAATACTTTTCTAAACACATAAATTCCTATAATTATGTATCTATTAGTCAATACCGATGTTTTTAAGAAAAGTTTAGGCCAGGAAACGCTACACACGTGGCGTCAATTTGATTGAATCGAGACGTCTTGCGTGAATCGAGTCATGCGCGTACGTCGACAGTAGACAGCCCTCGGCGTGTAGCGTTCGACTCTGCGATACAGTGGATATGTAATCTCTTCTTTGTGTATTTGTTTACAATTAAATACGTAATACATATATAATTTAAATTACAAATGCGATAACCGCCTATCTCGACCTCTTCAGACCACCCCCATACATTTTACACATCATTCCCAAAACGCGGCGCAGAATCTTGCGCCTCATAGTAAAACATTTTCAAAAACGTGCAAAATATCACCACACCCTGGTCTCCCTAATATTATCTAAATCAAATTAGCTACTTTCACATTCTTATCGTAAGTAGATTAATACAGTTTGATTAAATTTTTACTATTAAATCTTACATCGTAATGACAATCTATTTTTTTTTTCAATTTAATCATCTTACTAAGCTCTATGTTTATTCTTATTTACGGTAAGTGATGTATAATGTTATACATTTCATAATAGTGTAAATATTTGTGACTTTAACGAGTTCACATATTCTTTTCTAAAATTAGTTTTCTTTTTTTATATTGTTTTGTGTATTTTGTGACATGAGAGAGTACTATCTATTTGAATGTATGTAATGTTTGTTTAGGGCAGCAGTTGCCAGATGTGCAACTTTACACCGCTCGTGTTATGTTCTGAGAGTCATCTGTCCGAAGAGTCCGAACGAGACGTATCTCTACTGCGTTTCGTTCTAAGCCTAATTGAATACCGATAGCGGTATGTTCGCGATATGTAATTCTTTGATATTTTGCCTAATTCCAACACAACTTTTACGATACTGATATTTACTTCAATCAAATGAGTTGTGTTGGCAGACAGGTGGCGATGTTAACTGGAGTGCTAACTTGTCATTCAGGTGTGTTTCACGCATGCTTTGCCTATTTGAGCACAATTAGTGGACGAGAATGTGAACACCCAGCAATGGCCCGAGCTGTAGCCGAGAGTATGCACTGAGACCAATCTGAATAATTCTTTTTACAAAAGCTTGCCGTACAGAATTAAATATATTCGAGACATTTTAGTAAAATCACTTACACAAAACTTAATCTCTTTCGCATTGGACTAGACGCATTTTTAATTAATTTAAGAAGGCAAAGATGTGTGAGAACCAATCGAGTTTTCAAAGTCCGATAGCATTAGAAGCGCCAGTGTTAGAGCGAAGCGGCTATGTACAACACGGGGAGTCTAGAAGAGGTATACACTAGAATACTGCGGAGTGAAGTTATTGTGACCTAGTGTAAATACTGCCGCAAGTCGGGGCTAAATCAGATCTCGCCAATACTTAGTAGACCGTCGCCGGCAGTGTGGCAATATCATAGCAATATTATAATGAAAATTATTCTAAAAAATACATTGTCGCGACACTGGCCACACTGTGCGATAAAACGCCCGATCGGGCACAAATAAATAATTATCTAAAATTAACGTGAAACGAACGCACGAGCATTTATGTTGTAGCTACCATTATTATAAATTAACATCAAAATAAATGCATCATGTCACTATTATGTCACTGAACATAACGTTTTAAATAGTGATATAAAACTAGATGCTTAGCGATAAAGTTTGTGATTACACTAACTAATCTTCAATAACAATCAAAGTAATAGAACAGATTACTCCTAACGTATGAAATAAGTAGGTATAGTATGGAAGCATCGAAGGTAAGATTAAAGTCACAGACAAACATACAAGATGACAGGCAGAGCAATCACTGCTTGTATTCAAGGTCGCGATGTTGTATGCAGTCCTTAGGCACCACGACAGAAACTCCGGGATAAAATACTGATTACAATCTAAAATATATTTCATTATGAATTACATCTACAACTAATATTGCACACACATACACATTTCTTAACGTAATATTCACGCAATTGATACTTATAAAAGAAAAATGTGTATGCGTACAAAAATATAATAATCATACTAAAAAGAAAATGCATTTGATAATATACTTGTGCAGTTTAAAAGATAAAATAAAATATATGATTAAAAAAACATGTTTCATAACATCATCATTATATCCCCACACAAAATTGTTCTTAACATTTTAATGTGTGTTAGAAATTATAAAAAATAAGTTTCTCGATAATATGTTTCATTAACTATAATAAAAGCAATGTTTTACATTGCGCTGGATTTAGCTGCATAAGATAATAATTGCTAATTATAAGTTGTAAAATAAAATTGATTTTATAGCCGCGACTTACTTGTAATAATAATAAGATGGATGTATATAATGACCAATAAGTCAATGAACAAAAAATAATTCCTTTTTCGCAAATTAACATGCTTTAAAATTGCCTTCACAATAAAATAAGAATATTTGAAATACCTAGTCACAATAAAACTTTTACGGTTTATTTAATATAGCTACAGTCAGAGTTATTTTCGACTCTAGCGCAATCTAATTGCAAAATAAAAATTGATTTTATGTTATGATAATATAAAAAATAAAATGATAAAATAAAACACGTGACATTTAAAAACGTATGGAATGAATATCACACTAAGCAGAAATCCTCTCTATTTCGGTTATAGGTACTCGTACTTTCTAAATACGCTATATCCAGAGTCTACATATCTATGTTACGAAGATACATGTAAACAGGTCGGGTTAAAACCATTACTGAGAAAAAGGTATCTATGAATAATATAATATTTTCAACTGTCATAATATCCAGATAAGAATATAGCCAATTTTACAGGGAACAAGAAACAATGTTTCTAATAGATAGATCCGCTGTCACTTTCCAAAGTTATGGTTTCCACAACCGCACCCGTAATGACGGTAGTCTAAGATTATGACATATAGTTAACAGTAAACGTATGTATTAAGAAAATAGAATAGCACTTAACGTCTAGACTGTTCCGAGTAAGCGTAATACAGACATTATTTTTTTATAATTTCAGTCGAGTCATTCTCGATTTGAGAGGTGGCAGTCGCGGCGAAAACTTGAAACAGTGAAGGAAGGTATGTTTAGATCGTGTTTGCTTGTTATTTGACGCGACTGACGTTGTGTGTGTGATATTCCGAGTTTAGCCGAACCTATTCGCGGGAGGTTCGAGCGTTTCCGTTTAGATGCTGGACTTGGAGAAGGACACCCGGAGGTGGTTGGACTCCGAGAGCTGGTAGTTGTGCATCTTTATGAGAGCTGCCACGGCGTCGTCGATGCTCGGCAGCTGCACCAGCGCCATCTTGCGGTCCTTGCTGGAAGGGGAAAATATTATATATCATTAATAAAATATATAGAGGTCATATAATATATGATATCTCACATCAGACAAATTATCATCACACTTATTAGATTATGGAGGACTTTCTTTAATATTACATTAGCAAGTTGTATGTAAAAAGGTAATATAAATCAATATGAAACTCACGGGAAGAACTTGAACGCCTTGATAGTGAAGCCACGCTTAGTGAACGCTTCCTTGATGTCTTCCTCGGAAACAGTGGCTCTGTAGAAGAAATACAAACACGTTTTAAATTATATTCTTTTAATAAATTCTTGAAACAAGTGTTATTTTAATGCAATCTTATATACCTACAAAACAAATTTTTGTTTTATCTGCCTTTAAAGCGTGTCAACAGACAAACATTCACACTTTCAAATTTTTGCTATCACAAAAGTGTGTTATATTATGTTTTAAAAAGATTAAAGCACAACCGTCTTCTTCTGAGGTCAAAATCCTTCGGTTTACAAAAGACCTGACCTGCAAGTACCTAATTCTTGCACATTGGATGAAATTGGACGGAGAATTGGACCATAAGTTTCAGTGCAGATCATGTTATAACCACGTGGAACTTTCGACATAAAGAATTCACTGCAATTTTTTGAAAATGAGATCTATTTCTATTATAGAAAACTTTCAGTTCAGAGATAAATTGAACAGACTGAAACGAATACTGTCCACATTGAGTAAAAAAACTACTGGTTTAAAAAGACCTAGCTGCCAAAAAAACAGGACAGAATAGTTTTTTCGCACGCCAACTAAGTTATGGTTAATCATATTATTGTGGAATAGTAAACGTTGGCATATCGACCCTTATATTAAAAAAAATAAATAAATAAATTAATATCTTAAAAAAAACTTCTGCAGACGAAGTTGTATGTAGTCTTATAAGTAGCACTGACAACTAGACACCATAAGCTTCATTCCGGCAAACGCAGAGCACAGTTGCAGTAAAAGAGAAGAGAAACGGCATTCTGTGTAGGTTTTAGATGGTTTTACTTCATAGGTTTTATTTTTTTTACTCTAAAATAATGTCCCATATCTCTATTCCCTTTACATTCTTCTTCTTCTTGACGTGCCATCTTTTTTTTTACACGGAATAGGCCTACGTTTGACTACAGCCTGCCTGATGTTAAGAACCACTGTAGTCTAAGATGTTGCACGTTTGCCTCGGAGAAACCTATTTATTCTGGATTTGAAGACCTTAAGGGTTATAATTTTCTGGCTCCAAGTAGAGAGATCTCCTACGGGAGGTCTGCTATCATTAGGACAATTTTCACTTTTGACACAGCGGCGTGAAATAGGGATCTGGTGCTACATTAGATACATGTATAACTAAAATAAGTGAGAAGGGTTCACAAGTGTCGTGTGAAGTAACGTGCGAGATACTCACGGAATGTTGGACAGGTGGAGTGTGGCGCTCGGCGGGTAGATGTTCTGGTAGTTTTTGCTGCCAGGCTTCTTGAATCTGTGCAGCGGGCTCTGCGAGTAGTCCCTGGAATTATTGCAATGAGCATTGTAATACAGGCGCACCTAAATGTGATACAAATTTAAGTAGGATTTTTTAAAACTATATAGGCTAACGCGTGTCTGCAACTTGCCTGATGTTAAGCGACGTATATATATAATCTACGATGTAGCGCGCATGTCTAGAAGAAACCGATTCTCTCTCGATTTAGAGACCGATAGTTCGAGGGGAATAGAGATTCCGGCAAGGTTTCACAAGTTCACAAGTTTCCATGAAACGGTTTAGCAAATATAAGTTTTAGCTCCTTTCTAAGCGACAGTGAAACTGTCGTCTAACTTTACAAAAATAAAGGGTATGATTTCGTCAGATGGAACCTTTGCCTTGCCCTTCAACCATTGTACCTCGAGGATGAAATTTGAAATGAATTAAGAAAGTTAATCAATTCTCATGAACTTTTTATTTTTAACTAAACCAGGTCTGCATTTGACCATAGTTTGCCTGATGGTGAGCGTGATCGTGCTTACCCAATAAGAACCGGATCGTGTATTATCATCTACATCTACCTATCCAATTGTATCCTTCAGATTTTTATTATTAAGTACATAATTGGGCAGAAATTTAGAGTTACGACCGGTGACTCCCGCTCTTGATTGTTTCTAGTGCAACGGCTAGCTATTTGCACCGGGAACGATTAAGGGCGGGTTATTTAGTTAATTTGCCATTTAGTTTTGTTTTATTTGACTTATACATGTTAAATAAGAAGTACATAATATAATTGAGTTACCTGGTGAGTCCTGCATCGGGCTGGCCCTCCTTAGGCAGCTGCACTGTCTGGTGCTTGCTGAGCATCACACGCATCGCCTTGCCGAACACACGCAGCTTGTCCATGTGGGTCATCGCTGGAATACATATGTATGTATACAATAAATTATAATATTTTGATTCAACATGTATTTTTGTTAGTTGGGGGAGACCTTTGCCCGGGAGTGGAACAGTATAGGTTAATCTATATCTAAATATAAAAAAGTGGTGTTAGTTACACTATTTATAACCCAAGAACGGCTGAACGGATTTAGCTGAAAATTGGTAGGCAGGTAGTTTAGAACCAGGATTGAATTGAATAAAATCCAAAATGTGGTTTTTTATTACCCATTAATCAAGTCTGGTTTTTTATCACACCTAAAAACCATCAAGTTTGTTGTTTGATGTCGGTTAAGGAGCATTCGCAGCGGAAAAATACTACACATTTCTCCAGAGTTTCAGTTGGTTTTTTATTGCCTCTAAGGCGACACAGAGTTCGCCGGGTCAGCTAGTAAAAAATATATGATATAACATATTTAATAACAACGGGTACGTAGCATGGTGGCAGGATATTTCTTTCGTACAGATTAACAAAGGAGTATTAATACTTTGATAAGGTTTACATATTATTAGACTCTTTTAAAATCATAATCATCATCCACGAAACTATTCGTCATAGTCATAGTCATATCATTTATTTGCAAATTGTAAAGATATAAACACTTAACAATGACCCTGATAGGGTATGCAAATATGTACATATGTATATGTAAGTCTGAGTGAGAAGATTCGTAAGAGTCAGATTAACTTCTTTTTCTTAAATAAATGAAATGTATTGCAACATTTTAATTTTATTGTAGTGACTACTAAGTTTAAATATTTATATAGCTATTAGAATAGTTTGTTCTTTCTTTCTTTCTGGGTCACTGATCAAAGCACATTTGTGCGAAACTTTGTCCTAATTACTATTAAATTAAACTTTTTTATTGGAAAATGAGCGAAAATAATCACGACCGGCAGGATTCGAACCTGCGTATTTCGGATTACCGTCCCGAACGCCTTAACCACTAGGCTACGGTCTACTAACTGCCAGGCGCGAAAATCCACACTCATTTCCATACACTTCAGACTGAACGGCTGATGGCGCCACTTGTGCTGTCAGAATATGTCTAACAAGCTATCTATTTTCGCTCATTTTCCAATAAAAAAGTTTAATTTAAAACAACCATAGTGCAGGTTTAGCACTTAATAAAAATTAACTCATAATTACTATTACTCGCTAGACTGTTACTAAAATTCACTGATATTAACGGTTCAATGGATTCTTTTAATATTATTGAAACGAATTGAAAAATTTACTATGTACAATCTAGACAAAGAAAACAGTGATATTTTATGCTTATTCTAAGGCAAAATGTGTCAAAGAGAATACAAAAAGTATAATACTCGAGGATTTGTATCGCAATGATTTATAAATGGGCCAAGGAAGGCGAGATCAGATATCTCAGAAGCCCACTGAATAAACAATGACACTTCATATTAAAGGGAGAGCAAACTACAATAAGCGGAGAACTACAAGTATTTACACTGACAGTCCTAAACAAATACAGGGAAAAACGTGAGCGTGGGTCTTATGCATATAGAAATAAGGTTGGTTTTACTTACCAAGATGGGCTTGGTGCGGCTCGGCCATCTGAATCAGAGCTGAATCCTTCTTGTTGTAAAGTATCTTCACTCGCTGCACGTCCCCGTACACGCCTACATTCAAAAATATATCTCAGAATAGGACAGAGTAACCCCACACAATAATATGTCATGTACGGACAATATTTGCCCCAATTGTGTATCGATATGTGGATACAAACAATCAAGTCCCCGGAATATTAGTTCACCAAATAACGTTATGTTTTGTGCGGAGTGTTATTACAAGTGTCGTTTTAATGTAAGGACACAATCAGAACTGCGCTCGATGTTTGAGAAAAGAAACCTAAAAGAGCCAACTGAAAGTTACTACATTGAGAAGTTTACTCGGACATATACACAGGATATTTTAGTAAAAACGGCTTTTAAATATATAATAATGTCGTGAAACGGGACAGTCGGAAAATGATACAAGAAGAAAACGATTCCAAGCTCTAAACTGGTCACGTTAAGCTTTCAATTAATGCTTTAGCGGTTGCCATCTAGAACTATGGTTTTGACTGGCTGTGTCAAGCGAATTACTGCAAATAATCTGTTTCTACTGTAACATTGACGTGTAGTCCGCGTCTCTTGTACAAGCTAGGCGAGAGAGCGGCCACCACAAGACGCCGCAGGGCCTGTGTGAGGGGAGCGGTCTCTAGAGCGCGTCCTGCGGGCTACGAGCGCTCGGGAGCAGAACACAACACTGGGTAAACAACTAACTAACTTAGCTACGTCTAACGTGTCTGAAACACAAATTGTCACACGAGTTAATAAAGCGAGTCGATAGTGTTATCAAGCGAAGCTTCCACACAGGTCGGATGCGGTTATCAGTATAGAAATCGAGAATGTTAGCTGACAATTTGTCTTCCAGGCGACAGGGCTCGGGAGCGATATTAATGTTTTAATATAAAATACGGAATGTATGTGCACACGTACCGAAAAGGGTAAAGAGAGCATCAGGCGTGACCATCTAAAACAATAGGAAAGAGAAAAGAGACAGTTATAAATAGTCGTAAAAGATATTCGACATCATATCTATAAATAAATTAGCAACTTATTTTAAGGAGTTTAATAGAATATATGTATATGTGCAACGGCCTGTAACGTCGATATTAGTGAATGCATTAGTCAATATGGCGCCGGGCGGGCACCCTCGCGGCCGGGGCTGACGTTACCGGCTATTGTGTTAGCGTCATGAATCAATCTGCCAATAAACATAGAACTACGAATATTTGGCCTACAATTTTAAGTCTATAAGCGCCAATCGTTTCTGTATATTTTTGTAATTCATTTGTATCATTATCGGTGTAATTATAGTGATGTTTATGGTTGAGATGGGTATATAGTGTGTATGTACCTCCTCGTTCAGGTTGGAGACAAGCAGCACGGTGGCGAGCGGCAGCGGTGGCGCGGCGAGCGCGCGCAGGGCGGGGGACGCCGGGGTCAGGGTCAGGGCTCCGAATGCCGGCAGGCTCACTCCGCCCACACCTACTCCATACGGAGACGCCAGACCTGAACCCAGGCCCAGGAACTGCGGCGCCAGGACTCCACCACCTGGAAATATCATTTCAACACTGCACCATCGCCCTTTGCCCATCAATTTGCTATATCCAAATTTGTTGTTTTAAAAAAATACCTGGAAAATCAACAAATTATAATTTATGAGCTGAAAAAATACAGCTTCACTTCTAGTGTTATTATATATACGAAGTATAAGACTTTTATAGTTTAGTCCACGCATAAGGGATTTTATCAAGTATCTTTAAATAATAATAGAGCCTCTTTCACATCTTAATTATAACAATACCATAGATAGAAAAATATGTACATTGCAAATATAAACATTTCGAGAGAGAAAATGTACGCATAAACAAAATCGGATAGAAATATTAAGAAAACGGCGTAGTCAAAAATCTCTCATTGAAACGAACGAGCGAACCTTATTTTCTTGGAGTTGAGAGAACAAGGGCCATTATTTAGCAGTACAAAAGGTAGAAAATATTGCAATACTACAAATGATTCCCACATATTACGATCCTCTGCGGTGCAGTTCAGATTTATGTGGGATCATTAGTCGTAGCGGGAAATTTAGCATTGAAATATGTATAATAAACAAGAAAAGAGCTAACAGGGAATGGCAAATGTTATGCGGAGAGGCAATTTGGATCGGACTCGTTCTGAAGGTACTAGAATATTCTCGCAAGCATCAACTATATGCAACCGAGCGAGAAGTGAGAATAAACAGGGAGGGATTAAATAAAAACTAAATACTGAAGACAGCCATTCGAAACAGATTAAGAGCTAAATACAAACTCCAGAAGACTGCCTACTTCAACGAGTTCATATGTAGGTAACGTGCAAGCAATGTGCGGAGGAAGAGTCGTGGCCACGAAGGTACTACTTGATAGAGGCTACAGCGCAATAGTATGCTTTTATCGCTCACAAATGCAGACGAAATTACCAATTTTAACCAATGAAACATTTTCATGAAATCATGAATAAAGATTTACTTAATTAATACGATTTTAATGACTTTAGAACATCGTAGCTGTCGTAGCAATTGCTACGCTCAGCCTGCTACGCGTTATTACATTCAATTTCAACTTGCATAGCTTCCGGATACAGTATGAACTCATTTTAAACCGACCACAAAAATAATCTTAATGTGCGCTGGTATTTTTTAAACACACTTTGTTAACCATTATTTGTCTATTTGTGAAAGATAGATCTCAAAATGACGTGAAATCCTTTCAATAATTTCAAACAGTATAAAATTGGTAATTCATCATACGTTCATGCGTCGATAGAGCACGTTGCGCTATTGCTCAGAACTCAGAGGGCGTGCTTCGAGAAGCGTCGAGGTGCCAAAGGCTCGGAGTATACAAGGACTAACTCATCCTGTTCGCGAGGGCCAGTGCCAGGCGGGCCCGAAGCGGCATCAACTCACTGGACAACAGCTGGTGTGCATCTCCGTCGCCGCTCGGGAGGGTAGGGTTTGTGTAGTCGCGCGATTTGTCGTTGTTGTATTTCACGTTGAGACAAGTCATCTTGGAGTAGTCGATGCGCAGTGTGCAACACCCGTTGTAAATGTTCTGGCCGTCAAGAGCCTGCAACAAAAATGAAAATACTTTTTAGAAATGCCACATAAGTATTAATTTGGTATTTTTGTAGAGTTCTGAAATTCTTCATTCTGTTTTAACTTCAAAAGATTGAGTTCAAAAGATTTAGAAATTTGTTTTTGTGTTAGTTTTTACACAACATAATATAAATATATATTTTCATAGAGACTTGTAGTTTAAAATACATTGTATTATTATAATATGAAGGAAATTCATTTGGTATTTCAAGTAATCATTTTAGTATTCATCCGTGTACAAAGCATGTTCCTACATTCATCTTCCAAAAGGCATACAATATCGAAATTGGTCGTATACGATGGAAAAAAGGAGGAAAATGCTTGTTCATGAGCGTGTCAAACCCGTAACGTCCCCGAGCACCTATTTGTTTGGCCGCGGAGCCTGCGGGGCGCCGATAACGCCACATCGCGATAGAAATGGGAATTAATTAAAATGCAACAGCACTCAGAGCATCCGAGGCTGCTTTATGCTTCTCGCAAAAACGCTATAGCTCTTTTTTTAATGAAAAGGTGATGCGAGTTTCAGTTTCGGCCATTTCGACCGAATGCAAAGAATGTAGCGACGGCTGTGTCGGAAGTTTGGAAAGCTTTTCAGGTGTTGAATGAAAGCTTTCACTAATGATTTGCATTTGGCACAGATATTTGGTAGCCGTGATAGATTTAATAGATTCCATTTATTTGAGTGCAATATAAATATGTTATGTCTTATCAAAAATAACGAATATACAATTTGGGTCGAGGTATAGGTACATAGAACAAACAAGTACATTTATTATACGAGTATAAATAATTTTCCAGCTAACACCAGTGCTTTGTTTACGTCTTTAGATGTAAACATATACATTTTTTGTAAGACATAAATCAAATACAAAATATGTATCCATAAAAATATGAAAACGCGAGCAGATATTTGAGAAACCTTAATAGGTAAAACATCGTATTGTTAATCTATTGTCTCGAAAATCGAGCTGGGGTGTTAGTATCTTCGGTGTCAAATAAATTTTCCTCGCCTTTCTATTAAATTATTTTCCGAACCTTTTTCGGCAAACCGTTTCATTAGAACCTTCATTTTCATCCCTCGCAGCCAATTCTAAATCAAATTTATTAATTCAAACAATTAACAGTTTTCTACGGCAGCGGAATTGTTGCGAAAGAATTTGGTAATTTCCAGTAAATTGTACTGGTATTGAAAACAAATGAAAAACATTCTTATATTTTAGTAGAACGACTTTTTTACAGAAAACTATTGTAAGATTGACACGATCAGTTTTGATAATAATTCGTGCACCACTCGTTTAGTTCATGTCTTATTTGGACTTGAACAACTTGATTTTTGAAATCGGTATGTATAGGTATATTCTGTAAGAGTAAAACATCGAATTAAAAAGAAACGTCTTGCACAAATATTTAAGTAACTTGCCGGAAAACTTTTGGACAGGACATCAAAATTAAAAAGCTCGAATTAAGAGTTGTTAAATTCCGGTCGTAATTTAGAATTACTTTTTGTAAGCCGTCATCTGTCAAATCAATTATGACATCTTTACAACGAAGTCCATTAGCCGAATAAAAATTCTTTGGATTTCATGCCTGGACATGAAAAGACAAGCTAAGTAATAGACGATTCATTTTAAGACAAGGGTATGGAGCATTAATTTTTAAAAGGTGACGGCAATAGGGTTTTTACCCAATTCTTGCTTGAGACAGGGACAAGACTCATCAAAATTTAAAACACTTAAATATGTTTTAATTTCGGCACAAACGAGTATAAAGTAATTAGTCCTGTTATGGCGATTTAAATTGACACGGACCGTTTTCATTAATATGGGTAAACCATTATCCCTGTAATATGATGGCAATTAGTGTAAGTAAATTTATAAGAGGAGTCTTTAATGCGTATATTGTTCATTTATAATAGAAGAGGTGATCATTGCAAAAGACTGTTTACGTTTTAGATAAATATCTTTGTAAGCGCTTTAATAGTATGTTAGTAAACTGTATATTATCTTTTACTAACGTTACATATAAACGACTTGTACAATGTTATAATAACTGTACTTGACCATGACTAATGCTGTAATTAAGTATTTATAATTAATGTGATATTTGCAGTAAAAAGAAGTACACTTACACCTTTAGAAAACAATAAAAAAATTGTAGTGAGAAGAGAGGCAAAAGTTCGATGTCGGAACGTGGGATATTGGCAGTAGATTTAATAAATTTCTGTTCTATATGCAAATGCGACCCCCTGATGTGTAGACGTGAATAGATTGGCTCGTTTAAACGCTCAACTTATATGGAAATGCGAAAGGCACGCAAGAAAGCGTGGAAGAGGATCGCTTTCGATACGTAATTAGTTTTGTTGCCTTCGCGGTGCCCAATTCGATTTTATATACACCGAATTTGCTACACATATGACAATAACTCTGTATTATAATTGGGAAATGCAATGCAGAGTACATAAAGATAATTGTTGTGAAAGTGTCGAACTCGAGTGTTGTAAGTATTCCGACAACCATATGGCCCTCTGTCCTGGTACAATAGCGAACAGATGAGACAGTTATAATATGATTTTGCTCTTCGTATATTGTTAGGTTTTCATTAATAAAATTTCACCAAGTAAGCAGCCGTTCGAATTTATTCCTAGAATATATTTTCATCATTCTGAAAGTATATTTGTAACTGGGCGTTTGTCGTGGATTTGTTAAAGAAAAGAATAAGAAAAAGTATAAGGGGCCAAGGACTTTGAATTGCAGATTAATTTCTTACTTTTTTATAAGCTTTTCGGAGGTACTGTAACGACCCACTACCTATCTACCTATATATCTCTATTTTTTTTTGAAACTATATCTAACTTATAACTATAAATTGTAATTATGACTAATTAATAACTAACATACCGCTGATATACGTCTGATCATTGTATCTACTTTAACGAACCCTATTAGATAAGTATATGTGATGTCTTTAGTACAGCTGACCTAATTTTGTCGTCTTCTTGTTAATTAATCTTACAACTTACTTCTTCCCAATTGATATTATACTAATGTTTTACCGTGTACTCTTTCATTACCTCAAACCCATTGCTTAATTCCTATTTCTAACAATCTAGTGTTTAGAACTCTTATATAATAAATCACGTTAGTACAAACATAGAATCATACTGATAGATGTTTAATTATAATCTCTCTCACTAAACCCTGTTTATCAATGAGGTCAACAAAACTATATAGAGATTTACTTCATCCGTTCATAGATTAATAATGTTAATTGCTATCTTTATAAATGTTTATTATTTAGGCTCGCCTTTGCGTACCAATCAGTCAAGAATTTAACTGAAAAGCACAGAAAATGCTCCATTCCAACGCATTTTCCCATGGTAAACATATAATTTCCACGAGATCTAAACCCCTGACAAAAGCGGCCTTTCCTATCAATGATAACTCAATCTTTTTCTAGCTGAATGTATTTACTTTTATTTTTATTCATTTGTTTGATTATGACCTACCTAACAAAACCTCGCTCGAACTTTTGACATGATTCCCTACGAAATGTGATCGTCTAGTTAGTTAGAACGCCTAGGTCATACGTAGCAACCCTAATTCTTTAAAGATGAACAGAAAGGAACCATAACCTAAATGGAGTCTACACTTCAAAGAAAACTATCGTAAATATAAAGGTCAGATTAATCCTAACAAGGTTATGACGAAGAAAAGTTAAATACATTTAGACATTCTAGGTAATAATTCCTGATCTTGGCTGAGTGTGTAGTTACTCATAAGTAGTAGAAAAACAACAATAATGTTACGTCATCTCTATTATTCACTTTCCAACAGCTGGGTTCCTGGTTGGTGATAATTTTGCCAACGTACGAAACCCTAGAAAACACTTCTGAATTCTACCGTATAACAAAGTGACCGAGATTAGATAACTTATCTGTAAATAATTAGTTATTAATCTAATCAGCCAAAAATAGGAACTATACTATAAAGGTCTTCAGTGTTATATCACGAAGTAAGGTAATATTCTCATAAATAAACAATTAGGTTATATTCCCTATTTATTTTGTAAAGGTAATTGTTTTCAAAATGATATTTATAAACCATATACAACTGTAGTAATTTTATCATATTTTTAAATTTATTATTTTGTCAATAAATATACTCCCAACACAACTTCTGCCTTTAAGCAAGTGTAGCTTAGTTTACTTTAATTTAAATCGCTCCAACATTTCCATCAGGCGCTATCTTGCGAAATAGAATAACTTACTTTTGTATTTAAAAGAGTCATAGTTTATATTTCTAGAATTGATATTCATTCAATAAATAGTCTCTCAACTTTATTACTGTCATTTAAGCATGCGTAGCTTTGGTTAGATTTTAATTGATAATTTGCTATGATGTTTTCAATAGGCAATAAAAGAACTTCGTTTAAATAACACATGTTCCAGATAGCAGCTCCCGCTGTTTATTTCAATTAATTATCCGACTTGTATTCATTATAGCGTGTATTTATTTAATGTGAACTTGTAACCGTTCATAATCATAATTTCCAATTTTAGATGAATGTTCCCTAACTACCGCAACTTCTACGTTTTATTTGATATTACAAACTTTCTTCCAAAACTTAATTATTCGGTTCACCCTTAAATTACGCCCTATAATTTAAACGCAGTTGGTTTTATTAATTCCGCTAATAGCTCCGCGCTATTTTACGTCCCCGTCCTACTTCGTAAATCATACACAAACTTTCGTCTTATACCAAATTTCAAATAATTATCTACCTCCCTATAACCTATCATCCTAATCTAATGCAGATCTCTTCTCTAAATTATTCCTTACTTCTTACTTACCTGTATCTCCCTACGCTAATCCCTCAACTAAACCTACTTATCAGAATGAACCCTAGCTTCTCCTATCCCTATCCCTGCCTACTCAAAATAATATATCAGGATACTAGCCGCCGAATAACCTAGGACGACCAGTGGAACTAGGGGGGAGGAATTTAGGATGCGGAATGATTTTCCCAGATTCCCCTAATCCAGACTCAGATTAGAGAGGGTTTCTACTAACCCATGGCCAAAGGTAGTCGCGGCCGAATCGGGAGGAAATGAAGGTAGACATACAACATTTATCCAGCGGACAGCCAGAATAATGCCGGGTATAATAACAATCAAGGGCTTTAAACCACGAGAGTTTAAAGGTATCTAATCTACTTTAGCAAAGCAGTAATTAGTCACTCAAATACTAATTACAACATGCAATTACTAGCTCAAGCGGGATCCCAGATTTAAACTTTACGGGTAAATTAACGCGTTCACTGGGTAATTTGGATCTATTATTAAACCTTATATCACATTGCCTTCGACTTTGGACGACTACTTGGTGAGCCTGACAGGAGCAGGATATGCTTCAATCTTCCCAAATCCGAACGTCAAATGTGATATTTATACCATGACTGACAATTAACTCTGGCGACCACATCGTAACACTGATTGGATCAGCCCCTTCGGAACACCCAAGCCAAATGTCCGTCAAGATACCAGGTATATGCACTTAAATTGGCATACTTTCAAAACTAAATTTGTGACTTAATGATTTTATCAGGAAAGGAAATGCTACCAATATTTAAATTTAATAATTTTAAAATAAATACCCTATTTTCCATTACCTTCGACTTTGGGCGACTACTTGGTGAGCCTGACAGGAGCAGGATATGCTTCAATCTTCCCAAATCCGAACGTTAAATGGAAAACTTATACCTTGACTGACAATTAACTCTGGCGACCACATCGTAACACTGATTGGATCAGCCCCTTCGGAACACCCAAGCCAAATGTCCGTCAAGATACCAGGTATATGCACTTAAATTTCAAAACTAAATTTGTAGCTTAAAGGTTAAAGGAACACTCCAAAAGTTAATCAAGGAAAGGTAGCTCAAATGTTATGGATGAAAGATGAGATTTTGCTTACTCAGGGATTGGACACTTCCGTCCTCCTCGGCGACCCAGCGATGAAAGAGGGCGAACTCGCGCCCCTTCCCCCTTTTATGCCAAAGTATAACAAAGGCTTCGCTATCTCTTTCTTTCGCTTCCTATCCCGTTTCCCCTAATCCTCTCCGGTGTGGTCCCATGTGACTATTCCCCAAAATTCGGTACATCTACCTAAATAAATCATCATTGATTTCCAAATAAGTAACTAATACAATAATTTATTATGAACTCCTATTATAAAATCCTAATGGTTTTTTAGCCTTTTGATATTTATTTTAACAAACTCTTTTTTTTTTATTATTATAAATTAATTCAAAACAAATACTTCAATAACTTTATGTGTAATTGGATTTAAAATATTATTATGTAATTACTTTAATGTAAACATACAAACTATGTGATATCATTTTTGATTTAATAACCTCTGTTTATAAATAACTTACTATGAACTATAACACAAATTCCTGTGAATAGTTTTACTAATAAAAATTATGTTCTAACATTTCCAATTTGTACAAAGTAATTCGACCAAACCCGGTTAGTACTCGTAATGTACCGTACCCTCTATCCACAACTGGCAACCCTTTAAATATCATGCGACTTTTAATGACTATTCTTGGAAATTTGGCCTACGTGACTTTCAACACGCTAACATATTTCTCGGAACCCGAAGCCTTCGCGCACACAAAAAAACCTTCATTATTGCGCTTCCGTTCAAATCCGTCCTTAATCATGCAATGCATTTGTAACCGAAGTAATTACCCAATATCTAATATTGACAACCAACTTAATATTACTGAATATTATTTACAAGACTCTTGAAACAAATATCCTACGAAATCTCATGTCATAATAGATCAATTTTGACTAACAATTACTACTCAAACCGATGCGTCGTCCAAGATTACAACTGTCTTCCATATTACCAACCGTCGAGTAAATGGAACAATACGGCTATTTCCGTTCAAAATATTATCTTATTATGTGAAAAACAGTTCTAATTGTCTATAATTCTTCTAATGATACTCATACAAGACTTTTTTAACAAAGAAGATAATTAATGCCGATATATTTAATACCAAACTTATGTTTATCAATTAGTTCTACCTTTTTTTGTAAATCAATTGACCTTAAACTTCTTTCAATGTTGAGATGAAACCTCTTTCGTTGAATGTAGGTATAAATCCTTCTTTGTTAATTTTAACATAAACTCCTTCGTTGAATTTTTGCATAAAACCTTCTTTGTAGAATGCGAATATTGGAAAAATAGGTTAGTATTTAGTTTTTACATGTGTATTTTTGAGATATATTCATATTTGTTATGTTTATATATTTTTATTTAATCGATTGCAGAAAATGAGAGGTATGCTTATTTTTTGGTTCGCTACAATAGGTATAAAACCTTCTTTGTTAAATTTAAACAAACTCCTTCATTGAACTTTTGCATAAAACCTTCTTTATTAAATGCGAACATTGGAAAAATAGATTAGTATTTAGTTTTTACATGTGTATTTTTGAGATATATCCATATTTGTTATGTTTATATATTTTTATTTAATCGATTGCAGAAAATGAGAGGTATGCTCATTTTTGGTTCGTTACACTCGCCCCCGAAAAGAGGATTTAATAGCGGCTAAACCTAAATAGTTGACAGACGAAATAAAAGACTCTTTTCTTGTTTAATAAAATATATTTTATTATAAGTTTTACCTGTTTACTGGTTACCTTTGAAAAACATTACCATTACCTTCTATAAAACAATATCATTACCTCACTTGGAATCGTCTCAAATTTTAAAAGAACCAATTTAAACTTCGTTAATCTTTTCATTTCCAAATCTAAACTTTACAGAATGTAATGTGGCCCTAAGTGTGTGGTGTGTTATTTAAACCTAATGAATAAATAAAAATAAGCTCCCGTTTCGTATCTATAGAATAGCCTGAGAATCATTGACGCAAAATTGTCCTTTCCCCTCGAAATAACCAAAGTACCCAAAGGAATGAGTTGTGAATTCACCAACCGCTAGTCAGTATAGTTCTGACGATCCATCAACCCAAACCTGATTTATCCGCTTGACCTGGGATCGACCGAACCACCCTCAAATACTTTAGTTAAGTGTTTCTGGTTCAAAACAATAGATTGCCAGAAATAAACAGGCCTCTTACAGTACAAATCGTAAGCATATCCCAATTAATCACAAGGAGTTATGTGTAGTGTTCGATGATGCCTATTCTAGCATATTATGGTAGCTTCATGTGTAGTTAAGTCTACAAAAAAAAGTAGTAAACCTACTGTAAAACACTAACCTAACTTCACTCTCCTTTTTTGTAGACCATTGTAAGTGTACGAGTTCAATTTTGGAAATGAATTGACCTATTCAGAAATCAGAAATTCTGGTTTTGTCAAAACGCCACTGCACTCACACTGATACATCATTCAGAACCTACTTTCGTGGTCATTCATTCCACGCTTTGACAAACCCGAAAACCATCAATTTCCGAACTAGAAGATTTGGTTCAAAATTACGTTTAAATTTTGACAAAACCAAGCTACTATTTACCTTGCTTTACCTTTACCAAAAAGATTTATCTTACCTTTTTTTTTTTTTTATTGCGGCGCCTGATAAAATCAAGGCTAATAAAAATCCTCTTCTTTGTTCTATCTCAGCTCCTGATAAAATAAACTAACACGTATTATGTAATACAGTTGATCAATAAATGAAATTCTTTTCATTTCTAAACCCCTGATGAAATTTAACTAACAATCTCTTTCTCATCTCCCTTTTCTCAATAGGCAAGTATCTATAAACTCTTTGCGTACTATTTGCGTACTTATACATCAAACATTTAGCGTAGGTATTCTCAAAGTTCATTATAAATAAAATGGGTTCATTAATCGACAAGGTCCTTCTACAGCCGCAATAGTGTGCAATCATCATTTTATTAATTTTAGACAATAGTTGCTTTAAATAAACTTCAAATATAAACAAGGCCCATTTACAGCCGCTACAATAATATGTCCTAATGCTGAAATAATGTGAATAAGCTACCAATTCTAGTTTTAATTTTTACCATGTGTATGGCAATCTTAATTATGCAACATTATCTGTGAAGCGCGATGGCGCGGTAAATTTAAATTTAAAATTCTCGTTCCGCACTCTGTGGTTAACTTTATGCAATTGTAACAAACTCAAACACATTGTAGTTTTAATCTTGATAATTACTATCAATAAATCTTCTTCTCTAATATATATATTTAATAATATAGCACAAATAGTATATTTAAAAATGTAAAGTTGATTCTACCTAGAAGTAAGATAAAAACGAGTCTGTTTTGAAATTAAGTATTACTTGGTTATGTATAACTGTGATATATTATGACATTATGGACAATAAAGGAATTCTATTCTATTCTATTCTATTCTGGATTCGGATCTATTCATTGCTCAAATAAAAATGTACTTTACACATATTTTCTAATATTATATTATAGGCTAATATTGTATATTTTAAAATGTTGTTTGTGTCAATAAATTATTTATTTATTATTTATTTATTTATTTATTATATTTAGTATCTATTCTATTCTATTCTTAAAACACAAAGGTACATGGAATTATTCTAAATACAAAACATCACTGTTTTTTTTATGAACCATATCTATTGGAAACTGTTTTATATACCTACAAATGTCTATTGCAGCGCCCCCTGGGATCCGTAACACATGACCATATATGAATTCAAACCCAAACCACGTCACCGAAAAACGCAACAAATAAATTTGAACTGATAATCAAATTTATCAGAAAACCACGAACGCTAATTTCAACCAAAATTTATCTTACCCTAAACCATGTCTATATTAAGTACATCGATGCCATTGTGTGTTTTTTTTTTTTTTTTTTTTTTTTTTTTTTTATAAATCTATTTTATTATTATTATTTATTATTATTTATTATTATTTATTATTATTTATTATTATTTATTATTATTTATTATTATTATTTATTATTATTATTTATTATTATTATTTATTATTTATTATTATTTTTTATTATTTATTATTATTTATTATTATTTTATATTATTTATTATTATTTATTATTATTTATTATTATTTATTATTATTTATTATTATTTTTTATTATTTATTATTATTTATTATTATTATTTATTATTATTTTTTATTATTTATTATTATTTATTATTATTTATTATTATTTTTTATTATTATTTATTATTAATATTTATTATTAGTAACTCACTTTTATGTCTAGAATACAGATTTTTTTTTTTTTATTGCAACATACCTAATTATTGTTAATAACTTTCCTAACCAACCTATATTCTTCTGCAACTGTTTCAACTAAATAAGTATCTTTGTTTAAATTACATCAAAGTCCTTATTAAACTTGATTTTATTTATTACTAATTCTAACCCATTCCCTCATAAGGTTACTCCGCTTTACTTACTCCAAAACAATATAACGGAAGAGCTGCAGACTAATTGTGAATAACTATACTTACTATTTGCTAGCCCGTATGACTGAAAAATTGAGTTACAACCACCAACCAATCCCCTTATTTTAATTCGTTAAACTTCAATGAATAACTGTTATATTATTATCCTTTTATTTGTCATCATTACTATTTGTACTATTTTGGTGTCTATCCTATGGTTACCGTATAATAAATTTAATATTATTTTTATTTTCCCTCATGAATATAATACTTCTCATTTTTTTTATAAATCTTTTATTATTATTAATATTATTATTATCATTTCCATTCGAGGATAAGACTACACAATATTTATTTCCGTAAACCTAAACCGCGCGTAAAGCCAAAACGTTCTAATCAAAAAGGTTTAATAAGATTATATGTGCAACCTCTTGATTAACCTAACATAACCGAAAAAGTTTACCTACGTAAAGTAAAACCTCTTTGGTAGCATTTTTTTCCTGCTTCTAATTCTTCAAATTAAATCTCTTCCTATAAAGTTTTAGTATGTGCAGTACTAACAAAAATTAGCTATCTATCTAATACTGACAAGTGATACTGGAAAGAAAAACCCCAAGGATTTCGGATAGATTACAATTTATTAAACTTGTAATATCACAATTTAATGCAGCTTAATCAATTCCTAATCTTCATATAAAAATATTGCTCTTACTGAATAAACTTCGTATTACTCACAAAATGATACCTACGAATGCATAAATAAATTTACTCAAACCAAACCATAACCAAAACTTTTAAAACCCAACTCTGGTGAATCTAATTTGTTGAATATTATAAAACCTCTAATCTGCCACTTCATTTATCATTTTTCTTTCATTTCATTTCTAATACCTAGCTATATCTAATATTTCCGCATTTTATAATTACTTTAAGTTAATAATCACTTATCCCTACCGATGACAACTAACAACCGTTTCTACTATTATAACTCATTATTTAACTCATTCAATAAGATTTTTAATTATAATCTAATAACGATTTAACCAACGCGTGATGTTATTAGAACGCTAACTCTCTCCTTACAACCGTTAATCTACTATACAAATCAACATATCAACCTATGTTTGTTGAAGACCAATATTAACTCTTTCTATTTTTAATTTTAAGCATACTAAATTTAATTTCGCGTATAACTACATATGCTTATGCAATAACTATCTAACAATTTATGCACAATGAAACCTCCTTCGTTTTCAAATAACCTATTATACGCTCCCAAAAAGGTTTGCGTTTCATGCAAACTCTCTAGTGATTTTCCCGCGCAAAAACCACAATTATGTTATCTGTGCCTATAAAATTATTTCTTCTCTCGTTTTCCGCGCACGCCCACATAAATTAAATATATTCAATTCATTTAAAGAAATAATCAAACACAATGGACCCCATTTTAGCTAATTTAACCGCCCAATTTCCCATTCTTTTCGATCCTTCCGATGTTAATTCCAATAATTACGAATTACACATTCAATCTATGCACAATTTGTTGACAAAATATAATTTACTTTCTCCTAATCCAATTTCTATGTCGCAATTAAAACGTAAATGCAAAGACTACAGTTTATAATAAATTGTATATACTACTTTCTCTTTTATTTCCTACGTTTTCTATCTACAACCGTTTTTATCTTTTATTTTCACCTAAAACGTTCACTAATTTTATTCAAATTTTCGCGGGTTCCAACTGTTGGTTAACTATGCTATAATAACAATAGAATTTTTTGACTTGACTATCAAATAAATAGGTTTCCTAATGACTTTTTATAATAATAAAACTTATCAAACATTTCACTCATACAACACAATAAAATTATTATATATTGCTCATAACTAAATTTTCCTATCAGTCGCGTAAAACGAAACGCCTATGAAATGAAACGACCAATCGTCCAATCAGAGCTCGCGACGTCACATTCAATATCCAACATGTCCCGTCAAACACCATTTAGTGTTGTGATAAAATTGAACACACAACAATTTAAAGTTAATCGAATGAAAACACAAAACTAATATCCTATATTTCATCCTTTAATTTACAAAGATGTACAGTCTCTTTGTAGTAAATGTTTATTCACTATTTTAATGTAGAATTAGTTTATTTTTTTTTTCCTGAATAATAAAATATATAAATATTAACAAAAATATCAATCTCAAAAAAAAAGAAAACATAATTTAACATTTGAATAATTATTCTTCTTCTTGTAAATACAATAAAAATGTGATTGTAATGCAATTAATTAATTACGCACAAAAATCTCAACGCAATAAATCTTATAGACATGTTTTGTTTTCCCTAACTTCCAAGTACTAGCTATTAGAAATTCCTAAATTATCCAATTCTACTCAGATACCAATTGTAAATTATAATATTATCTAAGACATTTTGTTATATTTTTTTTTTTTATAAAGCGTGAAAATACAATATTCAAACATACACAATATATTGTTTCTTGCAAAATAATCGAATCCATTCAAACACCTAGCCCCATTTTTATCGATTAATTAGATAACGTTCCCATCACTAAACTCAACCAGTTGAACGATGAGTTCACAAGATGTCGCCACTTCCGCCTGCTCTCAAATTTTATGTGAACGACCGGCAATGTTTGTGATGAAAAAAATCTCTAATTCTGTATATTCCAGCACAATACAGTGTAATTATAGATAATCTAACGCTTTTCGTGTACAAACAAAAACTACCTAGTGCCACCTGCGCCCAACTACCATTTCAAACTCCAAAACAGTGCAAAAAGTAGATAAACTTTACCTACAAAATTTGTCGTCACAATTCTACAGCAAACTACTCCCATGGTTTCAAAAGGTAAGCATACAATTCCCAACCAAACTATGTTCAGTGATAATAAGTGTCAGATCATATTCTATTACCTATCTATTGCTCACTATGTCAACAATATAACCCCATCCAATCTCAACATTAATACATGAAATCAACCCAATAAACTATCCATTTTATAATATACTTGAAAAAGAAAGTGACCCTATGGTCTTGCACAAAACTTCCCACTTCTAATCATGTCAACAAACCCAATGAAATTCCTAACAATATTGTCCCTATAATCCTTTTTATGTGTTGATAATTACCAGACCTTGCACGACTTGATATAACAATATTATATTTTTTTTTTCATGCTTAGACACATAACATTAACGCCCTTACTTAGATAAAGACATAAAAATCAGTCAAAAGGTAACCAGTCTAACTTAAATTTCATGTCCCTGAATAACCTAATTCATGCCTATTGTACAATGTGTTACAAAAGATATTCCCAAATAAATAAGTACTATCACACTACCTATTTTGTAATTATTCATAAATGAACAATAGAGCTAGACACCTTTCTTTAATTTTAACATCTTATCTGATCTTTCATTGTAAGATCTTTGATATTGATTTTGACTATGAAAATTGTGTCTTTGCTAGTTGTATAATTAACCCTTTTACCTGATATTCCTAAAATATTTTACTTTTAATTTTAGTTACACCCTAATCCTCCTCTTAATAGCTTAATTTGTATAATTTTGACATTTATTCTATGAAGAAATTGATAATTGGTATGGAAACTCTCAGAAACGCCCATATAGACTGCCCTATCTTGTTCCAATAATTATTGTTCTATAATATACCACTAATTCAAACTCTACCCAGAACATAATAAAATAATCATCAAATTACATTAGTACAACCTACTAAAATAATAACTAAACCTTCTCCTTTTTTTTTCAGGAATAAACACTAATGCACAATGGATGATCCCAAACACCCACCCCTTAATTTGAATACCATCAACACAAGTAAGTAATTAATGCCAACTAAATTAATTTGATTTTTTTTTTTAGAATTCTGTACACTATATGATAATTTTAATAAAGTCATAACGAACCCCAAAACCGCCCTAAGTTCCTCTAACATGGTTTTGTTATATCTTTTTCTATACAAACAGCCGAGTCCTACAATTCAACGCGACATCCGTCCCACAAAAATGCTCATTCTGAAATCCTGCTAATGCTATTCTCAACTATTTGTTTGTGTGTTTACTTGTTTGTTCGTTCAAATTGCTACAAAACTCTAAATATAAAACCAGATTCTTCTTTGAATAATTTCTCTACTTAACTACATTCTGACAGAACTTACTTTAAGCAATAAGGCCGCCATTTAGACTGTTACAAACTCAAAAACTATCTAAAGTAATTCTATATTAACACCAACTATTTGTTTTCAAATATGTGAACGGTGGCCCTTAATGTCAATCTAATTTAACCAATTCAATGTTCAAAGATAAAACCCTATATTTTTCCTTCTTTCACCTAAGCATCTTAAACATGAATTTATAATAAGGTAACAACTACTCAAGCCTATTATGTTTGATCTATACTTTACTTTATAGAAATAGATTACTACATAAAGAATAAAATATTAAAGTAAAACTAAAATTATTTTAAAAAGGAAACAATTATATTCAAGAAAACAAAAAGCTTAGATACATATTATAATGATTAACTTAGACAACCTTTCTTAACCAGATATTACATATGTGCCCAATTTTATTTAATTTCATACCATCAAATATTAATGTTTTAATGAACTTTATTTTTCAGATGCTGAATTATTCCACAAGCTGACATTTAGAATTGATGAAAATTGGAGACCCCAGCCCATTTGTATTTGTTACTTGTTTATTCAAAGGTAAAATTTATCCAAATTTTAATATTCATACTTACATATTTATATGATAGTGGATTATCAATTTTTGTGATATATGAGTCTATACTTGCTTCTAAATTTATTTAAATAATGTTTATATATAAAAGACTATAAGTATGACTAAATCCTACTCTATATTAATAATTCTTAAATATTTTTACTAAATTATACTAAATTCAGAAACATTTTTTTTTTTTATATATATATATTCACATACATATTTATATACAACCTACAACTTTCTACAAAAGACTTCAACGTATGTGCTAATTTATTCTATTTATTATGGCTATATTTACAACAATAGTTTGTACAAATATCTAACATTACTATTTTTATCTTTCAGGAAAACCAACTCTTCAATAGCAGAAAGTACCAGCCTATGAAAACTAACGACTCGCCCCCAGACGTTTTAGTTTTAAACTAGCCTAATATAATATCTTATTCTAAACGTGTCCCTCTCTGTTATCCCTCCATTTCAAACAGCAACAAATGTAGCCAGACCGCTAGGTCTGACTATTTATGATGGCCAAAATCATGTCAAATATATTCCTATTTGTAGATACTTATAACTTAAAATTACAATCCTAAAATCAATTAAATTTTAAATCCTGTCACGGCCACCCAATGTAACGACCCACTACCTATCTACCTATATATCTCTATTTTTTTTTGAAACTATATCTAACTTATAACTATAAATTGTAATTATGACTAATTAATAACTAACATACCGCTGATATACGTCTGATCATTGTATCTACTTTAACGAACCCTATTAGATAAGTATATGTGATGTCTTTAGTACAGCTGACCTAATTTTGTCGTCTTCTTGTTAATTAATCTTACAACTTACTTCTTCCCAATTGATATTATACTAATGTTTTACCGTGTACTCTTTCATTACCTCAAACCCATTGCTTAATTCCTATTTCTAACAATCTAGTGTTTAGAACTCTTATATAATAAATCACGTTAGTACAAACATAGAATCATACTGATAGATGTTTAATTATAATCTCTCTCACTAAACCCTGTTTATCAATGAGGTCAACAAAACTATATAGAGATTTACTTCATCCGTTCATAGATTAATAATGTTAATTGCTATCTTTATAAATGTTTATTATTTAGGCTCGCCTTTGCGTACCAATCAGTCAAGAATTTAACTGAAAAGCACAGAAAATGCTCCATTCCAACGCATTTTCCCATGGTAAACATATAATTTCCACGAGATCTAAACCCCTGACAAAAGCGGCCTTTCCTATCAATGATAACTCAATCTTTTTCTAGCTGAATGTATTTACTTTTATTTTTATTCATTTGTTTGATTATGACCTACCTAACAAAACCTCGCTCGAACTTTTGACATGATTCCCTACGAAATGTGATCGTCTAGTTAGTTAGAACGCCTAGGTCATACGTAGCAACCCTAATTCTTTAAAGATGAACAGAAAGGAACCATAACCTAAATGGAGTCTACACTTCAAAGAAAACTATCGTAAATATAAAGGTCAGATTAATCCTAACAAGGTTATGACGAAGAAAAGTTAAATACATTTAGACATTCTAGGTAATAATTCCTGATCTTGGCTGAGTGTGTAGTTACTCATAAGTAGTAGAAAAACAACAATAATGTTACGTCATCTCTATTATTCACTTTCCAACAGCTGGGTTCCTGGTTGGTGATAATTTTGCCAACGTACGAAACCCTAGAAAACACTTCTGAATTCTACCGTATAACAAAGTGACCGAGATTAGATAACTTATCTGTAAATAATTAGTTATTAATCTAATCAGCCAAAAATAGGAACTATACTATAAAGGTCTTCAGTGTTATATCACGAAGTAAGGTAATATTCTCATAAATAAACAATTAGGTTATATTCCCTATTTATTTTGTAAAGGTAATTGTTTTCAAAATGATATTTATAAACCATATACAACTGTAGTAATTTTATCATATTTTTAAATTTATTATTTTGTCAATAAATATACTCCCAACACAACTTCTGCCTTTAAGCAAGTGTAGCTTAGTTTACTTTAATTTAAATCGCTCCAACATTTCCATCAGGCGCTATCTTGCGAAATAGAATAACTTACTTTTGTATTTAAAAGAGTCATAGTTTATATTTCTAGAATTGATATTCATTCAATAAATAGTCTCTCAACTTTATTACTGTCATTTAAGCATGCGTAGCTTTGGTTAGATTTTAATTGATAATTTGCTATGATGTTTTCAATAGGCAATAAAAGAACTTCGTTTAAATAACACATGTTCCAGATAGCAGCTCCCGCTGTTTATTTCAATTAATTATCCGACTTGTATTCATTATAGCGTGTATTTATTTAATGTGAACTTGTAACCGTTCATAATCATAATTTCCAATTTTAGATGAATGTTCCCTAACTACCGCAACTTCTACGTTTTATTTGATATTACAAACTTTCTTCCAAAACTTAATTATTCGGTTCACCCTTAAATTACGCCCTATAATTTAAACGCAGTTGGTTTTATTAATTCCGCTAATAGCTCCGCGCTATTTTACGTCCCCGTCCTACTTCGTAAATCATACACAAACTTTCGTCTTATACCAAATTTCAAATAATTATCTACCTCCCTATAACCTATCATCCTAATCTAATGCAGATCTCTTCTCTAAATTATTCCTTACTTCTTACTTACCTGTATCTCCCTACGCTAATCCCTCAACTAAACCTACTTATCAGAATGAACCCTAGCTTCTCCTATCCCTATCCCTGCCTACTCAAAATAATATATCAGGATACTAGCCGCCGAATAACCTAGGACGACCAGTGGAACTAGGGGGGAGGAATTTAGGATGCGGAATGATTTTCCCAGATTCCCCTAATCCAGACTCAGATTAGAGAGGGTTTCTACTAACCCATGGCCAAAGGTAGTCGCGGCCGAATCGGGAGGAAATGAAGGTAGACATACAACATTTATCCAGCGGACAGCCAGAATAATGCCGGGTATAATAACAATCAAGGGCTTTAAACCACGAGAGTTTAAAGGTATCTAATCTACTTTAGCAAAGCAGTAATTAGTCACTCAAATACTAATTACAACATGCAATTACTAGCTCAAGCGGGATCCCAGATTTAAACTTTACGGGTAAATTAACGCGTTCACTGGGTAATTTGGATCTATTATTAAACCTTATATCACATTGCCTTCGACTTTGGACGACTACTTGGTGAGCCTGACAGGAGCAGGATATGCTTCAATCTTCCCAAATCCGAACGTCAAATGTGATATTTATACCATGACTGACAATTAACTCTGGCGACCACATCGTAACACTGATTGGATCAGCCCCTTCGGAACACCCAAGCCAAATGTCCGTCAAGATACCAGGTATATGCACTTAAATTGGCATACTTTCAAAACTAAATTTGTGACTTAATGATTTTATCAGGAAAGGAAATGCTACCAATATTTAAATTTAATAATTTTAAAATAAATACCCTATTTTCCATTACCTTCGACTTTGGGCGACTACTTGGTGAGCCTGACAGGAGCAGGATATGCTTCAATCTTCCCAAATCCGAACGTTAAATGGAAAACTTATACCTTGACTGACAATTAACTCTGGCGACCACATCGTAACACTGATTGGATCAGCCCCTTCGGAACACCCAAGCCAAATGTCCGTCAAGATACCAGGTATATGCACTTAAATTTC
>OZ026811.1:4686017-4762572 GCA_964023185.1 Macaria liturata | reverse complement strand
AAGTATCGTTTGTGTGGGATCCAACTGCTACAGTTTCGGTAGTGTGAGCCATTTGTTCCTACAGTCCGTACATAATGTTTCAAAGAGAGTCATTCTTGATACGCACAGCTTAGTTCTATATGGTTGTGTAGAAGAGAGATAGAGAAAGAGACAGTTACCCTGTGCAACAGCGTAGAGAAGAGGTTCTCTGCGGTGAGGAGATGGAAGCCCTCATCTTCCTCGTCCTCCTCCCCCGAGGAGGCGGAGTCCGCCCGCGCCAGCCGGCTCGGCCGCAGCCGGTGCATGTGCCCGTCGTCTTCCTCTTCAGACTCGCCTCCCGACACCAGGCTGCTGGAATTTATATAGGAGTATGATGAAATAAGTTTATTGGGAACCTCAGAGGCAACGCGGTAGAGGAAGCCCAAGACACGCTAGCGTCAAGATCTCGACCGGTTTCGGGGCCTGACGTGAGGAAACTGTCGACCGGGACAAATGGAGAGAGTTGCGGGGAGACCTTTGACCAGGAGTGGGACGCAATAAGTTGACAAAAAAATGGCTTTGAAAAGAGGCGACAACCTTCTTGAACCAATCCATAGACATGTTTAATTACTGGAACATTCTACTTGTGGTACTATAACCAGCATCGCGACACCTTGGGTTCCACATCACCAAGTAGTTCAAATTTTTGAAGATCTTCCATGGTTTAGGTAGTTTCCCGTTACATGTACCTCTAGAAATAGTCTACCTTTGTATGAGATTTGCAGCTCTCTATGAGAATCAGTTCTATTTTGTTGATCCAATAGTCACTCAGTCGGTAGGTAACTTAGGAAGGACTTTTGTATCTGCATACCTGATGCGCCTAGGCTTGCTCCTGAGGCGGGTGGGTGCTGCGGCGCTGGCCTCGGGCTCCAAGCTCCTCTGGCGCGGAGTGACGTACCCCTTGCCCTCCACCGCGATGGGTATGATGAACTCGCGCGCAGACTTCTTGATGGGCTCTCCGCCCGGACTTGAGCAGGTCTCTGAGGCGGCGGACTCCGTCGACACCAGGCGTCTGTAAACCGCAGATAGGACATTAATCACAAATCAATGTTTAGTAGGTATGCATGGTTTGCTCCCCTCTACTTTCGGCCGGCTCTGTTCAACCATTAGTTTGTAAAGTTTATGTAGGGAAGAAGATATTAAAGTTCTCTCTCTGTTTTGCATCACACAATACCAAAAATTTGTTTTTTTTACTCAATTTGGTATTATGGAGTAGGAAAACATACTAAACTACGGTGCTTAACGTTGAAAAAAGTGGAAAAAAGGAAGCATATGTACGGCAATTAGATGAGGATTAATCATAATGAAGACGTCAATGAATAAATCAATAAAAATAAAATAAAGATTGACCTGAGTGGAGTGGAGACGGGTGCGCGCGGCGCGGGCGCAGGAGTGGGCGGGGCCACCGGCTTGTGCACCGCCGCCGGGGGGGCCGCGGGGGACTCCTCCGCCACGTGGATAGGGATGATGCGCTCCACTGACACTCCTCTGTTACAGACAGTAATGTAGCATTAGAATCTATCTGGCAGATATTATACCTGTTATAAAAACAGAAAAAGAAACTTTCAGAAGACTTGATAACCTCCTTTTTTTGGAAATCGGTTAGAAAGTGACGTGATTTTTGGTATCAAGGGTGGAAGGTCCATCCTAAAAAGCAGCAGATACATTTTCTTGTACATTTCTAGTTATTTCTAAGTTGCTGTCGAGCTGGTTGTGACACGAAACTTGTTCTTTACTTTGTATGCGTGCTGTTGTTGTGTTATATACTGCTGTGATTCATGTCTACATACATTTCTTTATTCTTTTTTTAACAAGTATATGTGATAGTCATATGGTCACCACCAACCTGATGGTCGAATGACATTGCTATACACGTTGGCAGGAACTCTCTCTGACATGTTGGGGATCGTACTGTATGGTTAAGAGAGGAGGCCTATACAAGGGAAATACACGCTCAAATGGTGATGATGGATAGTACCTGGTAGCAGAAGGCGCGCGGTGGTCCTCGACCCGGTGGTGTGCCTCGGTGCGGAAGAGGCGCGGCGCGGGCACGGCGGGCGGCGTGCCCGGCGGGGACACCAGCGACGCCACGCCCGCCGACGACGAGCGACCGTACGGGACCGGCGGCTTGCCTGCACGCATAAACAAAGTTACAAATTATATTATGCGTGTTTTAGCTTAGTGCCTGTTTTGTAGACTAATAATAAATAAATATATACACACAATTATGCTGAGCCAGCATTATGCTGAGTTGGGGCTGTGTTGTGGCAGATTTTATGTTTGTTTGTTTATTATGTTCTTACTTGTGTTTGTTTCTCTGATAAATCTGCCATAATAAATGTTTTCTTTCTTTCTTTATTCTTTCAATTATAACACTCTATTATGATTTTTGTACTATAACATCGAAATGGTTATACTTGTGTCTGTTCCACGTGTATACATAGTAGTCTGCCGCAGAAATAAAACTAGATAATTCAAGGCATGTTCTTAGTTATTTCAGTATTTTTTTTGCAAAACACAATTTGTAAATTCTAGTACATTGAACTAGTGTGCGTGTGGATTGTCGAGTATAAAAGGGTATCAATAAGCTGCTTTGCAGTTTTGCGTGACATCAGTTTTATCATCACATACACGTATTATACAAAACTCACCAGTTCTGATGGCAGTAGATATGATATCGCGCGCGGCGCGGCGCCTGCTCTCGTCACCTTGCGATGCCTTCTCTTCCACTAATTTGGCCATCGAGTTCTGGAGACTCCTGGATACAGAAAAAGTTTATTTTTACTATAGGTACATTTTAATTATTTCATATATAATTACTTTTTTGATACTTTGTTAAACCACCACACATAAAAAAAACTAAAAATATAGAAATTAAAATAAGCGTCTTAATTGGCGGCCTTATCGCTAAGAACGATCTCTTCGAGGCAACTAATCTGTCCAATTACTTGTGTTGAGTCTGGTCGTTTCTATGTCAAATAAATATATTTTTAAAAGAAAAATAAAATTTACAAATGAAAAGTATGTTTTATATCAGTTATGAAGCATGATACTCGTATAAGCGTTAGCTTAGTATGGGGCTATGTCTATGTCGCTGTGTGATAAGTCCGTCCTAAAATATTTATAGATAACCAGGAAAAAGATATCCTAAATGTGGCTGTCAGTGGATAGCTAGTTATATAATATGTGCTAACCTCCTCGCATCCTGCAGCAGCACGGAGGGGTCGAGGGGCGTGGCGCCGTGGTTGGGCTCGCTCTCTGTCTTCTTCACGCCGCCGCGGCTGGGCTCCACCTCGGGGGGAGGCGTCTGCAAATTATAAACAAAATAACAATAATAAAAATTCATCAGTTCAGTTTATTCTTTTTTTTTAAAACTAGTTAGGCTTACGCTTGCCTACAACTCGCCTGTTGTTGAGCAACGTTGTAATGTACGACTTGAAGACCGATAAATTCACACTTATCAAGTAATTCCATCCTTTTCGCTCAATATTGCTAATGGAGGGACCATTAGTGCGGAAAGGATGGAATGATTTTCGCTGCCATTTATAGATTTCCTGTAATGCAGTATGTATCACAAATTCCAAAACTGTTCACTCAAGATAACAAAAAAGGCTTAAAAACTCTATGATCGGTGTAACACAGTAATTGCTTAAATTATAACAGTTTGGACGTATTAGATTGGCGTTACAATAACACTTTATTTATTTCCTTTTTGCAGGATAGAATTGGCTTTTAAACCTAGTATGGTACTTGAGGTAGAGTAGTAGTAATAGTGGTAGTGTATAGTTACCGGCGCAGGTTCGATGCCGATCTGCTGCAGGCGCACGGAGCCGTTATCCTGCTGTTTGCACATCTCGCGGTCCTCGCTCGCCGCCTTGGGCTTGGCGATCTTAGATACAGCTGGGACAAAGAAAAAAATATATAAACTTCAATGGCAAAGTTATAAAAACTGCTACAAGTCGTCATCCTCAAATATATTGTTGAACTTACTGCAGGGCTATAAACAAACTTTTTTTTAAATCTTTATTTATTAAAAGGAGTATTGTCATACATTGACTATACCATTAAACAAACTTTAAATAAACTTGCTGCCACATAAGCCAATTGTTTACCTTTGTACTTCTTTAACCCTATTAATGTTAAGTACGTTGTTTGTGTAATAATTGTTTATTTACCTGGTTTGGAGAAGTTCCGTTTGACCTCAGGCGCGGCAGTCAGCGAGGCGCGTCTCTCGAACTGGTCTTTGAAACTGTTTACGCTGCCTCCTGCAAATCATAACATATTTTGTTATAGATCGGCTGATGATGATGATTTGATTCATTAAATTTATATGCATATTATTTCTTACAAGTTAATTTGTGAGCAAGCATAGCATAAAGCATACTTCATCACTTGCAGGGACCAGTTAACCATCATTTTAGCAGGTTTCTTTATAAAACACCACATTCATAAATGTCTCTAAAAAACTTCTTTCTAACTTTTCTAAAAAACCAGTTTGTGTCCAAAATAAGTACCTGGTATAGATATCTTCTTAGGTTTAGTTATCTTCTCGGGCGAAGTCTGCGCTATAGACAAGGCTGTCAGTTTGTCTGCCGCCGCCGCTACTGCGTTTGATTTGGCTTCTTCTGTTTGCTGCAAATTAAACCAACCATTTTAAAAACAATTCAGACTACTATTGATCTACAACTGTTAGAATAAACGTCAGATAGTTTCAATTGAATCCACTAAATAAAGCATATAATTTGATTTCTTGCCAAGTAATCAAAGCTGGGCTGTAATTTATGTGTTTTATGGAGATGAATTGTGCATTTTTTTGTTTTACTTTCATTTGATGTTTTTACGCATTTCCTTATTTTGAATTAAAGAAAATGCACCTACTATTATTATTATTGGTAAAAGTAACCTTTGGTTCCTCAGGCTTTTCAACAGGCGACTTCTCCTCAAGGGTCTTGGTAGGCGAGGTCTTTTTCTTCACCCCTACCCTTGGCCTGGCTCCGGTCTTCTCCCGGTCTTCTTCCTTGGGTGGTTCCTTCACTATCTCCTTGGTGAGATCCTTGACCAGCTCCGCGGGCGCCGGGGTGGGGGACGGAGTGATTGTCATCGTAGCTGACGATTTGAGCGAGGGCTGGATCTGAAATTATGGAGTCAAATTGTTATTGTTGAGGGTTGGTTTTATGCATTGAAACATATTCTATGTAGTTATACATACATATGTACATATATGTGTAGGTGCACATGATAATAAATAAATAAATAAAAATAGATAATTAGCGCGGTTTTTCTATGTAAAGATTACAGCTGAAGTGGTATCAGGCAAGACAATTTGAAGGAAAAGTTTCATATGAAAATCTTCATTTATCATGTGCTATTAAGTAACACATAAGTGCTACTTACAGCATCATTAGGTTGTTCTGGAGCGGGCGGTGAGTCAGCCGTCGCTTCTTCAGGCAGCGCCGCCTGTGCGATACTCGCCGAACTGAAACAAACATTAGACATGGTGTATTTTTTTCATATAAGATGGAAAAGAAACATGGTTACAAGTGTGGCGGTGGTGTCTTTGATTTCCTTGCAACACAGGACATCTGGTACCTAGCGCAGGAGTCAGTCATTCCACCGCGTACCAAACACTTATTATTGGATTTGCATAGCCTACATAACATGAAATAGGTACGTTTTTACATATGTATTTTTTACTAATAAACTTAAGTATATCAAACTAATAAAAAATAGCTAAAATAAAAGCTTTTGTATATTTCATGCTTTCGTTTTGGCCTGACTAATTATCAAAACAGCAGTTTCATTTATTGTTTTTTTTAGCTTTCTAGAAACGTAAATAAAAAAATAAATTAAAAAAACCGGGACATTGCACACAGCGCCATCTAGCCCCACACAAAGCAAACGCTTGTGTCGTGGGTATAATACTTATATACTTTTCTTTGGTAAATACTTACTTATTATACATACAAAGTAGATCATGCCTGTTTGTTACTCTGTCACGTTGCAACGGAGAGACAAATCATTCCATTTTTGGTACGTTTGTACCTCCACACACGTGAGCAAAGCCACAGATATTCTCTCGTTGTTCTTCTTCTTATCGAATGAGAGTGGCCAACTCTGATGCCGAATGTTTATCAAGCCGCCCTAAGCACCTCTCGTTGCGTTGTATAAAGGTAGTAAGTCCCTAGTACGTACCTGGCAACTTTCTCCTTCTTCCGCTGCAGCCCGCTGGCAGACATGGCGAGCTCGAGCTTGCGCTTGTTCTCTCCGGCCGTCACGATGGTGCGCGTCGGGGACGGCTTGATGGCGTCCTCTCCACCCTCTGCGGACAAGTATTTTTTTAGTTATATTCAATTCAATTTCAAAATATCTTTATTTACATTTACTAAAGCTAAATGTACAATGTCAGTGAAGATTTTCAATCCAAGCAATACTAGTTATTCTCCAAGTTTTAACACTCATCAAGAATTTGTATGTAGGTATTTTTAAAATTGTTTTATCATTTGAGAGGATGTTATACAGAAGATAAGATTAGATAAGGATGTTGTAAGCTTATTTTAGAATTTGCATTACATTCATTGAAACTGTATGTTTTATTTACAATACATAGAAAAAAGACGTCTTTGCAGCTGACTGGAAGCAGTCGTACACTGGCAAGTAGTGAGTGCTCTAGAACCAGTGAAGATGGCTTTATCTTGTGCTATGGCCAAGACTCATTTTATGTCGATGCGCCAGAGGAGTAAGCATGGATACGTAGATATCAGTACGCGAGTGTTTCAAAATTTATTCGTCTTTGCAAAGTAACGATACCACAACTCGTCTTCTTTAGCAAACGAGGTATCAATATTTCAGTTGTGCCTCAACAATCTAAAACGTGGTACATTAATATGATCTTTCAACAAGTCTCACCAGCAACAAGTTCCAAGATCCTCTTCTCAGCAGAGTTGCTCGGCTCCACCGGCATTGACATCGAGCTGGTGAGGTCCGTGCAGCTTTCTTCTGGACCAGCCGCTCTGTTAGCCTGCAACAAGATAAGTACTTAAACACTACTATGACAACATTTATCAGTTTCTGTTTATCAAATTCTAACATCTGTTTCAGACTAATAAATTACTGATAGACACAGAATAACACAGTGAACTAGAAAAGTGCTTTATTTATGCGACGGAGTGTTTATAGATATGTAGGTAACTATGTGTAGGTACACGTAACTATAGCCTCTAGATTAGAAGAAATACGTACTAAATGAAAACTCAACACTCTTCAAAGCAAGAGTGAATTTTTCACTACGGGATAAACAGAAACACGTTCCGTCCTAGACCATAGAAAAAAAAGACCACAATGATTGCTTATCATCGTACGAAGTAAGGCTAAGAGATTTTTAAAGCCAAACATTTTAATTATGCTTACCTCTGGCGGCACAACGACAGAGTTAGAGTTGGAAGGCGCCGCAGGTGCGAGGGAGAGCAACAGGTCGAGTCGCACGGGAGTTTCCGCTGCGAGGGCCTCCGACATCTCCAGGCACGAGGTCTCGCAGCCTGTGTTCACCCAGCTGGGAGGTAAAAGACATCTTGTTAATATACTGGGGCACTGATAGAGGACTATATGGGATTGTAAGCTGTGAGATAAGGACATGTTGTTAATAATATTAATAGAGGACTATATTGAGATTGTATGAAGTGGCTGATGATATGAAGGGTAGAGATTGGTACTCATTATGGTTAGGTTTTCTGCCGCCTGTACAGGTTTGAGATCTACTTCTTTTACAGGAATATTACACCTTGTTCCACCATATTATGTGGCCATCACTTTAGGCCACTTGATGGTGTAATGATTAATTGATTACCTATATAATTGTGATTGAAATATCAAATGATGACAAATATGATTCATCGACCTAAGTTTCAATAAAATGTTAGATAAATCCAAGAGTTTTATTAAGATGAAAAGATAATTATTCGGTGTACGTAAAATAGAAGTAGAACACAATGAAAAAGCGCTGAATTGGTTTTCAGCAAAATAGAAATAAACCCATAACCGATAAGCTGATTAGCAACGAGCTACGCATTTCAAATCACGGATAAATTGCGTTCACCGTAAAATTACCATTTACTAGAACACAAACGCAATTGATACCAAAAGAAATAAAAATCTCTAGCTCTTTTAACAAAAATAGATTGACAAATTGTAATCCTTTCGTAACTATGCCGATATAATTAAAAGACTACTATTTACTTAGTCCAAAAACCTAGAAACACAAGCATTTTAAATTATGATAAAAAGCTAAACAATTTGTTCATGATGCACATATTCTTCAATCTTTCATAGTTCACATAACTATGAAAATATGTGAATTATTTGCGTCCACATATATATAATACTAATACATACCCACTGTAGAAATATTATTCAAATAGCTCGAACAATGGCCTGTTTAATGTTTGCTTATAAAATAGATGCGTAAGAATTTTTCGCTTCGATAGAGCAAGAAACGTTAGTTGTATGCTAAAATGTTTACTTTCATTTCGCTAATCATCTTTATCAGATGTAATTTGCATGTTTAAGTGTTGAATAAAGATAATGATCCGTTATCTTTCTGATCACTGATGATAGATCACGCGTGTTAAGTGTGATAAAATTAGATTAATTAGGCAAATGTCAAGAGACAATATAACGTCAATTGGTGTGTCTTATCTTACGTCAATTTTACGCATAACAAAACAATTTATGTTTAAATTAAGGGAGATAGACATGTACTTCCATATCCATCTATATAATAGCTATAATATTATTATAGACAGTAGTCTTATTCCTAGATGTGGATACTGCATCAATACGAGTATATGTACATATGTATAGGTGATTAGCATATGAAGGTAAATAATGTATGAGTTACTTACGGATGGTCACAGATGTAGGCGATGTCTGCCCTCTTCACGGGGTCTACGGTTAGCATGTCACGGATTAGTGGCGACGCACCTGGACAAATAAAACAAATAAACACATTAAAAAAGGTACAGTAAAAAACAAACGACATCATAACAAAAGGCCAACATAAAAACTAAAAGATTGTTAGCTACTTTGGAACTATACGTTTATGTAATATTTATCAAATGTCTTTTTTTTACATTTTTATGGTCTAGGATTGAATTTTCTTGTCTATCTGATACTGAATTTAAGCAGCATTTTGGAACTGACTCCATAACCAACTTTATTATTGTACAGTGCGTACGTGCACATTAAACTTTTGATAAAGTAAATATTCATTTATTTATTTATTTACAGACACAAAACCAACTTACAAACTAAAACTTATAATAAAATACAAACTTGACCTTATATGTGCAACAATTTAAAATTTGTAAGTCTAACTATTATATATAAAGTTCTTTTGCACTTTGATCACTACTACCTACACCGTAGAAGCTAGCAAAACATTGGTTTGTATTGTAAACGAACATAGTTCAATGAAATAACAACAGATTACACAAACGCTTAGAAGCGTAGCGCTAATTCCCTACAACCTTCCGGTAAGCCAGTTACGCCAGACCTCGAACGTAGATTACTCGATTCTACGTATATCTATTCACTTCTGCTTGATTTAGTTAATAGACACCTATATGCAATTGCAGTTTTAAAAAAACGTAGATTACTTTGAGTGTAGTTTTACTAAGAGCACAACAGGAATTCAGGAACCCTGCAGAATAGACATCTACGAACTATGCCTATTTTATTTACGCCTCAACTCTTTTGAAAATTGATCACCCATAAAGAGATCCGTTGCTTTTATCAAACAAATTCGATACGCGGTTTTGCGGTAAAAAAGTAATTTAACCTGGCCTAATCTATGTTATTATCATTTCACGTAACATTTTTTGTGACTACATAACTAATAAGAAAAAATATAATATTTATTAAGGTCTATAAACTTTGCAAACGGTTAGGATGTGGGATTCCTTGTGGACTAGTTGTGATTAAATTATAATTTATTGGACTTCGTTCAAATAAGGAGTCAATCACTTTTTTTAGGCTCAACCGACCAGAGCAAAGCTGCATTTTCATTTATTGTACAATAGTGCGACTCAAAAACTAATAAAGATCCAGTTGAAAATTGTACCTCAAATCAAAGATATGTATATCAACACAAAAACCTCGCTTGGATATTATTTACTTTATCTACTTTAGTTTTGAGTACTACTATACATCAGTTTGTATAGCACTTATACACACACGCACGTTATCTTTAACTTAGTACTTACTAGAAGGCGTCCTAGGCTCGTAATAGTCCCCGTTGCTGATCTGGCGCACCAGCCGCTTGAAGTTGGAGCCGTCGAACGGCATCGCGCCGTACACCAGCGTGTACAGCAGCACGCCAAGCGACCAGCAATCCACCTATAACATTCAACCTTATTACAAGGGTTACAGGGTAGGTTTTAGATTAGCAAATTACACAGAAATATCGCTATGAACCCTCTAGAAACATAAATAAGGCAACCCACCTAGAAACATCATGTTGAACCTTATTCTAAAAGAAATAAAGTAAGCATTATTGTAGCAATTTATCTACGAACATCATTTGTAAAATTGATAGTCTGTAGAGTCAAACGTTCGTATCCAACTTTATTACCTTATTTTTTACGGCATAAAGTTTGTTTCTAATGCTTAACTTTGAAATTTATTGTGAAGACCATAATTTTAGCTATGACAACACCAATAAGTAATTTCTGTAATGTAACAGTCCTGCCAGAAGTCGGGCTTGCTAGGATACATCCTAGCAAGCCCGACTTCTGGCAGGACTGTTACATTGTACAAGTTGCCAGAATTAGGTCTTAATAGACCTAATTCTTCCATACAGTAAAAAATGTGATTGTACTAGTTATAGTGTTTATAAGGCGATATGGTCGCTCAGCGACAAAGCCTATCTAATAAATAAAAACAAGTAATTTCGAAAAACATCTACGTTCAGGAGTTGACTGAAATTCTTTCAGAACCCCGTTAAGAAACTTATTTCAAAGGTCTAAAAACGTCATAACTAATATCCACAGTAAAATTACAAACTAACTGCTTTCTAGGTTTAATATTCCAGTTTACATGTTGACAGGCTAATTTCAGTAGGCCGCTAATAAAATAGAGATTTGATGAGCTCGTCCGCTTGAATTTAATGGATGTATAGCCAGTTTTATGTGTGTTTATTGTGTGGACTAATTATTATTTCTTGTGCCTAAATGAAATTTATCTTTATTTTAATTTTTGGTTTAAATAGCGACTGAACTTTTGGAATTTGACTTAGTTTAAATCTAAAAGTCGTTTTGATATTTAGTGTTACAGTTACAATACATCTATTGTAATAGCAACTAAAGTACGGTCACGGGGGAGACAGAATTTGTTATGACGCCCGCGCCGGTGCAAATACACCTGATAGAGATCAGGTCTTTACGAAAGTGTTATCATATTGCGATTTTAAACTAATATTAAGGGTCCTAATCTAAAAATCACAACCGAACTTAAGGCTTAAAATAAGCATAGTTATGCTTATTATAAAGTTTTTTGTACCTCAGGTCCAATATAAGGAGTTCCCTTGACAATCTCCGGGGACGCGTACAACGGGGAGCCACAAAACGTCGACAGCAACGATGTCTCTTTGAATACGTTTGATAAACCAAAATCTGCAATCTGAACACAGAAAAAAAGGTTAATTATACATAATTATTTATTTTAATTAAATATTTAAATCGTACGGAAACAATTAGTAAACTTCTAGATTACAAACAAATACATAAATTACTGTAAATCTAAAGCCCAATTATAATGTACCATACTATTGTAAATTTTATATAACTAATAATTAAAACATAATTCACAAAAGTTTGTTACCTTAGCACTACCGGTATCGTCTAATAATACATTCTCCAGTTTTAAATCTCTATGGCATATTTTATGGATATGGCAATAATACACAGCGGTTGCTATTTGACGGAATAATCTGGAAAAAAATGTGTCAATAAATAATTCATACACATACATACAGTAAAAAAATCTTGTTGGGCATTTCTATGAGATGTTTTTGAGTAAGCAAGCATGCTACATCGTAATATTATTTACTTTCAAACCAATTTTGGCTAAGTGCAAAATCATTACAATCTTGATCTCTACCCAAAACACTACTGTTCAACAAATTTTTAGGCAGTTACTATTGTTATGAAATCTATACTAAGAGGTAAATTCTATCGCAAACCACGTAGACTTTTTTTTATTGGCGTCGTTAACGTTAGCTCAGGTGCAAGAGTGACAACACATTCTTCCTGCTTTACGACCGGACTTTAGCAAGTTTAGACTATCTTACCTCCTTGCTTCATCTTCCTGTAATACTTTCTTTTGGCTGAGGTAATCGTAGAGTTCACCGCCCGAGCAATACTCCATCACGAGAATCATCTTTTCACTGTTTTCAAATACTGGGGAAAAGAAAATAATGTAGGTTTTAGTGTGGTATTAGTTTATTTTGTATTTTATTTACGTGTAAGTCGTTGTACAAAATATGTTTTTCAGTAAGTTATGTGTGTCTCTCAGTAAATAACAGCGGGAATAATTCTTAATTTTAAAGGATTCTCAAAATACTAAGGGACTCAAAGCCTATATTAGTAAGCGCATAGTCATAGTTAATATTACAACACGCCAAATAGACGATAACAATTTTTACACTAAGCTGCCGGTTTTATTATTGTGATTCATGATTCAATTCTTGTATTTTCTCCGAGTTTCCCGAAATCTATATAGATTTGACATTCACAACATGCAGTTTTAGATGAATCACGCTTGTCTAAATAATTATTTTCCGTTTGAGAGCACGCGAGGGAAGATCAGAAGAGGTGAAACGAGTCAATTTGCTAAAGGTGAATGAACATCACACCCCAGCTCTCATTCACAGAGAAAGGTCAATTCATTCTGAAACGTTTCATCGCTGAACCTTGAAATAACATTAAATAACAATGTGGCTCAATCTCTGCTAACTGCACATTGGCTGAGGCTCAGAATCAGTGCATGCAGTTTCACACACTCCATTTACAGGCTTTAGGATCTGAACAATAGTTAACAACAATCGATGAGATTTTCATGAAAGATGCTTTGATAAAATACACGTGAAATGTAATCAACAACAATAAAGTGCAATATTTACCTTCATATATATGTACAATGTTTGGATGTCTGACTGATGACATGATCTGGACCTCCCTCCGGATGCGTACCAAGTCGGCCTCTGATTCGATCTTGCATTTCTTGATGGTTTTGATGGCCACCTCCTGGCCTGTCTTCTTGTTGATACCCAGCTGCACCTTGCCGTACGTGCCTTGACCCAGTTTCCTCACTATGTCGAATCTGCAACGAAGATCGAACTTCAGTATTCCCGGCATTTTATTAATATCACACGATTTCTTATTTTCAATGCACATCTGCACTTCAGAATGTACGTTTTGCTACTACAAATGTGCTCTACATTTCAATGATATTGCTCTGTTTATACAACGCAGCCATTCAGTATTTAGTAATGTGTATGACATTCAGATGGTGGCGATCAAGAAATGGCGCAGAGAAATGGGACGCAACGTGCTCGGCTGCATGATAAATGAGGTCGGCGGGGTACATTACTCGATCGAGAAAGAGATTATTCTTTGTTTTTATCCAAAAACGAGCTACATTACAATTTTACGACTATTGCCGAGCTACTAAATAAAATGTCCCAATATATAGGCTATGTCAATACAGAATTCGTGCCAGTCAGCTGTTAAGAAATTCCGCAAGTAAGTAAACTCGAAATCATCGTTACTTATATCTTTGCTGAGCAATAAAAAAACAGAATGCTTCTCAAAGAAATGTGGCAAATGAGAATTCCTTCCACTTAACGACTGACTAATACGTTTATCTTTACGCGTAAGTGAAAGACCCACAGGCCGAGAGTGAGTATTCATACAATGCCTCGTTTAATCGGTTTGATTGGAAAATCTTGACTGAGATGGATCTGAACGTTAATTGTAAAAGTCAGCATGTTTCGCGGCGATCAATTCGCGGGATTGTTTAGCGTCGAGGTTCAAACCCATAAAGCAAATCAATGCGTCACAGCATCGCGTTTACACATTCACCGGCACGAGCCAAGTCATGAGATGATGCGTTTTAGGTCACCGGATTGTGGCCGTGACACCATTTCGACGAATTGTTCTGGGAAGTATTCTTCTACATGAAAGAAAACTACAAAAGAAGTTTCACACGTCAAAAGAATCGGTAAATAATCGTAACAAGCTTCGAAAGACTGTGTTGTGAGAATAATTAAGTAGTTTTTCAAACGAAACGAATGAGTAATACAAAGTCTGATCTCCAAGCCAGGCCGACTAAAACTTCCGAAAAACTCATAGGCTCTAATCTTTAGTTTTCAGAAACTATTCAAAAATCACATATTGATTATAGATGTTTGCAGAGTAGAGTTCTCCTTTAGCTTAGACCGCAGGGCAGACACCAATCGCTGCCCACGCGCAGTCCAGTGGCCAATGCACGCAATGTTGCACGCTGGTTCGCGACCAACCAATACATTCACTAGTTGTGAAGTTACTGAGATTTGTTGAAACTACTTTTCTTATGAATAAAGGTAACGATTTCTTACGGTCCCTAAAAGATCTTTATTGCGAACCACCTGATGGTACTTACATAGTTTCATAGAATACAAAGATGATAAATTGAAATCATAACAAAGCCCTGGAAAGTTGCCTAAATTTGGCACATTTATCATACATAGTATATTTTAACAATGCTGCGATTGATGTCTCTATGACCTCCCAATATAATGTCAGAATCCGAGTTGTTTACAAACACAGTTGCACTGGAGCGTTTTTATGTAAAGACGCACAAGACTAACTACCGTAAAGTGTAAATCGGTCAGTGCATGGAAAATGGGCAATATAAACATCGTCGTGTTATTGGCGCGGGCGCCATTAAATGCAGTTGTGTAAACAAGCGCAGTCTGCTAGATTCCAAGTGCTTCTTTACAATCTTCATAACTGTGTTAATCCTACATTGTGACGGACTACGGGCATTCAAATGAATCGGCCTCGCCTTGGCGAATACATTCACCCACATTTGTCTCACCCTCGACAAACCAAACTGCGGTTTTGGAAATTGATATTTAATCACGCAGAAAATACCTTACAATATAGGTAACTAGAATAAGCCCGAACGTAACTCGTAAGCAGCAGGGAAAGGTTTGCTATATGTTGACCATGATCACTCTGTTTAGACTCAAGAGTATTACGCCTAAGAAGAGAACTCGTACGCCATCTCTAGTCTCTAGTGATTATTTGGAATTGAAACTAATTACGCATAATAGCTTCCTAAACTGCGTATAGGCTCATTTTAAATTCAGTAGCCCCAATTCTCTCAACCGAGGCGCCGTTTCATTAACAGTTTTTTTGCATAAAATGTATATTTAATTTCAACCCGAATTCGGGGTGACGTCAGGCTAAAAGGAAACCGGCGCCCATTACGAGCCCTCTTACCAAACCGATGCGTCATCCGGAAACTAATACGGGGACATCGTATACAGGGCTTTCGGATTTCACAATTAAACGATCATCATAGTCCATATGCTGCCACAGTTATGATTAGAGCAGGACCGTGATGAGTAGCGTACTAGTAAGAAAGCCTACACTCAGCAGTGGTGAATGAATGATGATGAAGCCAAAAATACGAGCAATTTCAAAGTGGGCAATTCAAGCAATTTGCTCTCAAACAACTTCGTAAACGCTTCAATACATCTTATAAACAGTTTATAAGTGGTAAATTGAACCATTTCCAAGCGACCGAGGAGTTCGTAAGCATTCATTCATGCAATGAAATCATAATAAAAATAATTTGCATTTTAGAACGTTTGAGGCCGTCTTGTTTTATTAAATACCAGATTTGCATTTACATTATGACGTGTCGGAGAGTTAATTTGAAAATTTAACTGTGGCCGCCTCATTTGCATTGTATGACGTTGCAATGATGTAAGAGCAGCAACCTTTACGCCTACAACTTCCGATACTGTCTAAGTAGGCGAATTCCCTAAAACTTGTCTATCGCCGGTGCCTTACTGTAAGGATAAAGCTATTCTCGATTCTGTACAACCGACGAAGCTAAAGTTATAGAATTCTGAATGTATGCTATTTTACTTTATATATGTATACATATATGTACGTTATATGAGTATATTTGTACATCTGAATACCACACCAGGTCAAGGCAAAGTCAAGCAACTAAAGCTAAATCAGTGTTATCTTAATTATTATAAAAGCTTCCAGCTAGCGCTGATGGGAGTGTGAAAACTGTTATTCTCTCACAAGTGCAAGCCGTTTGTATAAAAATAATGCGTGCTAACATCGCATAGTAAATGTTATTTTCTATTTATAGTGGAGGAGACGGGGCATGCGAAGTGTGAAACTGTAGAGACAAACATCACGCCTCCGGTACAATATCGAGAGGATTACGTGCTCTATCTCGATTTAAAGCATATGTGCTTATGTATTAAAACATGTCCCAATACAATGTCTTTTATACAGATAGTCTCAGATTGCCGATAGCGTAACTATCTTCAATTTGAAGAGGTAACTATGACACAATAAAGAAGATGCTAAGAAAAGTCATTAAGGAGATTTGAAATTAATTTGTTCAACCAAGATCCATTATTGGCATAGTCATTTACACATCTAAGATAAGATAAAAAGATAAAAATTATTTATTTCCACTAAAAACAGGTTATCATTTGTACATTATATAAAAGTATCTAAATTAATTAAGTTCAAATTAAAATTGGGGTCCTGTCTACTGCTTTAGGATTCCCTGTGTTGCAGTATCCAGGGTTTTTCCACAGTGTCAACTATTGAAATTAAAATTAAAAATTAATTACAGATTAAAATTTGCATTTGAGTTTGATTACATATGTTAGGCATTGCTTAAATATTATTAGTTAATTAATTAATTACATAATACAATTCTTTATTAGTAATAAGTGAGAAAATTTCAAAATTATATAAAATTAATGTAATTTAAATATATGGGTATCTATTGTAGGTAAACATAATAAATATTTAGACCATCTTCCATAGAAAAGCTGTTTTCATATTTTCTATCGTTAAAAGAAAATACCTACAGTGAATATGGCACACCGTCTTGTAAACACAAAGACCACCGTCCAGCAATTGCCCACTCAGTCGGTAAATAATATAAAACTGTGTTGTCAAGCGCTCGACCTACACAGCTCTATCGTCACTTAGCTGAATAAAAAAACAGGTGTGTTGTTCTCCGCTCTATTTTCATGTTTCAGTTTATAGTTCAAGCTAGAAGCAGGGCCGCCTACATCTCTCGTGTATTTGGAGCTAAACTAGAGCGCATTCGGCGACCTTCTTTCTGATATACACGATAATTCTTGCATTCCAAATATATGTACTTATAGTTAGTTAAACATCGTTTTGCGTAAGTATTTGTATTCGTAATAGAAAAAGTGAAGTCCATGCCGTATCCAATCATCATTGTTTACTCAGGATTTAAAGGCCGTTTTGTGATAAGATTTTGTAACATTCAGAGAGCGATTTCATATTGTTCGCGGTAAGTTATCTCTCCTTCTCGCGTCGTGATCCTCATTTTGAGGGTGGCAAATGATATTCGATATCTTATTGCGAGTGTGCAGCTTTACTAGCATAGCAGGTGATTATGTTTTCAATCACCTGCTATGCTATTAAAACTTTAAACCGGTTTATGGTGGAAGTTCCTAAGACCCGCACGAAACGGTACGCTTCTACCTTTATTGTTCGTACCGCAAGGTTGTGGAACTCCCTGCCTGACTCTCTGTTCCCCACGCACTATAATCCAGCGATCTTCAAAGCGAGAGTGAATCGGTTCTTATCGGGTAAGCACGCTCCATCTTAGGTCATAGCCTTTGCCTGCTATCAGGTAAACTATGGTCAAGTGCAAACCAGTTCAAGTAAAAAAAAAAAAAAAAAAAAACTGCATCGTGAGGAAACCGATATGTTTGAGAACATGTGTTTTCCATTGTAAATTTATTTGATATTTGCGATCTCACTACGTACTTGTATTGTATCTACATATCTTGTATCGTAGGTACTGAGGAAATACGACTCCAGAAAGAAGATTTCAGCTAGCTAACCTCTGTCTCTCTCTGTGTGTCTGTCTCTGTGTAGGTGGATGTCAGAACACTCGAAACGCGTAAACAACATACGCGAATTACACATGAGTGAAAACCGTTTAGTTAACATATTGATAACTTGTCTCACGATAGTTTCAATATTAAAATGATTTTTTTTTACGTGGGATAGGTTTACGTTTGACTACAGCCTGTCTGATGTTAAGCATTGCTGCAGTGTTGGGTGTAACACGCTTATTTAGAAGATACCTATAACAACATACGCGAATTACACATGAGTGAAAACCGTTTAGTTAACATATTGATAAAATGTCTCACGATAGTATCAATATTAAAATGATTTTTTTTTACGTGGGATAGGTTTACGTTTGACTACAGCCTGTCTGATGTTAAGCATTGCTGCAGTGTTGGGTGTAACACGCTTATTTAGAAGATACCTATTAACTCTAGTGCTACACTGGGAACCCAAGGATGGTAAAAGAGAGCGAGGAAGACCGGTGAGAAGATGGAGGGACGAAATAGAGTTGGTAGCTGGGAAGCTGTGGACCCGGACAGCACAGGACAGAGACATGTGGCAACAGTTGGAGGAGGCCTTCGTCCAACACTGGACGATCCCTGAAGACGCGCATAAATAATAATGCTAACATTTTGACATGCAGCATACAGTAGAATATATTCTGACATACATAAATTTTATAATGATTAATCTACTTTGTTTTGGAATAATTGTAACATATAAAATTTATAAGTATTTAAGTAAGTGACTTTTTTGTAATAATCGATTGAAACTTATAACTTTAAAAATTATGCATGTATTAATTCAAAGGGAAATAAAGGCTATTTTTATTTTATTTATTGAGTCTAGATTTGAAAACCCCTGGATTGTAGTTTGCAGGGAACACAGCCAGCTAACCTCTGTTTGAGCCGCAGCCGGTGGTCGTGCATGCGCACGTCGCCGGTGTTCTCGATCCCGTCCATGATGTTGGTGCGCTTGTTCTCGCCCACCACCATTGTGCCTGCAACAAACATACAAACGTTCATTACTACAAACATGCGTGTTAGTATATACATAATTGTTTGACGATGCAATGTAGATTCACGTTAGTCATTTGATGAAGTTTGGACGATATAAAACGTGTCTAATTTGCTATCGACTTCGGCCATGCCAATTTGCCCTCGAGAACTCCCTAACTTTTGTCCAAAGCGTAACAACTAAGAGACCATCTCCAAAAAACACAACATTAATCGGCGTAACTATTGCTAATGAAGGTGACAGTTTTTTTTAGTCGTATGGCGTCAGAGTTTGAGTAAACAGAAGCTCTTTCTTATTATTTCTATAGGTTAATATTTAAGTCTAAAGGTGACAGTTAATTATGCAGTGCGAATGTAGATGCGCTAAATTTGCTATCTTCGCGCATAGTTGGTAAGTACTTTAGTGGTTGTAAGTATGCTTCTTATGGGCCATGTTTGAGGAAGTAGGTAAGTACTAAACTTTGCCAGTTTTTTTGGTATAATAGAAGAAGATTAAGAGCAATAACGCTATAGCTACCAGTATTTTTGTAGTTAATGTATGCAGTAGTCATGAATTTCAGCAAATCTTGATGATTCGCATAGTTTACCGAATGCAACTAACCTGCAGGTCTTACTCGGTTTCATATGAAAATGAATATACACTTATAGACTGCAATCAAAATTCTATGCATTTTTCAGCATTGTTTTCCTTAGAGAAATTTCATCGAATGTAACGTCAAGGACAGAACAGCTATAGATTTCTCCTAAGTCGAACGTAACTAGGGCGCTTGTACCATGCCGTACCAAGTATAGCTACTTGTACGGCAATCGAAATACCAAGCAAACTGACGAGAATCTATCGAACTATTGTATTTCGTAAGATCTAATTCAAAAGTTGGCTATGATTATATTATTATGCCCAATACAGAGATTAAGACACGAGACACAAAACGACAGCAAACATAATGCATACCTACTAGCACCTGTTTGATCTGATCATAATTCAAAATTAGTATTTGATTAAATGCATCCAGAGATTAATAATAATACGAGACGCTGGGAAACTCCCGTCACACTGCCATCCGGAATACAGCTCGGCCAATTAGTGTACTGGCGAGTAGCCTGTTGGCCGATCTGGATTGGAACCGCGGTAACGCGTCACGAGCTGCCGCGCTTGTTTACACGTTGGCAACGATACCCGCCAGGGACCTCGTGGGCTCGTGAACACCGTGATTAATTCCCGCTGGCACACGATGAATCCTAATCAGAAGCACACCTAGTTAGCAGGACGGCTTCTGAAGCGGAACATCCGTCCAGTCGCTGGAGACACGACGATTCATTGATTATGCACCCGGAGCACGACGTGATGCATCGTCTGCTTTCCATTCGCAGACTGGATCGAATAAGAAAGCTGCACTGATGCGCTCATAGGCCCAGTTCTTATTCATATGCGGAGGTAATATAAAGAGAAATGCTCTGATGATGAGTTTTGAAAAGTGGATTTAGATTGGTTCATTACTCTTACTTATGAATATTTAAGTAAGTGAAAAAAAAATGCCTAAACATAGTTATAATAGTCCTTGGGCAAAACAATCAAGCGACCCCAGAAACATTAAAAAAATCTCAAATCAGTAAAACAGTGCGATATTCCAATTCCAATGATTGAAAGTACTACACCGGATGTAGATTTTTCCGCCATCAAATACACATCGTTAAATGTTTATTACGAAACGAAATGTTACATGGAGTTAATGTATTGAACGTCAGGAAATTCCAACGATATAACTACTGCGTTCAGAATTCAGTGGATTTGCAAGGGAATGTAATCTTTGTTATAAACAACAAATTTACATAAGCAGCCAACATTCTGTAAATAACCTAACTATATAAAACTAGTTACTGTAACTATGAATCTATGATCAAACGCAAAGAAAAATATAATTAGTTAAGACAGAATTGAGTAAGTTTAATTTCCCTTACTCCTCAGTCTTCTTCTAATTAAGTACTTAGGTGAATAGAACATTCTTCCGTGTAGGAGCTTAGTTATTCTTTCGGAGTCTTGTACCGACCACGTCAGAGAAATAAAGCCATTACAGTATGAACGCATTTTACTCGTATAAAAACATGATAAACGCGTGTCGTAAACCCTCCTACGTGAGGTTGGTGACGAAAATATCTTGCACGTAGCTGAAGCTGACTACACCGGAATCTCCGCTGGTGTTCGAATAACTCGCGGCTGAGAATCTATACCGCTTTTGGGTTTAATTGCCTTTGGGGATCAACTAATGAGAGCGACAGTAAGTGCAGCAGGTAAGTTATGGGGAGAGTTAACTGAGCATTGATGGAGAGTGTGTGTTGGCCCATTAGCCGGTGACTGAAGTTTATTGAGCTCAAAACTAACCATATTCAATATATTACGACAAAAATGTTGCAGTTAGTGTTTGATTTAAATTTATTTAAAATCAATGATAGCTTTCGCGCATTAATCTCAAAGTTACAAGACTACGTGACCAAGTTGGTCCATCAATTTCCTAGCGCAAAGTTCAGTCATCCAAGCGACATTGAGTGAGCGCTCGATTCGACCTAAATGGTAGAACAAACGCGATCATACGTCAGCTCGTCGTCAAGTGTGCTCGTCTCCAAGCCAATGGACTCTCAAAGCCAACAGAATCGCTCCAAGCACCAAGTGGGTGGAGATCGGCCTAGAATTCCACTTTGACAGACTCAGCTACTAAATAAAACTTTTATAATACGCCGACTTCGTGTAACAATATCTATTGTTGTCATTTTTACACGTCTGCTTTTGAGGCGACAATACAAGTAATTTGAATTAGTTAGTACAAATTTCGAAGGTTAATTAAATAAACATGTAAGTACATACTAAATAGAATTAAAACATTTATTTCTTGTGTCGGACAGGGTAGTATATTAGCCCCACCTGTTTAATTAGCAAAATGATTAATCAACTTGAGTAGTTTAACACCCCCATTGTTGTTAGTTAATTTACCTACAGCGACACGTCTATTTTAAAATTTGACATACTTACATACATAAGTAGTTAGTTTATTTGAAGTAGGTAATTAGGCACTGCAGACTTATTTTTTAGCGAATAAGAAACAATCCAGATCTAAGACTAGGTATTTGACATTGAGTCATCGTCACACATCGCGGTCATTTTTGCTATTTTCGTCCACCTTGACAAAACTCAATAATTATAGATTTCCAGTCTTTTTATACTTCGGATTTCGGCCAATATTTATTTAGTCATCCGCATGTTTGATTTTACTTTTAGATATTTAATTTTCCATAGCAAATTAGAGGCAAGATCAAAGTATTTGTGTGCTAATTAGCAGCCGAAATCAATGAACTCGGTGTCGACACTCGATGTTAGTCATCATTCATCGAATTAACAAGACAGATATTGATAGATGTAGGTTTACCGTTGTATTAGACAGCATAGATTATATTAATCTTCTATGTTCGTCAGTCAGATACATGTGCCTTGGGATTTCCTAGAGGTAACTCACTATTACTGTGGTAATTTTTGAGCATCGCCTCAGTAATTTGAATTTCAACCGCTTACCCAAAGCAATATCAGGGTGTTGTAACTAGATTGTTAATGATGATTGATTTCCAGGTTGGAAAGAGAAGCGTCCTTGCCTCCGCTAACCGCGTCAGTAAGTAGGCCAGTTACATAGGTGTCAATGTTTATGTGTCGGGAAGCCGCGGTGGCATTGACGCCGGCAGCGGGAGCGGTCACGTCCACAAAAATGCGGCGCAAGTAGCCAATTAACATGTGGGGCCGGCACCGCGGCGCCTCTATAAATACCGCGCCGCGCTACCCTCTCCGACATCCTCGCCGCAGCGTCTCCCGGCTCCGACACCGCCGCCACCAGCCACGAACCGCCGCAATCGCATAAACCCAGGACATAAATCTCAACATCAAGCCTTGACGTCACACTTCGACCCACGTTCTTTTTACTGTCGAAAGTTCGGTTTCGCAAAGCATCGCGAACAGACACGAAAAGCAAAAGGCTGACTCACCACGACGTAAGCAAGAACACAATCATCGATTATTCAAGACGACAGGCGAGAGACGTCGTATGCCGCCGGGACGACCTTTCGATCGATCGCTATCAAATCGACAATAAAGCAAAATAGGTGTTCCCTGGGCATTTGGTGGAGCACACGAGTCGGCAATAATTCATCGAGTGGAGATAAAAATACGCCTAATATCGTGAGTTTGTGCGCCCGACGTCCCCGAGGCGGCGAGAGAGCGCAGGGCGAGTGGGAGAGTATCCCGGAAGCAGCGCCCGCGGGCCCGGGGCGCGCCGCCCGGCATCGGGCGGACGCCGACCACGCAGCCAACGCTCTATTTCTGTCCACGCACCAGTTGAATAACCTCCAATCAACTATTCGCACTTGCCTACGATCCATCTATATACAACACTGCTCAATACATGACCATAATTTTAGAATTCGCCTGCTATCTATGGGAGCTGAATGTAAAGCGTGAGTGTGCTGGTTCTACTAGCAGCCAGGATGATACGGACGAAATCAATTAGAGTAGAAAGTACCAACGAATAGATCTGGTTAAGTAAATACAAAACTTTATGCATTTGAGTATTATTCAAAATGTAGCTGCTCTAACAATGAAGATTGTATTGTAAGTCTAAGCATACACTACCGGTCATAAGTTTTTGCCCACCCTAAATTTTGCGTGTTACACAACAAATAAAAGAAAATTATTTTATTTTATTTATTTATTATTGATTTTGATTATTATATATAAAAGAACATTTACAGATAAGAATATAGAAATAATAAAACTATGATATTTAGTAGAAATATTTAAAAAAAAAAAATCATCTATGTAACCAACATTTGCTTTTATTATTTCTATGCACAATCTTGGCATGCTCTGTAATAATATCGACTAATAACTGTAGTTTATTTGGTTCTATTCATCTCTCAAGATATTCCAGAGATGAGAAGAGGAAGTAGAACAATGGTATCTGACCTGATTGTGCAGATTTTCCCACAACAACTCGACCGGGTTCTGGACAGGCGACTATGATGGCTAAATCACTACTTTTAACCCATTTTTCCTTTCAAATGTTTTTAAATACTCTTTGTACACCTTCGAGGAATGCTTGGGATCGTTGTTTTGTTGGAAGATAAAATATCGGCACATTAGGCGCTGATCAGAACTATCTTGTCCTTTAATATTTTTGTATCTAGCCTTCTATTTCACAAAATCCATTCGATTTTTTCCAGACATCCAGTTGCATTTCCTCCAAAACATTCTTAAATTACTGCTAGGCCTTCGTCGTGTTTAAAAAATCAGGATTCCACATAGATCTAACATCCATGCTTCCTCTGGCCTGTGCAGAAACGCTTTACACTTAGACCCAAAAACCTCAAACTTTACTTATTACTACATAAAACTCTCTCCTACTCTTCATGCGTCCAATAACATGTTATTTAGCTTATTGCAACCTCTTTATTTAATTTTGACGCCTTAAATAGGTTTTTTTACTGCCACCTCCCCAAAAAGCCAGCTTCACTAAGTAATTCTTTTTTTCACTGTAGAAGTACTCAGAGCCATATCTCTAGATTCCTTGATCTGAGCCGCGATTTCTGGGCCTGTGTGCTGTCAGTCGCGTTTACTGATCAATGCAATATGTTTATCTTCAATAGTTGTGGTTTTTCGAGACCACCCTAGACATTTTTATCGCCAAAGTTCCTGATGGATGCACTTTTTTTCACTTTGTAGATTACCGTACATCGAAATATTTTTGATTAGTGGGATATTTCAAGGTTATTTTTGCCTAGTTTATAATAACCTGTAACTAATGCTCTAGTTTCAATCGATAGTTCCTTCCTTCCTTAAAGCTTAAAATCCTGAAATTACGAAAGAGAAAATAATTCCTATATGAACTTCACAAAATAATGTCTTGGTACAAAATGTATAAATCCTAGCTCGTTCTTAAGTCTCACACAGCTAACTGGGACTAAACAACAATTAAAAACACCGAAGAAATAAATCACAGTTAAAGAATAATAAAAAAATCAGCGGCACTTTGAAAGTTTCAAATTGTCCCACTTACAGACAAAATTTCAACATGTACTTGTGTAAGATATACAAATTACAATCACTTATATTTTACGTTCTGAAGTTCTTTTGAGATTATAAAAAGAAAAATTGCCGAATTTTGGGGTGGGCAAATACTTATGACCGGTAGTGTAATTTATGCATAATTTGTCTAGAAAACACGAGCGTATCGATTCATGTGGGGAGACGAGTGCATTGACTTGTATTTTGTTAGACTCGTATTTTTTCTGTCAACAAAAACCCTGTCACTGCTCCGACAATTGTGGTTTTTATTACCAACACAACGCTATAAAAAATGTTTAAACTGTAATCATGTAGGTACTGATAGAAGCTGAAGACTGATTGTAAACACGAAATTCAAAATGGGAGTAGGACTAAATATTTAGACAGGTAAGTACTGAGAATTTATTGTTGTGATAGTTTGGACCAGCGCACACTCCAAGACCAATGTCAGGGCCGAATTCAATTATAGATTGGAAAGAAATTACGCAACAAAGAAGTCGCACGACACTATCAGCTAGCATTAGGAGGAGGATGACGTGAGGTACAAAGGAGCAGGCGCACAATGGAATGCTTCAATCAAAGTTTACAGGGGCTAGTTTGGCAAAGAGCAGCAGTTATGGGCGGGCAGCAAACACCCATCAACTCGATAAACAAGGCGCAATTGACGCAGTTCTATGCAATATATTTTTATCGTAAAGTTTAATTTGGCAAAGAGTCCAAAGTTTGCACCATTGAATGTGTTAACTAAAATAGAAGCAAAATTCCTAAGTGCTGAGTCAACAGAGTGCTTCGGTCTAATGCCGTAAATCAAAATATGAGGCTAGTGTTAGAATGGATCCAGCTGATTGCATTTCCAAGAAGTAGGCGAATGGAAATCTCCTACTTGCTGATGATCTGCCATAATTTACGACAGCAAATTTAACACACGAGAATCATTTTCTCTATTAAATCAATGTAACTAATAAGTTACAAACAAAACTAAGCAAGAAAGAAAAAAAAACAAAGACGATTTACATTGGAAAAAAATAATTGACAGATCTGGCAGAGACTCAGCAGGAAAAGATGAGAAATATACATAAGTACTTAAATAGGTACTTAATATTATAAAAAGGTGAACTACCTAACCTAGGAGTGTCTTAACTGCATGTTATAGTTTAGGGTTAAATCAAACTACTCAGAGCCCACCAGGCAGACATTTTTTCACTGAGTCACACTTAGTTACTTGCTAATTCTAATATTACTAGGTAGTTAAGTAGTTATAGTAAGTACTCACATACACATCTTAATCACTGAAAATCAGCTTTTTTAATAAACATATATGTGTAAAAAAATAGAGGAAAAATATATATGAATTATTCAAAACTGTTGGTGCAGACTCATTATCCTGAACAAGGATAAACTCGCCCATAATTAAATTTATCAGTAGATAAACATATTCATAATGCAATAACTAAACTAAATAAACTCATGTTATAAGGAAATGAACATCCATGCCTTAATTACATCTAAAATGTGAGCATTAGCAGTTTTACATAATTGTTGCAAATTAAATGGTATTTTATATTGAGATAAATAATAAGAATGTATTACTGACAACTTGACAAGCTCACTTGGAGGTGGACATTAAATAAATAAATAAATAAATAAATATTCCGGGACATTGCACACAGCGCCATCTAGCCCCACACTAAGCAAACGCTTGTGTGGCAAACATTGGCCAGATAAACAAGTTGTAAAGATTATAGTAGACTTGTGAAAAAAATACACAACACTATGAACTTCTTGGCTCTATTTGTGTACTTAAAAACTATAACTACACTAGATAGGGAAATACAAATCTATTTTTTTTTATTAAGTATCTGAGTGATTTTAATGTTGAGTCTGACAATGAATTGTGAGGTGTGGAATTATTAGGATAAGTATTATTTAGCATGTACCTAAATCGTTAAGAATAACATTTTTATAGGAATAGAAATCACATCATGATGAATTGGTTGGACATATACTTACCTACTTTAATAAAGTAAAAAATAATTACTTATTATTAATATAAAAATGCAGTTAGTTATTCAATCAATAATTTTTAAAAACTTTAATTCTCAAGGCATTCTTTGGTTGTTATGGGCATAATTTTCATACAGCATTTTTAAAATAGGCAAGTCATTAAGGTACCTACCTACTTAATAAATAGTATACTTAACTAGGTGAGTGTATGACTTATTATTAAATATGATGTATTAGTAAATACTTAACTACAAGTTAAGTAAGCAGGGTAACTAATCTTAGTACTTAATGTAAATTTTCTAACACATAGAGAGAGTCATTTTATTTAATAATTTAGTCACAGTGTTTGTAATTACTAGACAAGTATTGTTCATACACATCTATCACCATCTGTCAATCATGATCAATCATCACATGTTCCTACTTTAATGGGAGTAACCCCATTACCTTAATTTGTAGTGAGTTTTGTCTGCCTCGAGCCAACACTATGATGTATTCCGTTCCTCAGCCAGTATTATGTAAAACTGAAGCATTCTATAACACAGCTTCCTTGAGTTTGAGTAAGTGAGTACCTACTATGATTAATAACTAGTTTAAAGAAAGTCAAAGTTGTACAATGGGCATTGTTAAAGGAATGTTTGTTTCAGTTTGAATGTTTATAGGGACAATAGTAATGTACATCTGACTGAATTCTAGTTTCTAGATACTCAAGTCAAACATGTCATTTGCTTAGGCCTCAAAATCGCAAAAGCCACCCAAAAATTAAATAAGCTATTACTTACCTACTTTGGAAAATCTTTCACATCAATGCATCAGGATTAAATTGTATTTTCATTGCTTAAAGGATATTTGGTTTAAATTAACAGTTGTAAACAGGGTTGCGCTGCAAGTTAACTTTATAATTGATAAGGTTAAGGATAAATTTAATAAATTATCCTGTTGTTTACTGCAGGTTAACTTTGTACATAGTTAATTGCTGTTTATAGCAGGTACCTAATGATACAAAGTTGATTTAATTATAAGTACATAGTAGTAGCAATATTTTTGTACTTAAATTCATCAAAAACACACTTTTTTTTTACTTTAGAAATAATTTTATATAGGTACTTATTATATTATAACATGAAATTATATTTTGAACTCTTGCTCAGTCCTCGTTGTGAATAAAAATAAAACATGGACAAACCAGAATGATTACCAAACAACACTGGTCTTCAAACATCATATTTGGGATGATAGTTTGCACTCAGTTTCAATATAATGGGAATCCTATCAGAAATGTTTATAGTAAATATTTTAGAGGAAGGCCCTCAATTGGTAAATTTTAAAATTGTATGTTTACCCAAAGCATTCAGGATAATTAGGATGTGTGGTAAGGACTCTAGCACTATGTGCTAGTTTTAATGAATAAATAAGTAAGTACTATACCTAAATACTTAAGATTATTGCCAGATACTTAATGGTATTAAGTTTAACATTTCATTGATTGTTTTTGAAAGTAATGTGTCAGAGGCTAGTGGGCAGAGACAGCTTCCTACGTGATTCAAGCAGAGTCAGAGAACAACACTAGTTGGAGCTCGCTGATGTCATGTAGCTATTCAACAACGTTTGTGTACATGACTCGCAAGCCGGCCACTAACACACAACTAGCACACGTACTACACTTCCAGGAACCATAAATTAGAATAAGCTCCAAAAAAAGACCAACAAACCTAACCAAATCTTCAGAGTGCCTACACTCCAATATCATCGCATTCTTATGTAATATTGGGGCCTTAGCGCCAACTTTTCGGTATATAATGATAGTTTGAACATTACTCTGCCTATAAAACATCCAAGAAATGTAACAATTCATGCGTAGGAGGTATAAATACCTTTATTTTATGTGTAATCCAATATCCAAGAAAGTATTAGTCCTATTTACACGCGAGTACACTGTCACTCATGTAAAATAACACACCATCACAAAGCAGCACTACACAATTTTTCACTTATAATTATATTTTTATGTGAAAATATCACATAATGCGCCATTTTCGCAATAAATCCAAAGGACAGCAATCGGCAATCGCTGCCATCTTTTTTGTCAAATGTCTAAAAACTAAATATAGCGCTTGGAACGAACTCTGGTGTTATTTTTAGAAAATACAAAGAAACATTTTGAGTTTGTGTTATAGCGACATCTATCATATACATAATTTTAACGCAACTCACCACAAGATGGCGCTAACCGTCTAGTTCAATTATAACAATATAGATGGCAGTTAGGAGAAAATATTGAAATAATGAAATATATATTTTTTTGATTGTAGGATTCTTTAATGATTAAAGAAAAATAGAGCTAAGGCCAAAACTATCCTATTTTGTTGCAATATATAGATATACAGGATAGGACATTTTTTTTCCTAAAAAATGCTCGCGGTTGCTGTTGTTTTTGTGATAGCCCTGTATGTGTAACTGTTCCTTTTTTAACTCGGAATTATATTTTGTTACCTGTGTTTGACCACAGCCCGCCTGATGTTTAGCACAGCTGTGATCCAACGTGTAACATGCTTGCCAAGACGAAACATATTTAATTACTCTGGATTTGATTTTTCTACATTTATTATGTTTTCTTCAAAATTCTATAATTTTACGCCTAAACCGCATCGTAAGTATATTCTCTCAGGTGCATGTCTTTATGAGTTAAATTAAGTATATGTTTTAAATACATAATTATCGTGTAGGCAGCATCCATTCGGAGCACCTAACCGGAGAATGCAAATTGGGATTATGTTACGAGAGGTACCTAACCGAAATCCGGCTGACGTCATCACATCCTTTTACTTTTCATTGTCTTGATGACTTACAATTGGGTAATAGTGTGCGACGCCCAGTTTCAGCATACCTACCTATTAGCAAAATTACTAAGAAAGTAGTACTTAATGTAGAAGGAGGATATCACATAATATCACACTGTTATAATAAAAATATATCACAAATGAGTGATTAGGTATGTTCCAACGTTATACTCTGTGGTTATACTCTCAAACGGCTGAATCTATTGGGATAAAATTCGGTAAGAATTGAGATAAAAGATCCTGGATAAAAACATGGGCTTCTTTTTTACCAGATTTACGCGGGTAACACCGCAGGGCGCTGCTAGTGTTAAATAAAGATCTATGCTGTTTCCACATGGAATATTATTGAGTAAGGCTTATTCAGTAGGTAAGGTTATCGTTTGGTACCTACACACACACACACACCACAGCACAGTAGGTACCACAGACAGTACCGAGTCCATTCTCATAACTTATTTCATTATGTATAAATATGTAACTAATAGTGTATTTTTATCCCTTAAGTTATTACAAATTGGTTTTCGTTACCTACTTAAGATATAAACCTAATTTTGAAATTTACATAAAGAGTAAAATTTCAGTAGGTAAAAATACTTAATTCACGCATCTACGCTTGGATTACACTTCGTAAGAGCGTAACCCAACTTTCGACTTCCTCATTCCGGACTAAATACACAAAACATCGATAGCCGCAACGTAACTGCTGCGTCACTACACTAGTTGGGGCTGAACGCTGTACACTAGATTGTCAGTACTGCATCTTTGTACTTTCGGGTATTTCTGACCTCTTTAGTGCCAGCACTCTGACCAAAAGCGTAGAAAATATGGCGGTGTAACTTGTTCAAGTATTATGTCCTAGCACTGTTGTTACGAATTAAATAAACTTTAGATTTAACATAAATATTGACTGCATGAATAATTAAAATAAAGTACCTAAGATAAATAAAAAAAATGTTACATCATTGTTTTTTTTTTTATTTGATTGTAGGTACCTACTTACATATGTGTTCCACTCCGCCTATCCGCCCTTCTTTTGTACCCCTGTACGCCATATTCTTTCTACTGCCAAAATATGTACAAATTTGCCCACGATTTCAAAACGTGTACGAGTATATTACACAACGCTGCAGCCGCCGCACATTCTTGTTCAACAAACTTGTAGTTTTGTTGAAGCTCACTCACTGTCTCTCCGTGCAGCGTGTCTCCGGGGCGGTGCGGTGGTTGAGTCGCTCGCGTGTTGGCCGCGTAGGGACGGTGAAAGTTGTTGCGCAACGCTGCAGCCGCCGCGCCTGCAGCTGCAGCGAGCTGCCTTCTAGGTACTATTGGTAACGTTCTAATTTGAAAATAAATACACACTTACTTATCTATGACAATAGATTGAATATTACCTAACCTTAGCCTAGCCTACCTTGAATATTATTAGCAAGTATATTATAGTACTCGTATATGGTAGTGCAGAAGCTTGCAACTAAGGTTTCTGTATCTCCTTACTACCTTCCGAGTGTGGTTTCAGAAACAATACGGATCAGACCAAACAGACTATGTAAATGCATGTTTGCTTACATAAAATATGTGAAGTATCTAGAGTGCCTGATTAGTTTATTTCTAGAAATTGACTGGATTATGTACTAACACTGTTTGTCAGGCAAGTACGTTCATTTCTTTATAGAATTCGTACATATAGTACAATACAACCGCGAATAAAACTCAATAATGGTCGTTGCTTGATATCTCGGCTCGTAAATTGCAGCCTTAAAATATTTTAGTTTAATCCACCCCTGGTAAATGGGGATCCTATCTTCTTCTTATGATATGAATATTTCTTAAGATATGAATGAGAGTGGCCAACTCTGGTACTAAGAGTGTACAAACCGCCCTAAGGGCCTCTAACTTAGCTTAGCGACTGCCATTGACTGGGATCCCATTAACCATTCAATAGTAAATTACTAGTTTCCTTATTCTGAAAACTTATGACCAAACACATCATTTAGATAACCAGAACATGCTAGCTAAGCACGAAATGCAGCAGCGTAAACCAGTAAGAATAAATGAGCCAGTTACGCCTGCACGTTTCTCTACTCCGTAATACTTACGTAGCAATAAGTAGGAAAGGATTAAATAATCTGTAATAACTTTTATTCTTGTTTTCGACTAGATTCGTCTGCTATTGCACTATCGGTGGCCGTTGATTGCAAAACACGTTCCGTTGCAACGTAATGCAATGACCGTAAATAGGTTTCGTAAGGATAATTAACTTGGGCCTGATTTGTTTTATTCATTTTCAAGTAGATGCGAACTAGAACAATGTAGGTATTCAGTATAATATAACAAGGCTGAGAGTTCTTTGTTACGGGTCGATAGCAAATTTTGTACTTAGTACCTAGATTAGATATGATAGACCTAGATATTCAAGTGTTTCCTGGTAGGTATGTTAGATATCTGATGGGAATAAGTTGGTATATAAACTGTTTATAATATGTTCTATATCTATAGGACAGTTAAGCCAAATCAATATGTGAGTATGGTGTTTACGTTTATATGTATGTATAGATAAGTAGAGGAAACTATGTATGAACATATATGTATTAAATTCACGCTATAAGCGAAAAATTCACCATATAATCGTACTAATTAGGTACTCTTTAGTTATCAATACGATTATAAATAAATGCTATTGTTATATTATGCGTATTTAATTAATTAACTAGGTAAATTATCTTTGAATGACTAGTTCAAGACCATTGTAGACTTCTTTTTGAATAAGAGATGGCTTCTTGTCTGTGGTTAATGTTCCCACAGTCACCACTCTCGATTTCAAACAAAGCCTGGACATTCCTATGCTTATGCTTCCTATTTTCTTTTTTATTTATTTACAAGCTAGACTTAAATTTTAGGTCCCGGCTATTTGTCACAATACAGCAATCGTTAAGCCATGTCAGAGGTTCTTAGGGCGGTTTGAAAACCCTTACAACAGAGTTGACCACTCTCATACGAACTTACTTACAAGCTAGACTTAAGAGTTGTTAATACAAGTGCATTAATATGTAGGCACTTATGACCATTCACCTTCCTATTCACTGCAAAGTGAACGGATAGAGTTGTGTTGAATATAAATGTGCTTACGATTGAAAAGCAAAGAAAGAATGACTAACAAACTCGCAAACTAAATAAATAACATCTAATTATAATAAATAACCTGTCAAATAAACCTACTTTTAACTGCTCTACATAACATGTTACGATTTATTATATGTTATTATTTAAACACGTATAAGTGTATGAACCTACTTACATTAATTATATTACAAAGACTGTTTAATATACTGACGTTAAATAGATGATACAATATTAAATGTAATTATTCAGTAACATAAGGAAGTTTTACAAAGTTGATATTAATGATGAAGTTAATTATGTCAGGAAAATCTAGACACCGGATTTAATTAATCTAAGTACCTGTTACACAATACTTTATACGTCGTTATTATGTTATACATCAATTAAATTCCACAGGTTATCAGAATAGAATAAAAAACAATGCCATTTAATATAAACCTTACCTAATCTTTATATTTCAGTAGATACTATCAAGATTCTATTTTCAAAACAATTTTGTAAATTTGATTAAATTTTTTGGCGCTCTTGACCCAGAATTCAATAAAAACGATGACATGACAGTTGCTTTGAAAAGGAAGTTAATGTCATGCTGCGGAACGAACCACAATCAGTAAATCACTCGGAAATAACAATGATTCTAGTTTTGTCCAATAAAACGTGCAGATATTTTTTGAAAGGCTCTATTTTGTGAAGAACATAATGTTCGCGAGAGCTGAACTACTTTCTTCTGAAAACTTTTTTGTTGTAATATCATATAAGTAGGTACCAAAGTACATCCAGTTTTCTCAATTTTAATGTCCTCAATTGTTCACTCTAACCTACAATGACCAAAAGATTTAGGTAATGCAGTATAAATTACGTGAAGAAATAACAAGAAATTGTAGAGCTTAACTTCATAGCCTAGAAGAAACTACATAGTTCCCAACGTTTCTAAAACACTGAAAATTTTAAACAAAAAAATATGCAGCCTATTCGATGAAAATCATTTCCACAAGAAACACGCTACCGATGCCCAAAATATGTCCCATTAGCCTGAAATTTTATTTAAGCAAAACCGGAAAACGGAAGTGATGCCATTGCCGAGATAAATGCCTCTCATTTGTGAGTTAGCAAAAACCGTCTCGGAGACCGTCAACATTGATGTAACCGCGGCGTAGGGGGACTTTTCTCCGAGTTTCTCTCGGCCGGGTGCGCGCGCGCAGTCTGCGCCTCGCCGCCGGAAAACGCGCGTGTCTCTGTACTCCACCAATCATTCCACGCGATATCGATCCACGGTCCCACGAATCAGTGATCGAAATTATAGGATATCAAATTTGGAATTTCTTGTGAAACTATCGCGTCTCAGGCGATCTGTGCAGTGCTTCGTAGTTAGAAAGTTGGATTAATCTCGTTGCCAGTGAGCTGCGAATAAAGCAGAGTTTTTTCAAGTTGCGAACCAGTGCTGTTTGGAGTAACTGTAAGGTGTGTATTTTAAAAAGGAAAACTTGATTAAACAACATAACATTGTGATATTATGCACGTGTAATGTCGAGAGCGTGTAGTAGAGTTAAACATTGTAAAATAGTAAGTACTTGTGTTAGTAAATATCTTAGACGAAACTAGGAATGAACAGAAATGGAAATCGTTGAAAAGCTAATCTTGAATCTTGGTGTATCTTTTCTTCGCATTGATACATAAGAAAGTTTATGAAAACTAATGTTTATTTACATTTTTTTAACAAAGCACGCTTCTGTGATAGTTGAGTGAGTGAGCTTTTATCAAGACACACAAGGCCTTGATAGAGTTTACACACGAAAGGCGAGTTCTCACATTAATATCAATGCTCACGACAATACCTACTACGAGATGATAAAATTATATTATATTTTACAGAAGATGAATATAATTTAAAGCCACATTACATGTGGTAATAGGTAGGTACGTATAACAAAAACCACAATTTTATTGGGAAAAAAACGTCGTTGATGTTGACGGCGAAGCTGTAATTACCCATTGTATTCATTGAAGCATAGATAAGTAAACATCACATGTGGTGCATGGTGGTACACACATACCTATTATGCAAAACTTTGAACCGGTCACTACAAATGTTACAAGTAATTATACTTATGTAAAGTACTTATATAAGATGCTCAAACTCATTAAACTCTATCGTACAAGCTGATGCAGGTAGTTGTTATGTTACTTAAAAAATAAATACAAGTTGGTACTTAGTTACGCATAGCTACGACTCAAAATATTCATATTAATTTGTCGCGTCAAGCATCAAACTTTGAGAGCCAGTTTCATTATTTGTCTGCAGGCATGCTCCACCTTAGACCACAGCACAACCACAGCGTCGCTTGTGTCGTTTCAGGCATCGTAGTGGTCAAATACTGTTACTTTGACACATGAGCTAGTATTTATCAAAAACAATTTTATGCGAGAATTAATAATTTTAATTTTTATTTAGCTAATATAGGACTGGCAAAACCCATAATACTTGTTTGACAAATTTACATTATAAAAACATAGAATAATTCTAAGGCACTTAAAGTATAACCGTTTACTTTATAACTTAGTAACAGCTAAAACACGCTTGAAATGTAAGTAACCGGTTACTTCATGACTTAGTACTTAACAGTATTTATAAGAATGATATAAATCTTAAAATTTAAATTTATTATATAAGTTTATAGATCTAGAGTTTCTAGATCGTCTTGTCATTTTAATCTCAAAAATAAATCAAGTTCCTATTTTAAGTACTAACGGCGTCTATGGTTAAAATTATCTGCATAAGTACTAAATTTCAACCATATCGGTTCAGCTGTTTGTGGGTGAAGAAGTAAACATACAGAAGAAACTATCGAATTTATAATATGAGTGAGACAAATATGCAAGAACATGACCAGTTTGTATTCGTGAAAACAGGGTAGAGACAGCAGTCGATGAAGGGCGACAGATAAAGCTTTTAGCCTGAACTTGTACCGTTGGAGCCTATTATTGGAAACAATCGAGCTCGGCTCCCACGGCACCAATGTAAAATCACTAACAAGAATACAAGAAAGACTAATAAGATAGGATTTTTAGGATGTATCCGGTTTTGTTTTGGTTCTCAAGACGCCGATGGCAGTTTCAAGAAGATATAACAATTAAGAACAAATTAAGTCTTCTAACTTATTTATTTAATTAAAAATTAAAATACAATCCTAAACACATCAGTATAAAAAGTTTCGTACATAAACAGTGGCAGGCAGTAGGTAAACAAGTGGCCAGTTAGAAAATACCTTAGGTATCGATAAAAGTTAGGAAATCTAAATGCAGCTAGATTTTGCAACAGTAGTCTGGCCACCACTTTGGCTACATTTCCGTTGAAAATCTATCCACTATAAGTTCTGCCTAGTTGAATTTATGACCGCAAAGTTTGTGATTACCAATTTTAAGAAACTGCAGCTACAGTACTCAGATCGGGGACTTAAACATGAAACAGGCTAGCGGACAAGTTGCTTATTTTTTTAAATATGTATAAAAAATCAAAATGACACGACCTCGGTCTGTTAAACAAGGAACCCCTGTAGAAACAAAAGACTTTTCCTATCTCATACTAACGTACGAACACATTGGGTCTTATCTATACTAATATTATAAAGCTGAAGAGTTTGTTTGTTTGAACGCGCTAATCTCAGCAACTACTGGTGCGAATTGAAAAAATATTTTTGTGTTGAATAGACCATTTATCGAGGAAGGCTTTAGGCTATATTACATCACTCTGCGACTAATAGGAGTGAAGAAACAATGCGAAATGTGGAAAAAACGGGGAAAATTATTCAACTTTGAGGGCTTCCGTTGCGTGAGTTGCGAAAACGTTTCAAGTCGTGGGTAAAAGCTATAATTTATAAAGCTGAAGAGTTAGTTTGCAAAAATAAATACGATGCCCAAAATAACTATTCCACGCGGACGAAGTCGCGCGCACAGCTAGTTACAAATAAAAAAAAAGTCTTATTAATAACGTTGTTTAACTATTAGTCCAGAACTTTAAAAATTTGGGTCTGTTCTTGTTGTTCAAAATTGGCTTTCTTCTGTCATAATAATCAAACCGTCAAAATGTTACCAATGATAAATCAACGTTCTAATTTGAAGTTGACATTTTGAAGTGATTTTAGTATGTGATATTGGAACTACAAGAACCGACTTTTTATTTTCAAAGTCCTAGACTAATATTTAAACCACGTTTTATAATAAGACGGATTGATTCCGGATGAGATCTATACCATACTCGTACGTAGGCACATTTGCATATTTGAAGTTCTCATGGCAACTATTAATATTTTTACGGAAGAACTAAACGCCTAATCTTTAGCAAGGGCAAATTAGTTCCAACGGAAAAGGAAGTGTTATTAATTATATGTTCTTGAATTTAGTAATTTAGTACTCATCTATAAACAAGAAGCAAAAATCCTTATATAACGGCTAGCCACGGCCATCTAGAATCTGATTAAGGTCTCAATGAAAACAACTAAGTGTAAACCGATGCTAATTGGAATATGTCTTAGCTGAATAGATAAATAGGTCATATTTTAAAGGCTAGTGGTACAAATGCATCTTCCGCGTACGTACGTAATTACCAAGTAATTTTATTTTGTTGATTTTTATAGTTTTACCTAGGACGTTTTTTAGAATTGTTTTTTATCAGTTTTGTTACAAAGATCTTTTAAATAGTCCTAGCGGTCGTGTCCAGTGCGAATATACAGTAGGTATTTTCAGTAGTTGTTAACACAATCTAACGCAGATAGATTTATAATACCTGATAGCTACTTTCGTTATTGCTATTAAAATGGTACCTAATTAATTGAAGTAACAAATTTCATAACTTCTTGTATTAAAGAAAATATGTAGTTTTCCCAAAGACCATTAAATTGTCAGAAAAAATAAAATGCATTGTTCTACACAATACATAATACTAAAATAATAGCTTTTACATAAATATCACAGGAATTCGGCCCTTCACTTAGCAAGGGCATTCACACAGCAAAAACCTAGATATTATCGGTCCAAAAACCTATGTAATTGTAAATTTTAGAAATAAATAGAATGGCACTATTGATTAGGTTTCTTGCTCCGAGTAACACAATAGTGCCAAAAAGCGGGTTACACGTGTGAATGCACAGCACATGCACTACTTACATATAATATACAATAGGTGATTAATTTTGATACTATTTTACAGGAAAAACATTAAACTGTTCCAACAATGGAACTGCAAATTGGTTTTAGTTGCAGAGCTATTGATTACGCCAACATACCAGTATAACATCTAAGTAAAGAGGTATATAATACATATGTAGGTACACAGTACACGCCTACTATTTTTATCTATGTATGCAGTTATTGTTCCTCATTTTGCTGTTAGCCGTAAACTTAAATGGGCATTTATCAAAGGCTATGTACTTACTTTTAACGCCACGCGAAAGATAAAGTTTGTGAGTTGAAGTTTATTCTTGCCGCTCAAATCACAAAACTTTCAAATGATTTAAATTGAAATAGATATAAAACTGTTTCTTGTCTTGGATTAAAACGAGTAACTCCACGGACCATCTCTAGTGTTCAAGTATTCCAAGCATCAGGCATACAATGGATCTGTTCGCCGAATGCCAATATGTCGAAACTGCCTGTGAGTACATACATATGTAAGTACGTGATGGAGTTTATAATTAGGGTTTACGAAAGTGCACCATGGGCGAGGTAACGGTTAATTGTTGAACTAGTGGACCGAATCAATTATTTGTGCATCTGCAGATTAAATGATAATAATGATGGAAGAATGCGTTTGTGCAGCTAAATTAAAAATAGATTTTCAACATGGATCTATTGTTTTAAAATAATAGAATAACGACTCTGACAATCTGTTTAATACGTAGTTAACAAGAAGTTCAAAGTATTATTATGATAACAGATGTTTGAAATAGCCTATATAGAAATTTATATGGCATAGATCTTTGATCGCAAAAATCAATGTCTATATTAGCTATATAACAAATAAATAAATACGTATTACTAGGTCATTTTCAAGATCTATATAAATCATAACATTAAACAAATCGTATCGTATTTATAAACAAAATGTTATAAATATATATTCATCAGTATATATTATAATGACTGACCGTCCATAAAGCTGGATTAAGAGTTCGAGATGTTACGAAACGCTTTCGATTGAGGTTCACCACTAACTTTCTACCCGGTTACCTGCATCATAAATGTCATAAGGTTTCCTTGGACTTATTATACTTAAATTGCACATATTATATTATATATTAAGTACATGTAGAGCACATTGAGTCATCATTAAGGTAGAGAAAAATATTAACTTGTTGTCTTGTGTCCCGATTTATTGCCCACGTAAGACTATCAAGAGGCGTGACACAATACAATACTTATACTGTGATCATTACTCATGTCAAGAGATGATTTTAAATGTATTAAACGAAACCTTTTTGAACCTCTTTTTCTATTTATTTAATTTTCTCACCTATTTCAATGAAAAGCGAGTGTGGCTCAGCGGTTCCAGTGTCTGCTTTTCATCCAGACACACCCTGGTTCGAATCCGGCCATACACCAACAGCTTGTAATTTCAAGTTATGTGTGGAGTTGCACTCGCTTTGCGGTGAAGGAAAACATCGTGAAGAAACCGACATGTTTGAAGGCCTTAATATCCGAGGATATGTGTCTTCCGTGAAGGACCTCGGCGCCCACCACGATGTATATGCCCAAGAGTACTCCCCTATCAAATAATTTCTCTGGGGGAGTCAAGACTCTCAGTCATGAGAAAATACGACTCAAGAGAAAGAGATTTCAATAAACACGAGTCATTTATATCGCAACCCGAGGCACACACGTTCTGCAGAGTAAAGTACCGAATGAAAGGCGAGCGCGTTGATGTCTTTTGTATGGGGAATTTATTGTAACTTATAACTCATTTATTGGTAAAACATTATAATAAAGTTTTCACGTCAATTATTCACGATATACCTATACAAAATACGATTAGAGTACTTATTTCATTCATTCATTATTGTTGTTCAAATGTTTTAAATATAAATAATAATAATTGTGTACTTAAATATACATAGCTTCAACTATTAAGTACATAAAGTAAAAAAAAATAAGTTATATTTCGGCAAAGCATTTTGTTACATTTCTTATTTTCTTATATGATGAAATAAAATAAATGAATTTGAATTTATTTCTTTATTTAGTTTTCTATTTTTTTCCTACATGTGTATCAGAATATTTAATGAGTTCTTTTAGCAATTTCCAGAAATCAATACTAATTTTAAAAATGTCTGACACGATGAATTAAGTTCGTTTAAAATATTATTATTCTAATGGTTTGTGATCGTAGTAATCATTTCTCATTACGGCAAAGCAACGGTTAAATAATTTAGCTTTGATTGTCATTATAACTATCCCAATGACACAGGCAGCACAAATGCGTCCATTATCATTTCCATACTTATTGTTATTTATCGCTATTCTAATCTGCATTTTCAATAACCTCTTTTCAACAATGTTAGAATGGCCCATAATGTATGTCAAGCACCGCTGGTTCCTATAAAAACGCGGAGGTATTTTGTGTTTGTATGTTATGTAGGTAGATGATAGGTGTGCCCCGCGAAACCACTCGCTTATATGTATTTGGGAATACTTGATGATGATAATGATGAAAAATTACGAAGAATTTTAGCTGCAAATTAATTCGTTATTATAAGTTATTCAATTCTTTTATAGGTGTTTTAAGTTTATTAAAAGTTTTAGTTTATAAGTTAGGTATTAATTAGTTAAGTTTTTATTTTAATAATTATAATTAGTAAAATTTGTTTTGTAAGTTTTTATTAAATAACTATTTATAGTTATTCAAAGGATAGTATTTATATAATACTAGCTGATACTTGTAGCTGATAATTGTGATATACTTTTTTTTTTCCCTTGTTTTTATGTATTGTTTTTGTAAATAAAGATATTTTTGTTGGATTAATAAAAAAAACATGTAATTGTGTCACTGGTACATTAAATAGATAAGTTTGTAAGTTACCTAATCATACTCCTTGCACCACTTTTGTTTTCATCGTTTTCGTTTTAATTATCGTTCAGAACAAAAATATTTAAACCAAACCTCATTACCTATTTAATAACAGGTTCTGTTACTGTAATTATTATTCATTATAAAAGGGTTACGTCGTTGTTTTATAAATCAAGGTGTCAAAGTGCATATCGTAACCGTCTACGTAGGCGCTAGCTTTCACTTCTCACTTGTGACCGGCTTATATCATACGATAATATTTATTCCTGTTCCGTTTTAAGACACATCGCTGCGTTAGTACCAATTACGTCGTTCCTAGTCCTCACATAAAAAGCAATGGTGGTCGAATGGTTTGATTCTCACGCTTTATTGGATCGTGGTGAACACCGAACTCTGCGAGGTCAAATCAAGAACCAAAAGTGAAAGTATAAACCTATCCGTGAACCAGAATCTGGAAATGTTGGATGTTTAAAATTACCTTGTAACTATAAATTACAAGAAAGTAACGAAAACTTGAATGAATCAAGTACATAAGCACATGAGAGTACATTTTCTTGTGATAAAATTTATTAAAATATTTACACTACACCTATCTGAAGGCTAATGATAATCATAACTAATGAAAACACATGGGTATATAACCTATCCTCAAAATAAGATTCTCTTCTTATTATTCTTGAGTTCACCTACAGTTTTCCTTCAGTAAGCGAGTTTCTGAATCTGGTTTAATAATGTAGCTCTCTATTGTAAGATATTGTAGTTTGCACACAAATTTCCCAAGTGTTACAAGATCTTTAATTTTCACAAGAAATTGCATTGGTAACACAGTGGAGTGTTTCGTACACGATTTCTTGTGCTAATTGCGGTGCTAACAAAAGAAAGTGTCAGGAGCGCCATTTACATAACTTACCGGTCCGCTACTGGAGTTCGCGCAATAATATAATTGTGAACGGATAAACTAGGAACTAAAAAAACTGATCACACTAACAAAACTTACTTTTATTGATACTCTAAGGTTGCAACATCTTATCATCTCATAATATCATATTCAAAATTCCTTTATTTATCCTTTCAAGGTGTGCGTACATTATTTACAACTGTATTACTGCAATTAGTGTAGTGCGCTGAGGGTTTTCAGTACACTATAAAAGACATCTTTCAATTCAGTATTATGTATATTAAAATGAAACTGTGTTTCTTGATCTGTTTGTTCTCTGACAAGGCGCAACGAAGCGGCGGATGATCCTGATTTGGTAAAGTGGTAGTATAGAGTGTCGAGAGTGACATGCATACTTTTTATAACAACGCGCGTGCAACCGCGTCCACTAATACAAAATATCATTTATTACAGATCGCAATATCTTGTAATGTTTATTCAAAAACATCATTTTACTCAAAACTTTATTTATGGAATATCTTAATATGATGTATAAGTGCTGCCCTCATTAGGGGACCAGTTATTGTATTGTGCGGACTCCACCGCTGCCGATTCCTCGCTGAAACCAGTTTCAGGCTTTCATAACGTCAAGTAATATTTTGACAAGCAGTTACAGAGCAATTATGCAACTTGAGAGATGATTACAAACTGAATTACAAAAGTAATTGTAACTGATTCTCACGTTACAATTTTATTTTTAATTTATCTTTAATTTAATAGATTCTAATTATATTATACCCACAAATAGATGCTAGTACTTGGTTTATGCAAAAGAACTTTAGTTACGTTTTCTTTTCACCATTTTTCTTGATCTGCCTTAGAATGTCCTCTGCATATAGCGTCGATGTTTTTAAATTTTATTATTTTATAGAAACCCTAGCCCATAATCACACGAAAAAGAATATTAATCTCTACTGTCTTTGCAGATAGACAGAACATACTTATAACAAGAAACATGATTACACTCTTGAAACCCAACCAAACGGTACTGTTGTATTGTGTAGCGAACTAATAACATTTTAATTGTTGCGTCTGTATGACAATGACCTCAATGATGAATAAGTGGAACTTGACCTACCTAGAGTAGCTATATGTATGTGACCTAAGTTGTATATACAGAGTAACTTAGTAAGACTTGTGACTTGCGCATTAACTTGGCCTTCTGGCAGTGGGAGCACCTAGACCATCCTTAGGCTTTTCTAAAGATTTTCTAAGTGTCCCCTTTTTATTATTTTGTTTTAAATAACGAAAGAAAGAAAAACATTTATTGAGACAGACTATAAGACATACACACACACATATATACAATAAATAAGTAGAATAAAAAAGTCTGCCCCAACACAGCCACAACTCAGCATAATGCTGATTACTAAGCAATCAGCGCTGGTCTTCCGTTGGGGCTGGCTGTGACGTCACGCACGAGACAATGATTTAGTTTTAAAAAAGGAAATGATAGAGCAAAAATAAAAAAATCAAAATAGATACCTACAAGAAACATAAACCTTAAATATGGCAGATACACAAAATTTACACACTAATACTTATAAGAATGCATGTTTTGCAGTAGTTAGAAATAGTACCTATGTATAGATTTTTCCTTTTGTTTTTATTTACTTTAGGTATATTGGTAACTTGAATTTGGGTAGATATAGTAACTAAAAACTTTCGTTCTTGTATGTATAAAAATGTTCTTATAGGGGATAAGACATTCGGGAATAAATGTTTACCTGTCCCATATTTTTATAAGATTTTTTTTATTCTAAATTCAACATTTTTGTTTTTATGTAGGTACTTAATTTACTATTGTGAAGAGTGGTACAAGACTACCACAGCTTCCAATTGCAAAATGAGGCTTATAGCCTCTAGATGATTGAAGAAAGCTGTGGATGATGATGATATCACTATTAGAGGATACCAGTATGTTATCAGTAACCCAGTATATTCATGAGGTCAATGTTCCGCTCTATAGTTAGTGAAGAGGAAGTTAGATTTGATCTTCGTATACAATTGATTTTATAGTTTCACCTTCAGGTTCATATCTTGAGAATCTTTCCTACAATACTATACCTATAAAATGAAGATGAATAATTTTTTACAGTCAATAAAGTGCCATAAATAATAAAAGCATCATTGTAAGTTACTGTTATCATAAAAATATTTCCAACAACAACAATTTACTTTTTACAATATATTTTTATATGTTAAGTCATGTCAGGCCCTTAGGGCGGTATGAAAACTCCTCTTTATAATTTTGATTATAAAGCCACATCTGAATGAATTTAATATATTGGACATGCATAACATCATTAATTTGTTTTTTTACCGACTTCAAAAAAAGGGTTCTCAATTCTTCTGAATGAATTGAATGTTGTTTTTTTGTGTAATTGTTTTCAACATTACACGAAACTGTCACTCGCTGTTGTATACTTTCGTTTCTAAATATCCATCCGAGTGTGGAATCAGGCCAATATTACTTGTTCAGGTCAGCAGCCACAATCATTACAAATCTGAATTCTCTAGTTGAGGCCGTTGCCACTGACTTACTTGTATATTTAAACACCGATGAAATATCTGAACTATGTCGTGGTTAGTGGCTGGTGGCTTACCACTTTTAGCCCTTAAACCCTGAGGGCTCCCTGGCTACTTATCTTTATACATACCTACTCGTAGATTCGTGGCAACTAACGGTTCGGTAGAAGAAAACAAATTCTGCTTTTTAACTTTTATTTGAATCTAAAAAATAATACGTTCGATCAACCATATATTCGATTGACAGGATTTTTATAACTTTTTTATTGGATTTTTATTAATGTTTATATTTTACAAAACTAACAAGATAGCAAGAGTAAATCTACTGAACAGGTACTGAATAAAAACCTGTCGCATGATAGATTCACCAACGATTGTAGTTACATTTACAACCTTCACTAGTTATAAATCGTCTGGGCGAAACAAAACTATGTAAGTAAACCATATTCATTGTAACGAGCAATTTTTTTATTTTTTTTTAACTTGAACTGGTTTGCACTTGGCCATAGTTTACCTGATAGCAAGCAAAGGCTATGGCCTAAGATGGAGCGTGCTTACCCGATAAGAACCGATTCACTCTCGCTTTGAAGATCGCTGGATTATAGCGTAGGGAACAGAGAGTCAGGCAGGGACTTCCACAACCTTGCGAAAAATAAAGAAAGTAAAGGCTTTCGTCAGCTGGAGTTTAATTGCATTGGCACAGAAAGTCAGTTATTGCGTTATTGCCAATCTGTTTGCGCAAAGAAAAACGAATCGAGGTAATTATATGAAAATAACCATTGTCTGGAGGCCAACGAGTTTTACACTTATCGCAATGAATGCGAATTCGCTTATCGTGATTGCATATTGACAGGCGGAGTTGGCCTCGCGTTTGGAAGGCACAAAACTAAAAGGGCTAATTTCGCAAATTTAATTGCACAGTAGCCGGTAATTTTAACGCCATACTCAAAATATGGCTCGTGATTTGCATGGTCTACCGCAGCTACCGCTATAAAGTTTATAGTTACCATAAGAGATAAGTCGAAAATAACTCGGCAGTGAATCATTCCGCTATGATATTTATATGAAGCTTGCCTTTTTTTTGACCTAGGAAAACCTTTCAAAAGTACCACTCGCGAGTAGTGGGCGAGTGGTTATGTGGGAGTCTCCGCCAGAAGGGCGGCATACCCACTAAAAACCAGGAGTGTTCCACCTCTGCATCGCGATCAGGGCCCCGAGAGTGCGAGCCCTTATGAAGCTTGCCTGGAATGTAGTAAACCTTGCGGCAGATTTTGCGGCAATTTGTATGCGACTCATGGATCATTGCATGTTCTGGTTTTATTATGTCTGTCCTAACGTTACGCTTTGTCCCTAGCTAGGAAGTACAAACAGTTAGGTAACTATCGAAATATTAATGATAGATAGAGTAGGTATATTTCTAATATTTCAGCAGAATTTAAACCCGGACGATGGTTTAAAATACAATCTGTCTTTAAGATGAAATTCCACAGAATGGCATACTGTGGTTAGCTACAATATGTAGAGTTAATGAAAACAGTAACATATAAAATAAAGAGACACTGGTTAGATACATATATGTACAGTCAATGAAAATATCGTAACATATAAAATGCAAATATTACTCAGTATTTCCAGTATTTATATTCTTATTTATATGTAATAACCTCAACACGCTAAGTAAGTATATAAATATTTTGACGACGATTACGTTGCGTCATTACAGCGAACAAAAACCTCAAACATTGACTCTCAAACACAAACCCAATCACGTTCCGGAGACGCGCCAATAAATAATCGTTAATTGTGTGTATAAGTACAAATTAGGCACAACTATGCCTTTGTCAATCGTTATAGTGTCAATTATATTTCGATTAGTATGCGTATGATCAACAAAGCGGTGGTAAGAGCTTCATGGGAACAGACAGACACAGGCGGAGATCAGGAAACCCGTATAATGATTACCTACCGCTGTCTGTAGCTACTCGCCATTGTTTTGTGTGCTAAGAACGCAAGAACAAACCGGTAGTCATCAAGTGATTAACGCGTCTAAACTGTAATTTGTATACCGACGTATTATCTCCGAGGTTTCTTTTTGAGAAACTACCTATATATTACTTAGATGTCCGGTGATGCTATCAACGCTCAAATAGCTAGCATTAAAGAGAAAATCATTTCCAAACAGGGAAGTTAGTAGGTTGCAGAAGATGTTCTTAAATTAAAAGCTATCTAATCACGATGGTTCTCGGCTATATTGAATGTGAAATGGTTTTGACAGGCATACGTGCTTAATTTTTATCGATTGATTTCACGAGATTTTATAATCATTACCGAGCTAATCTGCTTATGATTACTGCTATCGTAATTTTTTATTTTTTTTTATTTTACGTGGGATAGGTTTACGTTTGACTACAGCCTAAACAAAAAGTTTTATAAGGTAAACGCCACCTTAGAGAATAATATAATAGTTATGTGTAATTACAGTCACGTTGAAGCTCGGAGCGTCAAGATACCGTGCTACAAGACCGATTATATTGTTTTCTTGTAAGCTTTATTTTAATGACAACCATTAGACGACCTTAATAGAGCTAGATGCGTAATTGTGGTAGAAACAAGGTAATCTTGTCGGCAAGCCTTCAGTTGGAGACTAGTGATAGGTGCTGTGTGTGATCAATGTTTACTTATTTGTAGCCACTCTTACACTCACCGATTCTAATACCATTTTTTCGCTTAGTTTTTTATACTTATTAACAAATGATAAATAATATAAAAAAGCGAGTGTGGCTCAGCGATTCCAGTGTCTGTTTTTCATCAAGACGCAACCTGGTTCGAATCCAACCCTTGTCCAACGACTTAAATTTTCAAGTTATGTGTGGATTTGCACTCGCTTAGCGGTGTAGGAAAACTTAGTGAGGAAACGGATATGTTTGAGAACCACTATATCCGAGGACATGTGTCTTGCGTGGAAGGACCTGGGCGCCCACCTCGATGACCAAGAGAACTCCCCTAACGAATTAATTCTGCGGGGGAGACACGACTGCAGTCATGAGGAATTACGAGTCAAGAGAGAGAACAAATCATAAGAAAACAACTCAAGTGTCCGATAGAAAGCATATACCTATACGTTGAACATATAATACCTAAGTAATTATGAATACTTAAATTTGTAATTATTTGTGTTGAGTCTGGTCGTTTCTATGTATAATAAGTATGTATTTACAAAAGAAAAAAAAAGTATATATGTATTATATCCGTTATCTAGTACCCATGATACAAGCGTAAGCTTAGTATGAGGCTAGATGGCGCTGTGTGATATGTCATGAAATATTTATTTATTATTTATTTACATTACAGTTAAACCCAGAATCGTTAGTTCAAACAGCGTTTCATTGCACCGTGAAATATAGGTGTTCTTTCGTGATGCCCAGTAGTTTTATCGGCGGGTGTCATGTCGTATAAGGAAGTCAAGGAATTGGCAGAAGATCGGGAAGGATGGCGTATGCTCCACAGACAAGGGCCTTGCCCTTAAATTTGTGATGATGATGAGTAGTTTTATCGAAAACATAATGGTTTATTAATATACGTGTATTGTGTACGCTATTTATTATAGTAATACCTAATGGTGTACTAAAAATAACTTTTTGTTGTTTCAGGTCGTGAATGCGGGGCCGCATGGATGGGGGCGCTAGCTTGGCGACCGCTCGTTCTGCTCCTCGCCACACTCTCGCTTGTCGTCGCTAAATGTAAGTACACACATTCTTTAATTATCCTCTACACAATTCAATTAAGTACCAAAATATAATATAATCGGGATTTACTCTGCGGAAATCTAACTAGCTAATCTAGTCTGGGCAAGAACTGCGCGCGACTGGAGGCGACATTTTGATCTCTAAGACCCATATTTTGATCAGAACTTTTTAGTCTTGATTCAGTTCTTTTTAATCCACGCACTAAAATTGCGTACGATCTTCGCCATTTCTAACTTGTTCCGAGCATGCTTTTTGCACATAGTCTCATACCTACTATAGTAATTTATACTAACAACATACTTGCTTAGTTCCAAGCCATTAAAAATATGATCTATTGTATGTATTTGTATGTTTTTCCTATTTGTGCGTGCAAGTGCATGTTAATGTTAACAGCTTTATTGAATTTTGCGGCACTTGGCGTAGAACTGTTCTGAGAATCGGCGTAAAATCATTTTATGTGCAGACCATTGATTGCAAAAACAAACTTTGTTTATAATGGTGTCGTAACATACGATCAAATGGTACTCTATGGTCATAACATAAGCAGGTACTTTTATGCTAAAACTTCTTGCAATCAGTTAGCAAATCCAATACACACATAAATTTAAATAGAGTAGACTTCAGTTGTATGTTTTAAAAAGCGAATGCATTTATTATTCCACCAAAGGAGCGACCCAAAATTGCACACTACCTTCGGATAGTGGCCTTTTTCTCCAATACCAATCAATGCAGTTGTCCCGTTGTACATTCATATGAAACCTAATATATAAATGATGACCAACTTTATTATAGTCGCAGAGTGTACGATACATAGTTCAATAAGGATGACAAATAATTACATAATGTTCCAAAAAGACATTCATCAATCAGGCTTTGAATATTTTCGGATTGTTTATGAAGAAAGTTGTGACCGAATGCTATTATGTAAGTCTCTCAGAGACATATTTGGTGCTCTCCATTCGTGTTCGACAGTTTAGGCAGCGCCTCTTGCTTAACGCAAACCCATGCTAACGTATCTCTCAGAAAGAATACATACAAAGCACAATGTATGTACATGTACATATGTACATCTCTTACGTAATTCCTTTTCTTCGTGTTGACAAATCCCACTTTAGCGAGAACCATCTCAGACGTCTTTGTTACGTAAAAAAATAAAGTTATGAATTCTCGACGCAACTCGGTAACGTCAAGGTGTTTTGCACCAAAATGGTCTTATTGTGTTTCAAAATGAACATACAGTACCGTAAAAACACACGCGTATAGACTACCGACCGGCTCATTATAAGGTGTCGTATGCCATGTGCCGTCCCAGAAATGAATAATCAAGAGCATTAATCGATCGATCGCCATAAGGCAGTGTTTTTCTTCCGCTCGCCTTTATAAGGCCTGAGCTTTGTCATTGAACTGGGTTGCGTTTCTCATGATTCTCTGGGAGCGGCCTGCTTTCGGTCCGTAGTAGGCCTCGAGTCGCATACTGCCCTACAACGCGACATATTCAGGCCACGTGAGGTAAAAAGTGGAGACAGTAGCCGAGATACCCGGAGACTGCATTCAGGTTACCTGATACTTAGGGCACCTTTCCCGGCTGCTTAAAATGCAACGCGCGCAAAACGCTGCCAGAGGCCATTCGACTTGCCCAATATTGCGTTTACAAACGTTCCAGCACTTTGTTCGGTTTGCATGTCCACTAGTATTGGTTTATTGCACTTTGCTGTGTCCACTCTACGCGATAATTGAATGGACTAACACATTAAATACCTATTCACATTTTGCAACTTAGCATTAGTATTTTACACTGTGAAATAAAATACTTATCAGATAGAATAACATTTCTGAAACTCGATGCTGTATTTAGAATGTTAGATAGATTTTAGAAAGTTGGTGTTGGATCCTAATTTAAATTGAAGAAAGCTAAACATCAAACATTTTGTAATACCATTTTCCTCGCATTCAATCAAACGTGGCACAAACTCAATTTAAATCATTCTTAGTAGATTATTATATTGCTAGATTGTATATGTATCTACCTACTACCTATTCTTATATTTTATAAACGGGAACATTTCGACTCCGATGTACCTACGTACGTCCCTTTATATGCTTGTGTTTAAGACGAGATATTTATGCATATACGAAGCCGTACCGTAGGTCGATAGTCAACTATAAAAATAACATGATGAAATGCCGAAGCTGTATCCTAATTTATCAACTAAGATCTTGAATAAACTATTTCCAGATGCGGAGCTAGATGCATGGCACGGCGCGGGGCGGCCGGCGACGCAGGCGCAGGAGTCGGAGGACGAGCGCCATGACGCCGAGCTGCTGGCTGCTGTGCGCTCCTCCATGGTGCAGTGGGAGCAGAAGAAAGCAAGGACGAGGTAACACACACACACACACAACATTTACTAAGTCTCTTCTTTTAGTGCCTATTCATAATAATGACGAAACTATGCAAGCCTGCCGAGTTTAAGCTTCGTAAATAAAAAGTTAGTACCTAAGCTTAAATTATTCAATCTGATTAATTAAGTTAGTAATTAATTAAATTAAGATTATACATTGATGTAGAACTAGAGGCATGGCAAGAATTGGCCAATAAAACAAAAAGTATTAGACTTCGCCGCTCTCATACGTAACTTCATTAATTATTCTCAAGACATTATATACCTACAATTTTCACAGCATATGTACATTGGTAATTCAAAACTCGACAATAAATTATTATTAAGAAAAAAATGCTGGGGATAAATATAAGTACCTACAAGTACCTACTGTTAGAATAAAAAACACAGGCTATGATGGCACGAAAAACATTGTTGGTATTGTCAACTAGGAAACAAAGCAGAGCTCTACTTTTGCTCAAAGAGAATTAGTTGAGTAACACAAAACAACAGCATATTTCACCGTCTTTCTGGCTATAATGTGATCTTGCTCTTCTTGCATTAGTCAAGGTCACAAACTTAAGCTTTGTATTGCACCACTATGTAGTTTGCGTATTCTTTAAAACGTCATTGAGAATGTTGTTTAAAGTTTACGAATATACGAATATTTCTGTAATACATATTAATGCAAAATACAAATGCTTCGTGATAAAAAGCAATTGATGGCTTGTAATAATTTACCCTCCAGCCTACATCCAATCTAGGTTATGTTATGATCGAACAAAGCATAGTTTCTTCTAACTCAAGACTACTAATTAAATAAAAGATAATGTTTGTTTTAATTAAATGTTCTTACGAGCTGGAGACCGTGTCGCTCTGGAGAGGAGGCCTAGACTCAGCAGTGGATGGACACGAGCTGATGAGATGATTATGATATTTTTTAGTGCAGTACCTATGTGTATTCATTTTCTACTTAATATAAGTAGAGAATATAACAGGACACGTGCCACAGAGGCTTGTTGGCAAATAAGTGATGTATGATATTGAGTAACACGTAGTTAAATTTTATGTCAAGTCGGATACAACACGGTTTTCCTTATGTTCCTTTGTCGTTTTCATAGGTTTACGTCACACAATAATGTAATTCTTTATGCTAACAAGCCAACAAGTTATGAGTATATTACGATGCTGAACAAAATGAGCTCACCTTCCACCTTCCTTTGAGAGATTCCTTGTCAAAAGAGAGTCATCATTGTATTTGATGTTTCAAGTTTATTTTTCTACATCACACCAAATTCGAACCTTGTAGGCTAGATAGACGAACTTGTGTTTATAGGCATATAAGTATGTATAGGTATGTACAGATTTGCGCTTAGCAGGTAAACTGATACCAAATGTTATCTCTTTCGGTTCAGACCGGACGACTTTACGCGAGAACCAGGGTCCTACATACGACTTCAAACAAACATACGAATGAAAGAGAATGTTGTTATGTCGTGTCGGCTGATTTTTTTTAGTAATATAATTGTGTTTTCTTTTTCAAGCATTATTAATTGAAAGTTTGTTTTCTATATCACAGTGAGAGATAAAATGTAGCTAGGTTTATTTAGTGAGTTACTAGATATATTTAGTGAGTTACTAGATATATTTCGATCCTATTTCTAATATGCGAATATCCCAGAAGGAAAGTTACAATCACCAGTAGCACAGTAAATTTCAATTCAAAAATCTCAAAATCTTGACTCTTTCATCAATAAATAAAATAAATAAATATTTCAGGACATATCACAGCGCCATCTAGCCCCATACTAAGCTTACGCTTGTATCATGGGTACTAGATAACGGATATAATACATATATACTTTTCTTTTGTAAATACATACTTATTATACATAGAAACGACCATTTTTTTTTTTTGACCCAGGAAAACCCTTTAAAGGTACCACTCGACCCCGGGGAGGGCGAGTGGTTATGTGGGAGTCTCCGCCAGAAGGCCGGCATACCCACTAAAAACCTGGGGTGTTCCACCTCTGCATCGCGATCAGGGCCCCGAGAGTGCGATGCATGCGTCCGCAGCCCTGGCGATGCTGGCCCGGAATCAGGCCCCGTCTCGGGGAGCTTTTGCTCGTCCCTCTAATGGACGACGTGTCGGAACACGGGACACGTCGTGCATCCTGTGGGGGGACATAGAAACGACCAGACTCAACACAAGTAACTACAAATTTTAATATTCATAATTACTTGTGTTATGCGGGAATCGAACATATATACATATATGAAGCATCACTTATGACAAGGAACAATCTGCATAAATATAAAATACTAAAAAGCTCAAGATATGACAACAGACTCTGCACAGAAAAACATAGAACTGTACAATATGGAAACAGCATTTTCAATATGGGCAAAAAAATATACAACAAGCTCCCTGCGACCATCAAAGAAATCAAGTCTGATGCTATATTTCAAAAACGACTCAAGAGTGTTTTTATTGGAAAAGTGTTGTTATTCCATAAAATTATTTTTGAACGATGAAACTATTTGACATTTATGATGTACATAATTTTAATTGATTTTTCTGGCATTTAAATTTAAATTTATATTCATACTTTGTGAAACCAATTTGCACGCCCTATGGGTGAGAATGTAGCGGTCAATATCTTATTTTTGAACAACTCTGTAAAACCTATATTCTGCAAATAAATGATTTTGATTTGATTTGAGTAAAAGTACGAGTAGGTACACAAATACTTTGTATTCACAAAATTAATAAACGTTTGACTCCTAATCGTGTGTGCCAAACGGAATAAGTAAGTAACAGTATTTCCTCAGTTTAACAACACACGTGGAGTGCGAAATATTAATGACTAGTGTTTATTCCATTGCGTGATTCAATGTGAATTCACAATGCGGTGGATTCGCAGGTGAATTACACTTCACTGGACTAGCGAAATGTACGCTGCAGTTTCTATGTATGGTCTGATTTTAATGTAGGTACCTACATACTTTCTATATATAATGAGTTGTCTTAACAGATAATTATGACATCTATATTACCTGAAGTTACGGAACTGTTTAATATTATGTAAGAAGATCATATAACAATATTTAATTCAATGAGTGTCATAGTTTAATCTTTACTTAACATTCGAGTTAGGTATACCTACCTACAAGATTTGATCAAAAGAAAAAATAGTACCTAAAAATTATATTAGAAAATATACTCCTAATATCTATTCGCATTCAAAGCTAAATTAATAAAAATTTTTAATATTCATCTTGTATAAAAGTAAAATCTATAAACATTTGATTCCAGGCTGTTTGTAAGCTTCATAAAATTGTTGCAAATAACTGTTTACTTCAGAGAAACACTAACAAGGAAGTTATGTCATAACATAATAATTCTCGTATCATGACCATTATTTAAAACGGTTAATTACATTTACGAGTATATAAAAATCTATCTTTTCAATTAATTCTATTATATGATTTACAAGAGATATGTCCAAGTAATGGTGACTTACACGCATGCATACCATACACAATCATTATGATAATAAATTCATAATTTAACTATGCAATTATGCATTATTTTAGTACTTTGGACAACGTGAAATAATAAGAGTAAATATTACTTTCACCAACGGTTTCTCTCACTTTCTATTGTGCAAATTCATTAATTTAGCGACAGTTCAAACGAACCAGTGCGGGAGCTGAATCAATTCGAGAAATCGCTATTCAATGAGTTTAGTAACTTGCTTTATTTTCACATCTACAATACATCTAACTATCTACTACCGCGACAATACTACCTTTCTTTTTCTCTCAAATTATAACATTAGGCAATTTGGAATGTATCACGACAAAGTTACGCCAACAATGTCACGGTTACGTTTGATCGTGATGATTGCAACGATAATGCGCACTTTCTTTCACGACAGATTATGAGAATCTACCCAGTCAGTACATTACGGCAAAGAAACGAAACAAAATGTACAAGAAAGCGTGGTCGAGGCGTACTTTCAACATCACAGCACGATATTAACATACTTTCAAGCGTTGTGTTTGTGTATCAGGAGCAAGCGATCGCAAGGCAGCGTGTGCTACGGGGATTTCGGCTGCTTCGAAGATGCTGGACCATTTGCGTACCTAGAGACCTTGCCCAGCACGCCGCAGGAGGTCGGCACGCAGTTCCTGCTATACTCTACTGTTAGCAGGTAGGTAAAATATTATTTTACATATTCATAGACAAATTAATTTGCAATTTATGACGGTAATCACTTACATTTGATTTGAAGAGATATCAGATGTGATGGGTACTATATCATTAAGTACACTTTCTGCCGCGCCTCTCAATTTGCTTTCTTCAAGCAAACTTAAAAGATAGGCCAGTGAATTCGCAAGCATCTATCTATTTAATCATCCTCTTAGTAAGTATAGAGGCTTATTAATTTCAAGTAGTTTTTAACTCCATACTGATCAAACCAGGAAAATGGCTAAGAGGATTAACCTCCCATCCCTTCGTATCAACAAAGTGGAATCTGCCCTAGAAAACTCTCTCCAATTGATTTAATCTGGAGGAGTCACGATCCTCAGTAATTAGGAAATACGCATTCTATGCTCTTAGTACCAACTAACAAACATTCTATCTTCCAGGGGAGACCAGCCCCTCCTGGCAGTATCAGCCAGCAACATGTCCGCGGCGTGGCAGTGGGCGGCGCGGGCGTTCGATCCGGAGCGTCCCACCAGGGTCATAGTGCACGGCTTCGGCTCCAACTGCGACAACGTGTGGGTCTACGAGATGAGGTCCGCTCTGATGGCTGTCGTGAGTAGATCCTTTGATACATACTAGGCCTGGGCCACAGGACACAGGTTATCCTAGTATGGGGTATAGAGCACTCCAAAGAATTAATTTAGTGTACCTACCTACATGCTCGTTCATAAAACTTATTCTTTAATTTTGTAGTCTAGGTAAGAACTAGATTATATAAATCTAAGTAAACACCATCGGTGTAACAATTGTGTGGGTACTAGTATAGTATGTATTAATAAATAAAAATGTACGTTATTTTGCATTGTATGGAGAAACAAAATCTAAATCTAAAGAATTTTGAAATATTATTCGCAAAAACCGCGGATGCAAAAACTGTGAAAAACCGAACATCCCACGCCACCTTTGACCCACATCTTCTTTGTCTCTCCAACAGCGACTAATTGGCGTCGCAAATGTATGCAAATTTTAAACTCTGTTATAATATCTTAGACGTCTAGTGTTTGCAGTTAGATAACACCATTGTTAGATCTTTTTTCTGTTGTGCCAATACAATAAGCCATATTAACGCTAATTAGCTTGAAGTTACAAGTAGGAAATATAGTGTCATTTAACCCGAAGGTCGTCAACATTCAAGCAAAAAAATTACGGAATTTTACGAATAAGTTTTGTGTGTAACAGCATAAAGACAAAAGATACATATTCGGCTATAGTACGTGTTTTACAAGGCATTACTAAAACTGATTACCTATTATTATATGTATATGAAACGGGAAACAGAAAGCAATATACTACCTACTACTATATATGTAGGTGTTCTAGGCAATTACTAAATAACGGCGAAAAACGCGCCAGATCAATGTCTGATTGAATACTTTACCTACTCCAGCTGCTTTTGAATTACAAAACTAAGCGAGACATTGCTCTTATCTTTTCCTAAAATCTCATATTGATTGGCGATTGATATTGAGAAGGAGCTAGTTCCAGAAGCACATTTGGCGCTTTAAGAAGCCAGAGACTAAACAAAAGAACCAAAATTAAACTACGTAAAAATGTACCAAAATATCTTGTCTGTATATTTTAGTCAATACAGAATTGGATCTGTTCACAGGAAGAATGCAACGTGGTGTGCGTGGACTGGGAAGGAGGGGCCTCCATGCCCAACTACCTCCGCGCCGCCGCAAACACCAGGCTCGTGGGGAAGCAGCTCGCTTTGTTACTTCAAGGTACGAAAATCAACCAAATTTTAGGAATATCCAAGAAATAATGTGGACGAGAAATAATAGTGAATAGAATTACATTTATTGAGACAGATTTACAGACATTTAGTAGGTATACACACACACACACACACATATGTACATACGATAAATAAATAAGTGTGCCCCAACTCAGCATAATGCTGATTACTGGAAGCAATCAGCGCTGGTCTTTCAACAGTGGAATAACCTTTTAGGACCAAAACATATGTAAAGATTTACACCCCGAAAAGAGAACTTGACTCTTCACTTATCGTATTGAAATTACCGAAATGGATATGTTATTGTTCCCAAAGTTATCCAACGTTTGAATATAGTAGGTATCAATAGCTTAGAGAAGCAATTGTTTCATATTGTATGTTTCATGATTAATAGTCTTCAGATTCTATCTATGATTTATGAAGCATACATACTTCAATCTTGCATCACAACAATCACGACGTTCTCTTTCACTACGGGAACAACTTTCAAAACCTTTTTGTCCCTTTGTTCTATTCTGGCGTGTTAACATACAATAGACACGTACATTCCAAGACGTGGCTGGAAATCTTGAATAATGACTTTGAATTTTTGTTTTTAGGTTTTGCTGACCATATAGACCTGAGGTACGAGGACGTTCATCTCATTGGGTTCAGTTTAGGAGCACATGTCGCTGGTTTTGCTGGGTCCGAGTTGAAAAATATTAGCCGAATCACAGGTAAAAACAGAAAGAATATCTTATGTGTTTACATAGGTATTTTCTGATTTAAATTTTATGACGCAAAACCATGACTGATTAATTAAACATCATTATTTTAGATTACCTACGCTGAACTCAAATATTAGTCACATCATTTCTTAGTAACCTGCATTAGTTGTTGAAATTCTTTAATTGTCCATTGAATTTTAAAGAACGAACTTACCAGTATATATATAGTATAGCGAATATGTAAATTTGACTGCTTTTAGAAGAAAATTGTTTGATTTTTTACTATCTAAATGTTATTATAGTGTAAAATTATATTTAAATGATAAGATAACTAATTTGTGACATTAATTTAAGTAGGTATATAACTTTGACATTTCTTAAATTTCTTTTTACAAATAATAATTAAAATTGAATTAAGTATAGTTTTTATGTCTAATTTGCACACCAGTAATGGTTGAGATGCATGATTCTAATATTTGATATTTTATCACCTACCATCATGTAAAAAACTACATCTGGCAAATAAATGAATCTTTATCTTTATCTTTATCTTTACCAGTTCTTACATACATACTGACCTGTTCATGTTAAAAACCATATGTATTGTTGAATAATGACCTATATATACTCAAACACAAAAGATGATGATTACACTCAACCAAACGAACCTACTTATTTTAATAGAATTTCTTGAAACCTTTCCTTTCTTCACCAGGTTTAGACCCAGCAGGTCCTCTCTTCGAGTTCCAAGACCCCCGCGCGCGCCTCGACCGCACGGACGCCAAGTTCGTGGACGTCATCCACTCTAACGGAGAAACCCTCATCCTGGGAGGCCTGGGAGCAGCACAGCCGCTGGGACATGTGGACTTCTACCCGAATGGAGGAAGGGTCCAGCATGGCTGTTCTAATTTGTAAGTGGGATGATTTATTATATTATATTAAATGATGCCCGTTTCACTCGCGCTGTCGGTAAGTCTGTATATTATAGACATGAGTATATGCAAAAAAACAATATATATCAAAGCTTACTGTCCTAGCCGAGAGTGTATGAAAATGGCATGTTCTAAAATAATAAACTGGTCCAAAAGAAATGAGACCCTCACTCATACAGTATACACAATATATGTTCCAGTGCTTAATGTTAGTGTGGAATGGAGTGCACCTAGTGCTTAATGTCTATGTAATATTATCTTGTCAAATGTTGTATCCTACTTTAAGTACATTTAGAAGTACGAAGCATTAACAGGTGTAACTAGTTATTAAGCGCAAATAAACGATTATTATTATTATACTTCTTCCCATGTACAAGTTTTAATCCAGCTCCAAAATTCCAGGTTCGTAGGCGCCGTATCAGACCTGCTCCCCTGGGCCGCCACGTCAGCTGAAGGCAGGTCTCTATGCAACCATCGCAGAGCGTACAAGTTCTTCACGGACTCGGTCTCGCCCAAATGCCACTTCCCTGCCTTCCCGTGCACTAGCTATGATACGTTTTTGGAGGTACGTTGTAGATATATTTAATTCTAGTCTTTGAATTTTCGGTTTTATTATGCCTGTAGTTCATATTTTAATTGAGTTCGCTTAAGCTTATATACTAATGCTGTGCCCTAAATCTTAATAAACCAATTAAAATTAGACATGGTATTTTTTAAGAACTATACCTAAAATTGGTAGGTATATGTATAGTGTGTTGCATTAAATAAATACATTCTATTGCGTTGTATAACAAAACGAGATTATTTTATCCGACGATAAACAAAGCCCGAATGTGGAGCAAATAAAAAAAATCTGTCCCTTCTTTTCAAACGCACCTGAGAGAACGTAATATTTCAGCAAAATATCTACATAGATAATAGTTACAGACGCTGCGTAAAGACTTTAGTCGGTTCAATCCTTAATAACTCCGGGAAACACATCTTCAGACACATCATATTAAAAGTTACATTCATTTCCAGGGTCGCTGTTTCCCCTGTGACAGCCAGCGCCGTTGCGGCAACATGGGGTACTACGCGGACCGCTCGCTCGGCCGCGGACAGCTCTACCTACTCACCAGGGAGGAAGAACCCTTTTGTGGTAAGAAGTATTTCTGTTCAGAGACCTGCTTATATTTGCTAATGGGCACTTGGATAAACTAATATTTTGGACAAAGATAAGTAGTCGAGATTCGCCATTGGCGGACACGCCAAGGAGGACTATATATAAGCTAATAATACTTTCACTTTTGATCTCACCTAAAGCTATAGCAATATACCTTTTTCGCAGTCTATAAAATAAAATAAAAACTCGATTGGCTTTCCGCGGCTGACAGCTGTAAAAAACGTTTTCATATTGAATTTCGACATTGGTGCCCTTGTATTTAACATCACCATGCTCTCTGGTGATATTTTAGTCTTATTGCAGCTTAACCAACAGACAACGGAGGATTATTTAGACACTAATAAAAGAAAAATTTAACTTTCATTCCAGCTCATCAATACCACATTTCCATCTGGGCGGGCAGCGAGGCCGGTGAGAAGGCAAACTTCGGCCGTCTCACTCTCACGTTGCAGGGAGACTCCGGCCTCAACGAGTCCTTCCCGATGACCAAGTAAGATAACTTGCTTATACTGAGTTGCATATACAACTCATCTTCAAGTGTCTAGTTCCAAACATTTTTAACAAACACAACATAACCTCTCTAAGAGCATGAATTATTGTAAATCACATGAACAATACTTAAAATTTAAATAATGTGCAGTGTGTATGTTATTGGAATGGGAAACGTATAAAAATATATCGATTGGTACAAAGAAAATTCAACGTATAATCTATCCCACTGCACTCATTTCTCCTAATCCCCATAGGCGAAGCTAAACTGACGATATATTCTTGAAAAAAAAATGAGATAGCTATAGATAAAAGATATGTATAGAATAAAGCAAAGAAAACCCAACAAAAAATCTATGCCAGTAAAGTTTATATTCCCCTAAAGTCTTATTTGCCCCAACCAGACGTGAAGATACTTCCAACGGCAGCGCGCGGTTCACCCGCGTCATCGTCCCGCACCCGGCGCTGGGCGTGCCCCTGCGAGCCACCATACACTACGCGGCCTACTCGGGCTGGCTCACAGCTGGGGCCAAGTCTATAAACGTGGACAAGCTGCTCATTGCTGATAGCTTTGCTAAAACGTAAGTTATATATCAAGGATTCTTTTGACTAATCACAATTTCCCCTCAACTCAGTTTACTAACTTTCGTTTAATTTTGACAGATCATCATTCTGCAAAAAGGGATTGCAACTGCTCTCTGAAGAGTCTGTAGAGCTGCCTCTCTATCCTGGAGATTGTCAAATACCACAGGTATATTATGATTACCAAATACCTTATCAAATATTAGCTCATTAGAGAGAGCTTAAAATATACTAGAGAATGAAATTTTTTTGTATGTTTCCAGAACGATGAGCCTTCTAACTCTACCAGCAATAACCAGGTGTTGGTACATAAAGTAAACTCTACAAAAGAGGAGGGGCCGGCCATAGATCCTATCGACAACGAGCTACCCGAAGACTCTCCTCAGCGACCATTTGCATTGGTCGACACATTCGAATGGACTGGTGGAGCCGAGACTGGCCGAGCATTCGGCATGACCAACACCAAAACAGCACCCAGCGGCCTCGTAGAGATCGCTGAACCAGTCCTCAGACCACGGCCGAAAAAAGCTCCTCGACAAAGATCTGACACACCAGACGAACAAGAAATATCAGAGCCCCTATTACGACCAACACAAGCACCTAAACCGACGACTCAGCCGCCGATACGAAAAGCCAAGAACTACGATATGTCCACTACCCCAACTTACGACGAGTGGGACAACCGAGCCGAGAAAGAGGAGACTAGCAGCTTCGCCGTCCAGTTCCTGCCAGCGAGACTAGCGTCCTTCATTTCTCGAGCAGAGCGTTACGCGCGAGACACGCTCTTACCTCTAGTGTCCGCGTACGCGCCACGTCTTCCGATCTTCGGTTCCCGGGAGCTTCCAAAACCGACAGCTAGATATATTCCAATGGAAGACAACGTGACGAGTTCCGTGCCGGTTCCGACGCCCACTCTAGAGATGAAGATAGAGTCACTTAGAGCAGTCGGGCCGCCGGGAGAGAAACGGGACATCGAGTCCCCCGAGGATCCAGAGGTTGCCGTGTCTACAACGACTAGCACGACGACTACGACTACCCCTTCTACCACGACTACAGATAAAATGTTCGCAGCGCCATCAGAGTTGCTGCAAGCTGTGGCTTCGAGTACGGCGCTGCCGCCCGTCGCTTTACGCAGCGAAGGGAATGAGAAGATAGTGATAGTGTACCCGAGTAACGCGCGAGACGAGCGCAAGATCAAGTCTCACTCGTACCCCGAGGAGATGCAGTTCGAGGCGCTGTACCAGCACACGGCGGCGCCGGCGCTGCGCGTGGACCTGCCCACCTTCCCGCCGCCCAGCGCGCCGCCCAGCTCGCCGCCACCCGCCACCACGCACCTGCCCGATTCCAAGTTCATTCCATTCTACGCCTCAGACAGAATAGAACCTAAGAATACGTGATCGTGATCGACTGATGTTTTGTATTATTTTATGAGATTGTTAGAACAGTACGATGTGTAAATAGCATGATTTGTAGCGAGAGATTTTGTACAGAAACTTTGGTGTTCATTTTGTTCTAAGATGCCGTTAAGTATTTATGTTAGATGCCTACTGTTGTCAGTAGTGTAGATGATTTGAACAAAATGTTGTGTAAATAGAATTAGAACTAAATAGTAGAATAAGAAGCGTTTTTTATAATAAATCTTATTTATTACCTAACAATTCTATTGACTTCCAACGCATTTGGATAACCTGCTCAGGAGATAATACCTACTAGCAAACTTAAGATTCCTGCTTTATTTCAGAACAAAAACATCCTTCTCGAAAAATGGATAAGGTTACAAAACTAGCTTATTCATAATTACTAACATACATACAAGTACATTTAAGGGTACATATCACATGAATCATTGTGGCTGTTTAGATAGAAAGATGAAAAAAGATAGTCTGTGTGTTCAACAGAAAATTAGACCAACATAAATCTGGTGCAAACCATTCACCACACTGGTGCAAGCTCGTCCTTACATTCATACAATATTTCTGTGACCAGAACACAAGCTAACATGTAACATTGGACAACAAGACATAGTGGGTATAAACTCAAAATACCACATGACATCTTACGACCTTCAAAAGAAATGAATACGACATATAGAACTTACATTTAAATAACTAATGTGAGGCCAGGCGTACTTGTATAAAACGTGAACAAACTAAACCATAGACTATTAGTGATGGGTAAGATCTAATAAACAACAACTTTATAATATGTCACATGTTAGTTTGTTTGTCAACCTCTATAGATAGAGGTTACTAACTAGAGTTAGGAATTACTTCATAAACTTATCGGAATGTTGCGTGAGGATGCGCGCGGACGCCTTGGCGTCCAGGAACAGCGTGTGCACGGACGTGATGTGCGCCGGAGTGATCTTCTGCGCGCCGTCCGCGCGCGCCGTGAGCGCGGCCGGGGTCAGCAGCTGCGCAGCGTACCTGCATGAGCAAGTAGGTTTTAATCACATAACAGTGTAAGGAGAGCTGGCATCTGACAAAATTAGTATGGCCAGAGTTAGCCATTCTCATTCGATAAGAAGAAGTATTGTGACTGTTGTCGCCAAATATGTTTTTTTTTGTAAGCTTGATAGGCATTGTAACTTTTTATATTCAATGAAATTAAGTCCAACCGACATATTCTCGCCAACCTGGTCACCACGCCGTTGCCATTTCTAGTATAGCTGTCTCTTTTTCCATGGTTTTAATCTTCGCAGGTTCGAATCCTGCCGGTCGTGATTATTTTCACTAATTTTCTAATAAAAGTTTAGATTTAAATCTTATTGCTGTCATAACCTTCGTATGTACTTACTATACCTACTACGAATAATTGACCTATAGCCATAAAACGTGTCGGATTATTTTTAAACATGTACTTAGATAACTATTTCAAATTGTGAATAGCTGAATATCTACAAGCAATAAAGTAGGTAATATTTATTGTACGTACCTCAGAGTAGTATTAGCCCCGACTTCAGCCAGCGCCGCCAGACCATCTTCGTCGATAGAAATGCCCTCGGTAGCCGCACGGAGTTTCAAGATCTGAAATAATAATTTATGAATAAAAAATAATGTGTTTTCTACATCATTGTTTGTAATCCAAATAGAAATCCATATTAAAAAATATACAAAATATTTTTTGTAGTCGCCTTTTTAAAGTTAGTCTAAACAATTAATAACCTTCAACCGCATTTACAAAACTTTTGCATTAAGGTGCTAAAGCTAAGCTTCAACAAAAATACGGAGTTACTTAACAAGTAACATATAAACAAATCAAACACATATACAGAGTTATTGAAAACTATCACATAACACTTTCAATAGCGGATCTAGTCCGTCAAAACTGAACAGTATCGGTTCTAAGACTTTTAAAAGTATTCAAATTTTCTCCCGAAACATTTAAATTCAACTAACTTGGAGAAGCTCAGCCTTATTGTAGGGCAGGGTGCGGATGATGAGTAATCTATCCAGCAGATCTAGTGGAATTCCATGCGGCGAGATTATATCCTCTGTGCCTCTGTAAACAAAAGTAATATTTTAAGTGTTTTAAGCAAAAATAGAAAACTTAGTAACATCTTAGTAATGTAAATATACAACAGATGATTAGAACCTATAACCTAGAATTATTCCAATTACAGTAGTTTTTATTCGTTAGACTAGCTTTAAAACATTTATTTAATTCAGATTGTAATTCATGGAGTAGGTACATATAACAATAATCACTGGACCCAAATCTGCCTAATGGATAACAGTGATCATTGTGGTGTATGATGGAGCGAACTTAGAAAGAAACTATAGATTTCCTAGCTTCCCGCAATTCACATTTTTTTATTTATTTTCTATCATTCACCTGTATGGTGGATCATCATTAAAAAAAACATTCAGCATCAGTCTATATCCAGAAGTGCCCAAGTGGTGTTTACAGGACGGCCCACAGACAACCACACAGCCCAATTCTTCGCTTCAGGTTCAACAACTGCTACCTTTGTTATGTCTACACCACTTCCTAGTTTGTTGATAGAAGACAGTATGTATATAAAATAAATAAATATTCCGGGCAAACACTTGTGTCGTGGGTACTAGATAACGGATATAACACTTTTATACTTTTCTTTTGTAAATACATACTTATTATACATACAAACGAGCAGACTCAACACAAGTACCTAATTATATTTTTATGTTACCTAATCTGACATTTCCCCCGGTTGGTGGCGAATATGACAATGGGCGCGATGGCGGACTCGAGCGCGCGGTGCAGGTACGTGAACGTCTCGATGTCCAGCATGTGCACCTCGTCTATGAACAGCACGCCGGGGACCAGCTCCGCTATGCCCTGGTCTATGTACTTGTTCACCACCTTGTTGATCTCCTTGCGGAGCTTGTCTGGAAGAGGAGAGATTGTTGTAGTTTGAGATTTGAGATGTCTATAATAAACATCAACTTGTTATCGCCTTCTAGTAAGCCACTCAGCCTAGTCTGTATCTTATGTGTCAAGTTTTTTTACTTTTTTTTCTAGATAACCATAACAAGTAAAATTGATACAAATACAATTCGTTAATATGCCCATACATTTACACGCAAATAATTAATATGGAGCATAATTAATAAATATTAAAAACATGGTACAACTCAATTGATTATTAAAACAAGTGTACAAATTGAAAAATTTAATACATAACTAGTAACTACGTTATGTACCTGTAATTTCAGTCTTCTTTGGTTTCATGAGTTGTCCCATCATGGACATGATGTCGTGCCCCCCCTGCGGTCGAGCGTTGGCACAGTCCAAGTCATGCAGCGTAACATCTTGCACCACTTCCTTCTTCTTGTGAACGTCGCCTTTTGGTAGTGGGACATATTCTTCTGCCTGGAAATATGTATTCAACTATTTGAATCTAATTAACTTAATTATAACATTGAATGTGCTACACTTTATATGACTACTGACCAGTTATGTGATAGATATCTATGCTAATATTATAAAGCTAAAGAGTTTGTTTGTTTGAACACGCTAATTTCAGGAACAACTGGTGCGAATTGAAAAATTATTTTTGTGTTCAATAGACCGTTTATCGAGGAAGGCTTTAGGCCATATAACATCACACTGCAACTACTAGGAGCGAAGAAACAATGGAAAATGTGGAATAAACAGGGAAAATTATTCATTTTTGAGGGCTTCTGTTGCGTGGTCTGCGAAAATGATTCAAGATATCAAAAAAATATGTATCAAAGAATTATTCCTCTTGAAATGATCTAACAAAATATTTGGGACTGTATATGTCTATCTTTTAAGATTAACTCACTAGAACCGTTTTTATGATAATACCTATTCCATGCGGACGAAGTTGCTGGCACAGCTAGTTGATGATATATGTAGATGAAACTTAACAAAGTGAAAATAACTCAACTATCAAAGGAGACCGATGTGATGTTACATTGTATTTAATCCAAGACAACAACATAGCATCCAGTTTTGAACATACTTTGACTATTTAATTTGTAGACAACTAGCATGCAGCACTCCACGCTTTATCCCCCAATAATACAGAATAAAAAAAGCCTGTAATAATCCAAAAGCTAGTTTATCTCAATATTAAATTTCATCTAAATCAGTTCAGTTATTTGATCATGAAGAAGTAACAAACATACATATAATGTACACACTCACACACAATCTTTTGCCTTTAATATACAATATTAGAGGGATGGGATCTCATGTAGTTCAGTGAAGACATCCATTTACATTTTTTTTATTATTTTTTATATCAGTTTAACACCAGGTACCCATGGGGTGTATCATTCATTGATAAGATCAAGAGAGCTTACCTCCAAATCAAATTCTGTGGCAAAAGTATCACTCCTGCCCTGTCGCTTCACTGCACCGGAGTTGGCTTCAATGTAGATGACATCACCAACTTCCACCTTTTCTTTCTGCAGAGACTCATAGATGGTGGGGTCCAGTTTTAACTGCTTCGTGCCTTTAGCTGTCTTCAGACCAATTATCACATGAGACACTGTCTTGCCATAACCTGAAACATTTTGTTAGAATTACAGAACAGAGATAGCACTCAAGTCATAAAACATGAGTTTTTAAAGTGTGTGTGTTGTTAATGTGTTTCAAGTTATATGTAAATTTACACAGTGATGCCATTGTGAGATAAGCAACATGTTTGAGGACCACAAAATCTGAGGATATGTGTCATCCGTGGAAGAACCTGGGCATGTATCTGATGATGAATCTGCCCAAAATCAACACCTTCCAGGCTAAGATTACCCGAGTTTCAGCATAGGTAATAAATTTTAACCTCTTTTTTAATTTGCTGTTAAAAAATAACTTCATTGCATTGATTCTTTGAATTTTTTACATGCAATTATTTGTGTGTATGGTTGTTTCTTTGTATAATTGATATGTCACAGTTTTTTTTTTTTTAAGAAATAAAACTCTTAATTCACTTACCACCTCCAGGGTTCTCTGTCTCAACCGGAGTGAGCTCAGTCACCTCTCCCTCATACACCTCTTTGGTCTCTCGGATACGAAGACCAATAGCTCGACGGAAATTCTCCATCAACACTTCAGTCTTCTTGATTTCGGTACTGTATACTTCACTGCCAACCATTGGGCAAAATGGCACCTGTTAAAATAATTGATGTATTCTTCTAAACTGTATAGAATGAGAATGTCAGTTGGATAATGTAAAATCAAGGAATTAATATAATGAGGCTTGCTCAAGTAAAACTTGCTGGATGTCAGTTTGTGATGTTGATTTTGATTTATTTATTGTTCTGTTTGCACTTCTTTGACACCACAATGAAAAGACCAAGATACCATCATCAGTTTTGAAATGGGAGTAGTATTAGGCCTCATTAATGATATTAGCTATTTTTTCGTGAAACATACTACAGATAATAATGAAATTAGTATTTTTACTTTATTTCCAAGTTCCTGTGCAATAGCCAAAGCTATAGCGGTTTTGCCTGTCCCAGGGGGGCCAGCCAACAGCAGGGCTCTTCCTGCCATCTTCTTGCTTCTGATCATGTCTACCACAATGCCGGCAGCCTGGAATAGAACAGATAATATATACAAAAGATAAGTCTTTGTGGTTGACCATAGTAGTGTACTTTTTTACAAATGTTTCGTCATAAGAAAACCTAGTAACTAGATTTTGGATGATCTTGGTACAATGTGTGGTGCTTCTTCTTAGTTACAAGCAGAAGCTCATTCAAATTCAGTAGTTTCCATGGTTACCTATCGTTTATAACCTCAAAAATTAGATCGATAGTTTACTGTAAAAATTATGGGTTCAATTATAAATCCATTACCTTGCATAATACTAGATACGTTTTATATAGGTAAATTTACACATTTTGGTATGTACCTCTCTTGCGGACTCCTGCCCCACGAGCCCGGCAGCCATCTGTATGGGAACTCCATTTTCGTCGAGACCTAGGCCCTTTATGTGACTGTGAGCAGATATTCTTTGAGTTTTTGCAGTGCTTTTTACTTCTTCAATCTTCATGATGGCAGGGAATTAGTAAAACTCTTGTAAATATATTTTTCACGCTTGTATGAAAACAAAACTCAAATGCACCTCATTCATTCAACTCGATTGAGTTAAAATTGTTGCTATTCTACAAAATTAAAAGCCCCTCGAAGAATCTGGAAAAAAATTAGCTAGTTATTGGAAAAATATTTTTTTAAAATCCACTTGAAATCGCTGAGTCGTATTGTTGAGACTCAAGTCTAATCTTGAAATCCTCATATTTTGAGGTTGTTAGTGGACGCCAATCCGTTCATTTTGGTAAACATATTTGTACTATTAGCAAAAAATAGCAAAAAAACAACAAACAATAAATCACAACAAATTTTTGGGACCATAAAAAATGTGAAAGTTTTACGTGGCGATAAAACGCCCGTCACAAGAGCTTCGCTCTTACATTTTTAATGAGGACTGAGGAGTGACAAAGTCTCTAGAACGGCAACACTACCTCAAATTGAACGAAAAATGTTGACAGCCGACGTTTCCTTCATATCAACAAACGCCAAATTCGCTGCATCTCACTCTATCGTTGCGGTGTTACATCACTTTGTCCCTTTTTCATAAAATATGGTCGGCGAACATCTGTGCGTCTGGTCATTTTCTGCGGTGTTACATCACTTTGTCCCTTTTTCATAAAATATGGTCGGCGAACATCTGTGCGTCTGGTCATTTTCGACAATTTCGACGAGTTTTGCAATTTCGAAAGAAATGCAATAGAATCTTTCATAATTCTGCAGTCTATTGCATTTGTAGGAGTGTTTAACTTCTGGAATTACATATCATTCGATTATGCAGAGGATATATGATCTAAATCTATTGTGAAAGTGGTATTACTTACCTGAAACTTCTTCAAAAATGGATTTTTCTCCAGCACATGTGGAATATGCAGTCTCTGTGTTCTATAACGGTGCGCCTGCTGACCAGGCCGGGGCCCACTCTTGGCTAACTAATGCCCAAAGAGTGCCAGAAGCATGGAATTTTGTATGGGAGCTACTCCAGCCTACCAAGGTAAATAATCATTTTAATAACGGTATATTACACGATATCAGTGTAATAAATCGTTTTCTTCATACATAAGATACAGAAGGTGGCGTATCTCAGCTGTCAGAGGCATTTTTACATATTGCCAAAGTTAAGCAATGAACAAACTTTACAGTAATTTTGTGAGTGACTTTGTGAGTTGAAGTTTATTCAACTCTAACAAAAAAAAAGCACTCAACTTTTTTTTACACCGGCCAATCCATTCAACGTTTGTCTTCACCACATCATGCGACATTGGCAAAATTGCGGCCATACCGCAGAGGCCACAACAAAGATTAGAATAGAATAGAAGTTAAATTTTACTTGGACCTTGGACTTGGTTAGTTGTAGGACCCTTTAAATCTCTTAGCCATACATATCACTCATAAAATATTTGACTTTTTACTTATTTGAAACGTAAACACCATTAAAAAGTTTATGTTTTCAGGGCACAGAAGTTCAGTTTTATGCAGCGACAACTTTACACACGAAGATATTGCGCTGCTGGCATGAGCTGCCTTCGGAGAGCTATCCCCAGCTTCAAGAGAAGCTCCTTCAGGCAGTCTCCACATACTCACAGGGACCTAAAATAGTTACTAACAGACTCTGCATTAGCGTAAGTGGTATAACTTATCCATAAACTAGCTTTTGACTGTGGCTTTGGACACATTATTATACATATAAACCTTTGTCTTGAATCACTCTATCTATTAATAAAACTGTATCGAAATCTGTTGTGTAGTTTTAAAGATCTAAGAATACATCCAGACATAGAGACAAACACGGGAAGCAACTTTGCTTTATACTATGTTGTGATAAAATAGAACATTATAAATTGTATAGTACAGTAGGTCCCACCTAAGATGGTCATGTTTAATATGATTTATAAGGAAATCAATTTAAGGTGGTTCTATTGTTTTTTTTTTTGATACTGTGTTTTCCAATAAGTCTAACAACATGCATGCCTTTAAACTAGATATTGTAATATAATGAATATGTTGAATGTTTGTGTTTCAGCTGGCTGCCTTCATACTCCAGCAAGGGACACTTGACTTGGCATCCATATTGAGACCTCTGTCTAATGAAAACAACACATATCTGCTTCTGGAAGTGTTGACTGTCTTACCTGAAGAGGTAATAACATTTTACTACTATTCACCACTACCCTAAACTTTCCTTTTTTTTACCAAAAAATATGTTTTTGTTTGTCTATGACTTTTTGATTATGAGACCCACTACTCTAAGGTGTTTATCCTCTTTTATGCTACAACAAAGCATCAAATTGTCTTAATTTTTTGCATGGTAGTATAAAGGGAGGGACATCAAGCATCAACCCCTATCTTTTATGACTTCCGAGATCCCTTGGGGTACTCCAAGGTCTGATAGTCATAGTGATGGTGATGCTCATGTACTGTGGTTCGGCCATTATGTTTCTCGAATAATACACACCATGCAGCAGTGCACCTTGTAATATCAATTGAAATCTATCTTCTTATAGCCCAACCTTAAAGATCAGCTATACTCCTTTGTATTTTTCACTTAATACATCTATCTATTTGACTTGATGGGTATTCTGTCCACAGTACCAAACCATATTATTACCCTCTGTATGATCTGTGATCGACTAGGTTTACATTATCTGTGTCGTTGTAACAAATATACCTACTCTCAAAGGAATCACACGCGTTTTACTCCAAAACCCTACAAGCAAGGCAAAATCGACCTAAATACAGTGAAACGAAGGAACATATTCGAGCCGGATGGAAAAATTTGCCTTGCATTTTTTCCGTAGAACGCCATTGTGTGTGCTAAAAATGGAAGACGCAATTACATTGTGAAACTGAAAAGTAATTGCGTCTTCCATTTTTAGCACACACAATTCAATTTATATTTTGTATAGCTTTATAGAAAAACTACGTTTTTGGTGGGTGGTATGTATGATCTGTGATCGACTAGGTTTACATTATCTGTGTCGTTGTAACAAATATACCTACTCTCAAAGGAATCGCACGCGTTTTACTCCAAAACCCTACAAGCAAGGCAAAATCGACCTAAATACAGTGAAACGAAGGAACACCCTCCACCAAACAAACTACCCCCTTATTTATTTTATTTATTTATGCTTTAAGTACAAAATACAATATACCAATTTTTTATTAGAATAATGTTATAATAATTTAATAATAGATTTAATAAACCTTGTGTATAATTTGTTTTAAATTTTTTGGTTAGTAACCGTTTTTTATTTATTTAGTACAACAGCATGACGATGGGGTCGGCGCTCCGTGCCAAGAACCGAGCGGCGCTGCACAACGCCTCCACCGCCGTACTGGATGACATGCTGCGATATATGCAAACTGCATACAAGTATGTTTTTTTATTTGATTTTTTTATTCGTGGTCCACAAAATGGAAAACAAATGTATTCCATTTGTGGACCACAAACTAAATAAACTAACTTTAAAATTGTAAATATTACAATATTTACATAAATACATATATTAATTGGAACGAGCACCTCCTTCTAGAAGTGGATAAAGCAGGCAAATAGTTTTGTTCTACAAAAACAATAACACTTCTTCTTCTTATCGAATGAGAGTGGCTAACTCTTATGTCGAGAGTTTATCAAAACACTCTAAGGGCCTCTGACATGGCATGAAACAATAATTTAACGATAGAAATATGAAGACTACTTCTCTTTGTATAAGTTAACATAGATACCTATAATTAGTCTTTAAATCAAAGCCTAAACTTATATAATTTTCGTATTGATGTGTATAAGTTTTTGTTTTTTACATGAGATAGGCTGATTCTTGAATACAACTTGCCTGATGTTAAGCAACGTTATAATCAAAGATGCCTAGAAGAAACCGGTTTACTCTCGACTTGAAGACCAACAAATTATAGTTCAAGGGGAATAGAGATTCGGGCAAGGAGTTCCACAGTTTGGCTGTTGGTTTTCTTTTGTGCATTTTTTCTTCAGTGTATTATCTTATCTATATTTATATATTACTGATCTCTTTCACTGCTTTCTTGCTAAGGTTGAAAGAGATCACTCGAGGTGATAAGGCCGCCCACTTGTACATTTATTTATAGTTTAAGTCCTTTTTCATATTGTAATTTGTTTTGGTGTACAATAAAGACATATTGTATTGTACTTATATTATACTCCAGTGACTTCTCGGAGCACCCCCCGTCGGAGGAGCTGGTGCAGGTGTGGTGCCGCGCCGCGTCGTGCGCCTGCAACTGGATGTCGATAGACGGCGAGGACTGCGCGACCAGCTACGGCCACGCGCTGCCCGAACGCCTGCCGCTGTGTCGCGCCTTGCTCACTGCAGTGCATGTGCTGTACACGTGAGTACACATATTACACACTAGTGGACGCCCGCGGCTTTGCTCGCATTATTTTGAGATAAACATAACTTTTTTATTAAAAATGCACCAACATGTTAGTGAAAACCGTAGACAAATCGGTTCAGCCGTTTTTGAGTATATAACGAACAAATATACCTACAGACAAGCAATTTTTTTTTTAAACATGATTTTTGTGTTCTATTGCATCAATGAAGACCCCTCAACTTATTTTTTTTTCAATTATCTTCTTCAGCTTTTATTATATGTAATAGATTTGTTTGAGCAACTTTTATTTCCTCTAGATGAATTGACATCTAGCTTTAGAACAATGTACAGTATACCAGTTGCTGGACCTTTAGTGCATTTTAGCTGTACTTCTATTCCAGTAAGATATTTCCATAAAGTTAATATATTTCATCTGTCTTATGTATCATTACTTACGTTATTGACGTGAGTGCTAGAGAGTATTTAGAAATAATATTCCTTTGAATTGATAATAAAATTAGGTAAATCGAAAAAATATTCGACTGTAGTGTAACATTAATAAAAATTCTTGCCTCGAACAAACCTGTTCACTCTACATTCACAGACAGTTGGACTTTAAATATAAAGAAATGATGAACGTTTTTAATTGTTGTAGTGTGTACATTTAATATTCTCGTTTTGAACAAACACGCGATAAGGCCGCCCAATGTACCTAGGTTAGTAATATTTCTGTAAATTGTTGTTGTAACAGCTGTATTGATTGATTGAATGAAACACTGTGGATTCAGAAACCTCTAGAGCTTCCAATGTATGTTGCAGATGCAACGAAGTAGTATCGGACTTCGCCCTGGACGCGTGCGAGGCGTGCCTGGCCGCCACGCGCGCCGCCGCCTCGGCCGGGGACGCCACCAAACACCCCAGAGCCGCGCTAGAGCTGATAGGCGCCGTGGCCGACCTGGCTGCTCCTATCATGGCGAAGGATGATGTACCCAACTCTTCCAATGAGGTAAAACTAAATAAATAATACTTTATGATTCTGACGAAAAAATCTTTTAAATTATAATGTGATATCACGAATTGGTGTGTTCCAGCTCCACCTTAGGCCACAATATCACACACAAATAAAAAAAAATACCTTGCGTGCCACTATCGGAAGCGATACCCACCATATCCCTTCCGCTGACTTGTTGATCAAATATCTAACTTTCCAGTGCAAAACAATACAAATTACAATTCTTAACAGGTGATTTATACTCAAGCCACATTAAACTAAAATCCGCGATAGTAAATGTTTTCTTTCTTTTCTTCTTCTTTTTAGTCGTCGTGTTCATTGCTGAAGGTCGTGTCTAGCTTGAAGTCTTGATCACTTGTTGCACTATGCTTCTCCATGATGTCCTGTCCTCCGCGGTCTTGAGAGCTTGGGTTATTAGCAAGCAACCTTGAAGGGCCTGTTCTTTTCTTAAATATTGAATTATTATTAATATTTAAATAAGTATTGTTTTAAATAATTAATGTAATTGGCTTCGGCCGTTTTGATTGTTATTAAATAAATAAATAAACCAAACCTACTTGTCCCCAGGATCTGCTATCAGCTATAATAACATGCTGCGTGACGATAGGCAGCACCCACTCGCGCTGCATGGTGGAGGCGGTGGAGCGCGGCGAGGCGGAAGGCGCGCGCCGCCTGCTGGCGGTGCTGGTGCGCGCGCAGGCGGCGCCCGGACACTACCCCGTGCACGAGGCGCGCTCCAACCTGCTGTTCGGCTTCTGGTACACGTTGCAGGCAAGTACGTGGGGTGTACGCGCGTGTGTGTGTGTGTGTGTGTGTGTCAAGTGGATCAACTGTTTTATTGTTGTTATAGCTAATTGCTATTTATACTACGAGAGTGAATCGGTTCTTATCGGGTAAGCACGCTCCATCTTAGGCCATAACCTTTGCTTACTATCAGGCAAATTATGGCCAAGTGCAAACTAGTTCTAATTTAAAAAAAAATTGACTGGCTGTAACTGTATGCACCTAGTCACCTATAAGGTTTCATTATCCCAGAACCGTAACAAGCCTATTAGCATTCCTAGCATTGCCTATTGGCTAGCACCAGTACGCTTCGCTCCTGTTTTTCTGATAAATAAATCAATGTGGCCCAGACTAGCTGTGTTGCGTTGCTGCAGGCGTGAAATAGTGTTATCTTTTTCCCATGTACTAGTTTTCTAAAGCGACTTACTGGTGAGTACTGATACTGGCGAGAAACTATCATCAATAAAACACACTTTTAAACCGATTCCTGAAGGAATTGATATATGTATAACAATAATCTCAATCAAAATATTGATGTCAGAAATAACTTTAATATCAAACCAAAATTACAATATTAAAACTTTCGTGAGACATTTTATCAATATGTTAACTAAACGGTAACGGTAACATACGCGAATTACACGTGATTGAAAACCGTTTAGTTAACATATTGACAAAATTACAATGTCTAAAAGAACTTTCAACATTCCAGGACGACATAAAACTCTTGACAGAAGACGAGAAGAACATAAAAAGCGTGTGGAGGGAGGTGTTCTCTCAGCTGCTGTCGGTGCTGGTGACCAAGTCGGAGGCGCCGCCCGACTCCAGCCTCTGCAAGGACGACCTGGAGCTGCTGCGCTGCTACCGACAGGATATCGCTGATAGCTTGGTGAGTGTCGATCCTGGGTCTAACATTGAATAAAAAATAAATAAAAAAAATGTTTATTGGACACACAAATTCTGCTTTTTATATAAAAAAGTGGCAAAAAGGCAGACGATCTGCCTGATGGTAAGCAGTCATCGTCGCCTATGGACACTTGCAACTCCAGAGGTGCTGCAGCACTTTGCCAGCTTAGAGAGGTGTTTGAGAATACCCTTTTCTTATAATATTAACACTTATTAATAATGAATTTAACAAATAAACTGCATTTTAGAAAACAAAAGATATGTCGAGCAGCTGCTACGCTGAGAGAAACTGGTCTCTCGTGTTGTAGCAGCTGATTCCTTCAGGGAAACATTTTTTCAATAGGTTGGAAAAATCATCTTACAGAATATAAACAAATAAATAAATATTGTAAGAAATTGCACACAGCGCCATCTAGCCCCCACACTAAGCAAACGCTTGTGTCGTGGGTACTAGATAACGGATATAATACTTATATAATACAGTAAACAGTAACTTACTCGTACATAGATATTACACTATATTTAAAAAAACATTTCTTGGGTGGTTCTTGTGTTGAGAGTTTATCAAGCCGCCCTAAAGGCCTGCTACGTACGACAAAACCTATAGGGAAAAATCATAATCTTACTGCAATAAGCCTCCCCTTGACTTCTGATCTTGAAAATGTGAATGATGATCACTGCCTTCGAGAGTTTTCATGTATCAGTCAACTAAGATACATTTATGACTATTTTGAATTTATTTTATTTTTCTTTTCTGCATATATCTTCTGTTTAAAATAGCATGTAAGTATGTGTGTATTGTAAGTAATTAACTGAAAATTGTTAGTTAGGTCTGCTTCAAGAAGACTTTAAGTGCTCGTATTTTTTTCTATAATATTATGTGTGTTTTAGCATAGTGCCTGTTTTGTAGACTAATAATAAATAAATAAACAGTTACTTAGTCGTACATACATATTACACTACATTAAAAAAAACTTGGGCGGTTCTTGTGTCGAGAGTTTATCAAGCCGCCCTAAGGGCCTGTCTCACATTGCTTAACAACTGCCGTACGACAAAAAGCCGGGGCCTTACCCTTACCAGTAATAAGTCCCCATCTTTACTGCCAACACTGCCTTCGAGAGTTTTCATATCTCAGCGAGTAACATGCATGTGT
>OZ026811.1:4607666-4685817 GCA_964023185.1 Macaria liturata | reverse complement strand
GTTTGTAGTTCTATCCAATGATATTCTATATAAACTGAGGGTTCCATCGTTTTCGTCTATTAATGGGTCTATTATTTTCGTAGTGTTCTTAGATCTATTTAGATATGCACAAGAAAAGCTACACACTAAAATGCACTAGGACCAGTTAAGGCGAAAGTAATTCGATACAGTTGTTTAACATTAGCACTACGTGAGAGCAGTCTAGACTAAAGAATTTAACCGTCAACATAAATGTAACAATGCATGATGCACACATTAGGCATTACTAAGACTACACAAAAGAAAGAATGTTGAATTTTGCGAGCGTCTGTGAAGTCTTTATTTGAGCAGATGCTGTAGTATGTTGTTTATACGGTAAAACTAAACCGTTTTAAAACACACTATGTAGGTATCTTACTTTCAATAAATTACTAATAATGATGTCATCATTGTCGGTTCCTCGATAGAATTTAATTATTAAACAGTTACATACATATATTTCTCAAATCAGATGTTCAAGGTTTCTTTCAGGCAAACATGTTAAGTCCTCCACTACAGCGGTGCTACAACAGCAATCTTGTAGTCAAACCTACGTAGTGTGGACAGCAAAACGAACATTAAAAAATACAATCCTGCGTAAATAATAAAGCTTTAACATAAAAAACTACTATTTACTTTTCAATAAAGGTTTGGGTGAGAGAAGTCTTTAAAGAAAATCAATTTCCTCTATCTATGACGCTATATCGAATTATGTTTTCCCAGATGGTAGAACTGCTGGAGGCCCAGAAGCAGTTCGTGGACTCGTGCCAGCGAGTGCAGCAGGACGACCCCAACCACGTCGCCAATGTACTCGACAAACTCTTCGACTCGCTCATTGATAAGTAAGTAGGAAACTTCAGTATATTTCCCGTTTTTATTGCGAAGAATTTTTTATTTTTCGACCTGGAGTACTCTAAAAAACTGAAAAAAGTGAATAATGCATGCACTTATTAAATTTTGTAACACTAACGAAACAAAATTTATTACTTTTTGATAACATAACATCTTCATCTTAATTTATTAAATAAATGTCAGGTAAACGTGATCAAGGCTCCAACGATTTCTTCGAAAGCTTTTCGTTTGGTCAAAAAGTGTGAGCCGACCTACTTTTTGTCTGTTTCCAGAATCGCATCAATATTCCGCGAGCTGCAGAGCATCCAGGTCACAGTCCGTGACCACGACGCCACCGTCAAGACATTCATCAACACCATGCGAGCGCCGGCACAGGTAATATTTTTTTTATTTATATTCAAATCTTGCCTGGCAGAAATCGTCTTAAGCCATAAGGCCGCCTACTGCTTGCTTGTAGTTAGCTGACAGAACAGCTTCGACTTGAGGTAGGAAGGTGTCTTAATCTAGGCACTACACATCCAATTTCTAAAAAACGAGATATAAACGTTTCAGTGGTAGCAGAAAAAACGCAGCTCGAATTACTGCAAATATCAGTTAAACACTATGTCGAACATTTTAAAAAGAAACATAGTAAGAAAAAAAAAATTTGGCTCAAAATCTTTACTACATTAATCCCGACTGTTTTTGACTGAGCCTGTTCCTGTGTAGTATAATTTTCGTCTAATTCCAGAACGAAGTGACCTGCCACCGCCTGGAGACAGCCTTCCAGAACAGTTCCCACGGCATCTTCAAGGAGAGCGAGCTGAAGCAGCTGACCGAGAAGTTTGTGGCGCTGACAAACCGCGCCGACTCGGCGCTGCAGCGGCTGGAGTCGCAGCTGGGAGAGGAGGAGCATGTGCCAGACTCGGCAGAGACCAACCGCCTGTTCAATATCAAGGACAAGTGAGTGGTTCTATTAACGAAGTTGTTTAGGTAGTTCTGATTAAGTAGACACTGGCGAGAAGAGACAGACGATCGAGTTCGTTGACAATAACTTATACTCAAAGCCAAAGAGCAGGAGATCATAAATACAATTAAATTTTTGCCAAAAAAAGTTGCTGAAAGTAGTAAAATTTATAAATTTAAGAGAAATAGACCAACATTTTGATTTAAATACTTCAGGAGGCACTGTTTCAGAGATTAGCAGTATTATTGATAAACATATTTGTTTTTCTTGTGTGCTTGAGATAATGGAAACCATTCATTTAATACAAGTATATAATATGACCTATAAACTATTACAGATAATCACCATTCACAAAGACAAATGTTATAAAAAAAGTTTATTTTCAGAACCGACAAGGAATCCTCAGAAGATTTCAACTGGGATGAAGCTATGGGATACTTCGAGGATGGTGGAGGTGACATCATGGAGGAGGACCGGCAGCTCCTGAGCCGAGCTGCAGGCCTCGAGCGGAGCCCTAGTACCACGGTGCGCCCCGCGCACCGGAGACATCTGCATAAACACCCCTACGACCGCGGCCCTAGGACTAGACCTTAATTTCATGCCTACTGTAAACTAGAATAAACTATATAATTTTATAATACAACTGATGTTTTATTTACCAAAAACTATACTATCAATAGTCTTAATTACTTTTTATCTTATCTGCTTATCTGCTTTTGAAGCAAAGCTTTTCTAACTAAAGAATAACTAATAAGTCTTGCTTTATTTTCACACTTAATTCAATGTTAAATTTTTCACTAGTCCATATTTTCAAATTGTCTATTTAAATAGATCGAGACTTGGATTTACGGTACACATTTAAGTTCATCATAACATAAATTCCATAAGATCAGCTGCCTGATAAATTATTTCTGGAATCAGCAATGTAATTCTTAGTGTTGTGATCTCTAGGAAAATTAATGTCTATTCCTAGATGGGTGTGATACAACCCATGTTAGCCAGAATTGACTTATTTATAGCCCATAAACCTGTCCAAGTATCAGAAGATTTTATGGCCAGAAACATAATGAAGGTCAAGGTTTTATGGGGTCAGACCATAAACATTTGTCACTGTTTGCATTGAGCCATTAATGCAAATATAAACATTAGATACTTACCTCTACCTGATTCCATCATATAATACATATTTTTACAGCAATTTAACTGATAAGATATTATTGATGCACATACAGCATGAACATAGTATATATCATACTTTTTTGGGCTCTGTCTACTGTTTTCCAATATCACCAGCCATAAAATATCAAACATTGATAGTACTTTTCTAGATGTCTGTAGCGTTATTAATTTAAAATGAGCCAAAACATCATGTACAAATTGTACACAGTAGTAAATTGAAGTATTGTGAGAGATATGCAAGTACTATATTTTATTTTGTTTTTAAAGTTACAGGATGATCATTGGTCTAGAACAGCTAGCAAAATGACAAATTTTCTCTGCAAATCTTCCTTTAATAGCAAGAGATCTATCCTAGGAATACTTCACAGTTATTTTCTACAATGGATTTCTTATCCATTGTCCATCCATATAGAACACATGTATCAATATCTTACCAAGCAAAACATATTTACTCCACAATAGTTGATTATCTACCTAAACCTGTACTTGAATTAATTCAGATGTTTTTTTTTAATTGTTTCATACACCTTTAAGAAGCATCATCAGAGGGTAAGGGCCTCTGACATGGCATCTTAACTTGTCTAAGTCTCAACAACAGAGATGGCCACACTCATTCAATAAAAAGTAGATACATCTTTTTTTAAAACTGGTTTCCCTTTTTATTCTACATACCTCCAATTTGGCGCTGTTCTGGAATATAGTGAGAGCTTTGTGTGTGAGTTGTGAGAAGCATGAGCCCAGAGTGGCAATCTTCTGGCGAGCATTGAAAACCACTTCTGGCTCCTCCGCCTCCAGCTCCACTGAAATGGTAAAGAGAAAAATAATATAGGACAATGAAGACACAATATTACTCATGCTACTGTCGTTTTTTTGTACAAAAAAAACTGTATAATATAATCTTGTTAGATAACTATGCATAGATAGATTTCATAGGCAGGAGCTACATGATATGTGTAAGAATGAGGGCAAAATTATCTCCAATCGATTCTTTTCTCGTGAGAGAACAGGTTCATTGACTTTATAGATTATTTTAAAGAACTACACAAACGAATTTCATCTCTTAGATTTTAATGTTTAGCATACTATGAGATCATCGTAGATCAATAATTTGTACATAAAATAATTATGTTAACTTCAAAGATTTCGCTGCCACATGAAATGACTTAATTTCTTGCAGATAAATATCGATAAATACGTGAAACATGATTTTCATGAGAAGGTGGAGAAAGGGAGTCTAGAACTCATGATATCCTACTAATAACTAATCGTTAAGCATTCGTAAAAATCAAATATGATCAGTAAGATCAGTTATACTCACCTAGAGAAGTATCTAATTCGACACATGCTTTATCGAATTCCTTTTCCAAAATATCTAACCACCGAAAACCAACCCCGGTGGTCGCCATTTTTCACAATAAAAGTTGTTGACACAGAAATGTCAAAGTGTCTGTCAACTTTGATTATTTTCGTTCAAAAACAGTCCAGAGACAATTCTACATCTCATATTCTGACTGATTCTACTTTCGCTACTCATCACTAGATGGCGGTATAAAATATTTTTAAATGAATGTAGCTCATAGCGATTTCAAAATTGTGCAATCATCATCATCAAAATAATAAAATATGAAGACCACCTGTCGACTGTCTACCATTTGAGCTTTTGATAGCTTATATCTAAATTCTGTGGATGAACACATAGGTTACACAGCGGGGCGCTGCTGATTATCTTATTGGTTATTCTACTTAATTTATAGTTAGGAAACCTAGTGACAAGAAAAAAGAAAAATATGTTTACATTGGCAGTATTTTATTGAACTTTATAGTTACGTTATTTACAATAAAGAAGAAGCTATGACTGTAAGATATAAATACGAACGGTGACAGGTGGTTCTACAAAACTCACTCAATGTAGATTTCTAAAAACTTTACACAAAAGTGGTAGTTGTTTTACACAAAAATAAATATCTAATCCCTCATTAGCCAAATCCACACAAAGTTTTCAATACACCTATGTATCATGACTACTATGTACGATCTAATATGTATATTACTTTAGTTTCCATTTTATCACAGTCCATAAACTAAATTACATTCATACAAGTAATAAGAATGCAGAATTCTCACGAAACTTGATGTACCCATCCCAATATACCCAACCCTCTAGTGCCATACACTTACAATCACTAATCAATATACAATTTATGCCTCAAACTCGCTGAATCTGGCTAGTTTATAAAATTATATGAGCTGACCACGCCATATCTTAAAGCACCCTTTAAAGAAAAACACACGTCAAAAGTACATACATTTAGCCCCCTTGTAGCCAAAAAGCACTAACCGGCACTGTAGCCACGAATAGAATAGAAACAGCTTTTATTACAAACACATATTCGAAACATATTGACCATAAAAATAAAGAGAGATAAGAATATGATTATCATTTTATAAATCATCGGTCATTCTCTTTTACACAATTGCCGATCTCTTTGGCGACAAACCTCAGACAAATACAAATCATATTATTTTTCATATTGTTTAGTTTGTATTGGGCCTTGTGATAGAGTTGATCGGCAGTAGATTACTGATTAGGAACTTAACAAGGTAGAATCAGCATTAGATAACTGTGCGATCAGATGAAATCGTAACTTAAAATGTCTTAACAAAAAGTACATATTTCAAAGTGAGTGAAGAGTTATTTTATGCAGATTCTACTAAAAATTTATGAGCACAGAATTAGTTGCAAAACATCAAGATTGAAATGTGTTATTCCTGGCCACAGATAAAATTCGAAGAATAATCATAATTTGTTGTACATAATAAACATTTTTTTAAATTAAAAGTTTTCTTTTTTCAAGTTTCAACAAGTTTTCTGTGGGAAGTAAATAGAAATATGTACACTCATGGACATACAAATGTATCAGACACATATGGGCTGTTGTGTACAGAATGATTTCATTAAGGAAGAACATGTTCCTAAATAAAACCAATTCATTAAACTTGCCATCATGTACTCGTTTTGATAGTCTAGATTCTAGGTAATATTTTTTTAATATTCAGGTAACATTCAGGAATCAATACTTACAACAAAGTCTGTGGCAATGAGATTTGTAATCTGATAACTCGCTATCTCATTGTATATGTAATGGCCAAGCGTGATCATCGTCATAAACACGCGCAAAAATGAGTAAATACGTTTTTATATGTTCACGAGTAAACATCTTTCTTCTTGTCTTATTCAGTCACAGACACATGAAATAAAACTATAGCTATTTAACACAAGACACCACTATCTTTGTATCCCACTTTACTTACAAAATTAAATATTAATGGTTATTTAAAAATACTATTTACATAAGAAGCTACCTACAATAATAAGCAGAGTTAACGTAGGTACATAGAATGCTTAATATATATTTTATCAGCGTTATCTCGATTGACCTTTTCAATTTAGCAGATATTTTGATCGACGTGGATGTGATGAATATTTAATCATATCTCATGAATAGTTCATTACATTTTGATGTTAATTCTATTGCAGTAAGTAAGTAAATATATAGCTAAGTATAATCTAAATGCAATCTGAACTAAATTAATTGACTGTTGTCTGTATTTGAAACTGGTAGCAATTGATTTTATTTATGAATCACCCCACACATTAAACCCCAACTTAAGAGTTAAAATAAATTTTACCATTTGTATCATTCCCATGATATATAAAATCATATCTGACTATTTTCTCTTTGTTTTAAGAGAGTAGCGAACTCTGTTGCCAACGAGTTATCCGGCCACCTCATTAGCCAATACAACAACTAAATTGATTCTAGTGTCTATGTATAAACTTTATATATCAAGATATAATGTATAAAATGTACAAAACATAATAAAATTATTATTATATGTACACAGACATACAAATTATACAAACATATTTAACATATTCACAATTAAATTACGTAAGTAGTCAACATAATTACACATAAAGTAAATGATTGATCTGTTTTCGGTAAAATTCTAGATTTCAAACGGGCCATATGATGGCAATGGGTTATTGAAATAAGATGCTATGATTTGTATACTATATCCAATTACCCAAACCTTTAGTACGACCAAATAGCTATGGTTCTTACGATTTTTCAATTTTACTTATATGTCGTTGCACAATTGAGAAAATTCTAAGTGAGAATTTATAGCCATTTACGAGTCTAGCTAGTCCCAGATATATGAGGATAGCCATCCACATATTGGTAGCTTAAAATCTGTTTTTATGTGTATTAAGTGATTAATTTACAGCCAAATAGTTATCCATCTATTTTTTTCTACTTGTTTACTTGGCAGAGTGCCTTCAGAGTTATAATCTTCCTTCTCCCGCTTATTTTAATTTGGATTTTGATTCAGTTTACAAAGAATTGTAATGAGAGTTTAACAAAGAAAGCTCAAATATAGTGCTCCACTATAATATTTCCGATTCAAGTTAGTGTAACCAGCAAAAATTTAACCAAATTATTGTAGAACATGTGTCAAGATGTCTTTCCCTAGACCTACTGAATAAATCTACTTCTTGTTAAATAAAAAACATATTCTAGGTGATTATTTAAATTTAGAAACTACATTTTCAGTAGAAGGTATCTATGGTATAATCAACTTCAACAACTGATAAGTTTTTAAAATGAGAATATTCTTGCAGTTATCCCCTGTATGCTCAAAACTTCATATAGGCAACTGTTTGTCAAAATGAAAATATAATGTGTGAACAGAGATTAGCACTAATTGTTTGTCTGTGCTATAGCTAAAATCATTTTGAAAATGGATCCAAAGTAAAACTCTTTTCAACATAAAGCTGAGCATGTTCATTGTTCATGTAGTTTCTAAAATTAACTCACACATTTTACATACATATAGAAGAAATGCAACATTCATTCATAATTTGCACTATAGCCCCATTTGATGCAATATGCAACAATGCTACATTAACGAAGCTGTGCACATTGAGTCTAAACCTAGATCACTTTAGCTTTAAGCACTTAGTTTAAGACCTTCATTAAGATAGCACACATCCATTCTTGTCAGGTATATGTCCGTCCGACCGCTCAATCTCTGATAGTATGGCATGGAACATGTCTGTCACCGACTGGAAGCACATATTATAACATTTTACAACTAAAAATATAAGCCTCTTCCGTGTTAAAAAAAATCTAAGCTGCAGTACAACAGCCACCAAATAAGATAGAGGTAAAGCAACAGAGGGGAATTTGATAAGATGTTAAGAAAATAATGTTTGTACTGACTGTTGACTGTAATTGAATAGTTTTGTAAAAATGAGACTTTATCATTGTAATATAATTTAGTCAAGAGATGTACAAATAACATGAATGTACAAATACGAACATGAATGTACAAATAACATTTCCTCAAGGAAATGACTCATTCGACAAAAACTGAACAGTGTAAATCTCTCTGTAAAGTAGCCATAATAAGTCAATATTTGGCAACATTGTGTGGCTAAAAAGAGTAAATACTTTTAATCAGCTATTTGTAAATATAAAAGGAAAGTATAAACATGTAAGTTATTTTACCTCATTTCTTTTAGCACTTGTCTCCACAAATGCAGCTCCCCAGCTCTCCGCCAGCCTCCTCCCTTCCTCCGTGCTGATCTTCCTTTCCAAATGCAAATCTGTTTTATTTCCAACCAGCACTATTGGTACACTGAAATAAGGTTACACTGTATGTTAAAAATGAAGTGTGTAATGGTAAAAGTCAAAAGAGGAAAGGGAGAAGATAATTTAAGGTTTATTTTTTATCAATATGGATATTTTTTAGAAACTATACATGCCTGACTACATATAGAAGGCTTCTTAAAATTGTTAATCTCATTCTAATATTATTATACAGAAAGTAAGCCTTAAGCATTTTCAATTAAACTTTTTAGTTGAATCTTTATCAAAATTCAAATAGTCAGGGTTTTGATTCACCATTTATTCATAAAATTATCATATGAGTAAATGAGGTAAGGTTATAAATATGATAAAATTATAAGAATAAATAATTATTTACTAACAAATGATTATTTTACTCCAAAATAAACATATGTAACTTACTGTATTTTCCCAACCATGTCAAGGAGCTTGTCATAAATAATTTGTACAATTTGAAAACTTTTGCTGGATGTGATGGAGTACACCAGCACATAGCCATGGAAGTCCATACTATACTGCAGGGGGAATATACTGTACTCATCTTGTCCCGCCGTGTCTACTAACTTCACTTCATACTCCGTTGAATTGAGACGGATGAATTTTGTAAAAGCTGAAATATAACAATGTAAACTCAAAGCATTGCATTGCTTGAAGAATAAATTTAATTGAGTTTACATGTTTTATGGTTACTGTATGTGCATCAAGTGTCTTCTCATTGTAACAAATACCTAACTTCAGTGAGTTCAGTCAGAACCTTATAATTTTATTAACAAATAAGCATCGCACGACTCGCACGTTTTCTATGGAAGCAGCTTTGAGTTAGAAAATAAGCATCTGAATACAACACAAAAGAGTAAGGTGTGTCACATGTGCAAATCACTTACTATTTTCTATCGTAGGGTCATAGGAATCCACAAACTGGCCTTCAACGAACTGAATAATCAGCGAAGATTTACCTAAAATAAAGAAAGAAGTTAATGCACTGTCGTTTCAAAATACGACGCACAAACATTTTTTACGAGACATTTACCAACTGAGCGATATCCCATCATAGCAATCTTTCTTTGTTTAGAAGGCATTTTATCCTGCAGTAAGGGATGTCGGTGTTAGATAAATTAAGTTTATGTAAACTATTTCTGAAAAGGAATTAATTTAATATTTTGATAGTGAAATGCTTTAAAAATTAGGAAACGCACACGAAATTCATTCAATGAATTTTGTTTTATGTGACTTTGACAGTCAATAGTATTTGATGTATGTAGGTAATGTTTTTTTTTTTATTTCAGCCTTCGGATTTGACATTACATTCAGCTTAATACTTCGAGCATTGATCGTCAAAGGCTTAAAATAAAATAAATCATTTATATTGAGGGATATATAATGAACCCTTTTATCAAAACAAAAGTATACAGCACTTGTATTTATTTTCAAAAAAAGATTTCATGGACATTGGTATACTATTTATATAAATGCCAGATAAATTTTGGAGTCAAGCTAAGTATAAAAAACATGCAATGACATTGACTTTGATTATGAATGACATGACATTATGCGTAAATAAACATGACGAAATTGAGTCACTCTTTTCTTTGTAATTTTCGTAGTTTTGTATAAACATAATCGTTTACAATAAATCCTCAGCTAAATACTACTCACTCTTCAAAAATACCACGTCCTTAAATTTCTCATAACGATTTGAGAGAAATGGCGTCTATTCCAGAATGTCCCCCAAGTTTGAAAGCAATTCAGCATTACTTAAAGACTGCCCAAGAACATGATACCAGGGACCCTGTGGTAGCATACTGGTGCCGACTGCACGCTTTACAAGTTGGCCTTAAGATCACTACGAAGAAAACTCCAGAAGAAACTAAACTTCTCATGGGTTAGGATAAAGAGAAAACCAACTCTATATGTATGACTTGTAATATGGATTTGTGCAATTATTATATTACTATTTCCTCTGTTTACAGGGTTGATGGACTGGTTAGAGGAGTGTAAAAAGATTAATAAAGATAATGAATCAATCTCAAATGAAGTTGCTGCTCAAGCACATCTGGAGAACTATGCTTTGAAACTATTCTTGTATGCTGATAAACAAGACCGCGAACAAAACTATGGAAAGTAAGTATAATCATGGGCATATATTGTGTATTATGATCATATTTTTTTATATTATTAAAGTTGACCAATCTGGTTCTGGCAAAAAGAAACCTCCGTATGATGCAATGTGTCATAATAGATTATACATCATTTACTTACAAATTTATTGAAATTGATTTCTAATTTGAATCATTGAAACATGACTCATTCCAATATACTTTCTATTATGTGAATCAATCTTTAATTTAAAGTCATATTTGCCTATTACTAACCATAACAAAAACTGTATGTGTATTGTAAATCTAAATTAATTTCAGGAATATAGTGAAAGCTTTCTACACGGCGGGCATGATATATGATGTGCTCACCACCTTTGGAGAGCTCACTGATGAAGCCTCTCAGAACTGCAAGTATGCCAAGTGGAAGGCTGCTTACATTCACAATTGCTTGAAAAATGGAGAGACTCCTGTTCCTGGTAATTCAATTGTGTTTAATATGATATAGTATTCTCTTTATATTTAAAAAGCTTACCTTTATTATTATTATTAAGAGCCGGTTCTGTCCCACTCCTGGGCAAAGGCAACTTTATTATCTTTCCAATCATCTCTGTTTATTACCTTTGGGTTGTGGATAGTATCTAATCAGTATTCTGTTTTCATATATTCAGCAAAAACAATGACTTAATTAGTCTATAGTTCTGACATGTACCCTGCACATAGGGTGTAGCAATAATTGGTGTTTTGATAACTTGGGCTAACTTGGTAATTAGCACTCAAATTGGGCTGAACAAAAGATAATAAATAATAAAAGAAAAAAAAATGCATTATCATTAAAAAGTATGGCTACTGATTTACAAACATCTTATTCTTTCTACTAAAGTTAATGTGATTTGGTGGAAATAAATCCAACTAGGTTTTGTGGAGCAAATTATTGTTTATACATGTATAGCTACTGCATGATTATTTCATAGAAATTTTATTGTATTTTTTTTCCTTTAATTGACTTATAATTCATCAAATTATCAATAAAATGTTTATCTGTTTATTTGCAAGTAAGTTTTCTAGTATGTTTGTTAGAGCTAATATTTAAAATTAAAATGTATTGGCAGGTCCAATGCAGTCTGAAGATGGTGAACAAGACCCAACTAGCAGCACCAGTGACATTCCACCGGCCCCAGAGAGTACCTCCAGCTTCCCGCAGGTGCCCATCTTCTCCACAGACCCGGCCACTCCTCCGGTAGCACCTTCTAGCTTCGGCAGCAACTCCTTCCCTGACCCCAGTGCTGTGATGAAGGCAGCCTCTCAGCTCCCGCCGGTCCCTTACACTCCTGACCCAAACCCTGGAGGTTTCGTGCCTTATGACCCGTCTCAACAACCTCAGCCTGTCCCTACGCCTCTGTATGGAGACACCTCCTCGTCCGTGCCTCAGCTATCCCCAGACCAGATATCTAAAGCTCAGAAGTACTGTAAATGGGCCAGCAGTGCCCTCAACTATGATGATACTAAAACAGCCATCACTAACTTGAGGAATGCTCTCGAGCTGCTCCAGACTGGCCGCGACCCAGCCTGAACTGTGGCTTTGGTATGTGATCTTTATTTTCAGTTTATCATTTATTTACATGCACACAGATTATTTGCAAAAGTAGGGCATTGAGATTTGTAATTTTGCTGCGATATTAAAGTGCTGAATAAATCACATGTAAATGCTAAATGTATATAGGTAGTATCTTATTTTTTCAATATTATTAAAGCATATGTGCGCAGAGTATGTTGTATTTATATGTATCAAAAATTGTGTATGTATATGTAGGTATAGAAATGAAAATAATAAAACATGTTTAGTACTCCATCCATTTATTCATAGACAACCACACACTCATAATTTAACACACACATCTCACAAGTACATCATCTACATTAACTAAAATGTTACTCGACTTGTATTGAATGTTAGCAAATAAATTCGATATATTACAATTGATATAATGATCTGTTTGATTGCTTTGTTAATATTATGTAAGCATCGGGTCTCGCCACACTTTGTTAAACAAACTATTGTTATAAAGCAGTGGGACATGTTTACTACAATTGAGCAAATTATATATTTATAATTATATTAAAATGTGCATTATTATTGCTAAATAACTGTACGTATTGTGCCATTATTAGCTACGCTACTGCTCGCCCAACACGGGTATAGTTAAATTCTTCGTAATATAAATAGTTACAATAGACTACCCACACAAATGTTTCACGCTTACAAAATGAACCTAGCATATATCGCTTAAATTAATATCACTTTTAGGTATATAACTACGGGTACTCTCTGCGGCACCTCCGCCTTCAGAGGTAGCGGTAGATATAAACTAAATGGTTTTGTTTGATGTTCTAATTTTAGACAACCAGATGGCCATGTTTAAATAACTATGTAACAGTCATCAATTTAAACTAGTTAATAAAAATTACAGTGGCCTTATTAAAATAATAAAATGACTAGCATAATCACAGCGTGATTTAGAATATACCTACTTGTGGAGCGTTTCAAATTTTATGTAAATGTTCTCATGATAACCGCGCTCTCACTCGCTGGGTAACCGCTCACACTTGTCTTGTACAAATTAAAATAAACTGTTCGTAATCCGACCAAAAATGTATTCTAATAAAAGTATAGTTTGTGTTAGTCCCTCTTGAGGCCGTTGCCGTTCTGCGTGGTAGCTGACTTCTCCAACTCTTCCCTGCGACTTGTTTGATACCTGTAAAATATTAAAAATAACTTTAAGTATCGTCCAAAAATATTTTTGCAAAGTCGTGCGATGTCAAAAATATACCTACAAGCAATCCGTTGGTTCTTATTAGCTGGTAGGTGGCATAACGAGGGCAGTTACAGCGATGAAACCAATCCGAATACGTAGAATATGTCGGTCCGCCTACGTTGTTTGAACGGCGCTTTGTCATTGAATCAGCCTATTCTCGTATCTATCGTAATGAGTTAAATCTGTGCTTTAATTGGTTGAGTTCTAGCTCTCTGCATTTCATTGTCTGATTGGATTAAACCACTTGACTAAAAGCTTTAGATACAGATACTATCTAAAAAAGAGCACGTCAAATTTTCAGAACAGCGAGGTATTAACTGTTCCATATAGACAGTTTAATGGGTCTAGGTAGTTTAAATGTCAAACAAGATTTATACGAGACAGTAATAGATTGGTACATTATGTGTTTGGTTGTCGAATGTTAGATCGCTGGAATATACATTATAAGCGACACGGTAGTTCGTCATGAGCCACGTTGGATCGCCGCCAAGTCGCTCGCGGGTGTGATAAGCCACTAATTTTATTTCGTAACTATAATGTTTACAACATGCGAATTTGGTCAAGGCAAGCTGTCGTTTCAAGTTAGTCGATTACAAGCCTGAACGTTTTGTCTTAGTTGCCACTAATTCTAATCCATACACCATAGTAATCTATGTATGAGAAACTCTACGCATAATATATTACAAGCATGAAAATATAATGTTAATTAGTATGTACTACGAGTACATACTATTATATTACATAGTCAAAATAATAAATGGTCTATGTAAAAATCAGCGCGCGAGTCTAAATCGCACTTGTTTGTTATTCACGTAGCATAATGATAAAATGAAGGCATTCCTAATAAATTCTTCCGAAGTAAAATATGAAAAGATAATCACACGCCTGGATTAAATATGAATATGAGTAACATGTTTATTTTCGAGATTCTAAAATCGTCTTTTATGACTGATCTTCGCGCTAAGCTTTGCATGTCGTCCATAATAACTGACTGAGACTAAAATATTTTATGCAGTCTAATAAAAATATTCTAATGAGGATTTTAGCCAAAGAAAATTCCGTTTTCATCAAATACTCAGCGTTGATTGACGTCAAGGCAACGTCATATTACAAGCTTTTTTGCGGCATGATGTAGTTGTTAGTTTTTAAAATATGTGGTCTATATTACAGGACTCTACTTTTATTACAACTCATTAAATAGTGCTTGGGTTAATTGGTAGTGTATGTTCTAACTACGAGGGGCAGCCATCTTTGTAGGTACTTCTTTGAAAACTATTGACTCTTAGTACCTAATAGATACGACATAGTATTTAATATAAATAAGTATTAGTATTAAATAGTATTTATAATATAAATATATTTTTTTCTACTCGGCGTTTTGAATGAAATTTTTCTACGACCTATTTATGAAAAGTGGCCTATTTGATCTTAAGGTCTAGTTTATATTAGACCCTAGATCAAATAGGCCACTTTTCATCCTTGGTTATCGCCAGAAAGCAGGAAGCAACTAGTAAGCTGAACACGTAGGTACAAAGCTGTATCAACTCATCATATCATACCATTAAATTAAAGCAAAAATGTCTTTCTTACTCATTCAATATCTTCCTTTGGCATAGAGTCCCAAACAAAAGTGCCATGAGCTACTTATATTATACGAGTAGAAATGAAACTAGAGAAATGTGTACTTAGTGCAATGTATGGATTTCTGCAAAGTAACGCCTGAGTAGATCTTCTTATCGAATGAGAGTGGCCAACTCTGGTGTCGAGAGTTTATCAAATAGATGAGCGTTTGCTTGCCGCAGCAGGAGATACTGCGGATGTGCATCACAGGATCCCAGGATACCTAGCGCAAAGCCCAGTAAAACCTACTAAGAGTAACACCAAAACAAAGGAAACAAAAAACTCTGTATTTATGTAGTTACGTAGGTATGTACGTAGACATTAAGTTTTTACATGTATAAATGATTATTTATTTATTATGATCTTACCAGACGACTAATCTCCCGCTGAGCATGAAGAAGAAGACGAGTGCGGGCGCGCAGCGGTCGAAGGGGTCTCCCACCATCACGTGCGAGTAGGCGGCCAGGACCATCAGCGCCAGCAGCCCTATGTTCGCACAGTTCTTGATCTTATCTGCGCGTGGAAACGGAATATGTAGAAACCACTTCACACTAGTATTAGTACCTATGTATATGTTAGTGTGTGTATGTTTGTTACTTCTTCACGGTTAAACGGATGAACCGATTTGTATGAGATTTGTTATGGAGATAGATTAGACCCTGTATTAACACATAGGCTACTTTTTTATTCCGGATTAACGAGGGTAACCCCGCGGGATACACTAGTGTAAATAAAGTTAAATAGATCTTCTAAATGAGCGTTCTACATCCTTAACGGTGGTGCTTAACAACAGGCGGGCTCTAGTCAAACGCAAGTAAAAAATTATACAGGGCAGGTGCAGTTACCTAGAGCGCAAGCTAGGGGGGTGCTGAGACGTAAAGTAAGGTGGCCAAGAGTTCTAGAGGCACTGTGTCAATCCCTACGGGCTAATATCAAATTATAAATAGGACACAATTGAATGGAGATTGAACAGAAGCTTAATTTATCGATGAGCTTGTTTGTATACCTATATAAGGTTACTGGTAACTAATAACATTTTAATTAATTAATAAAATTACATTTTAAGAGCAGCTTTAGGTAGGTACTGCGTCAAAGGCAAGTTATTGTCTGCGTTTGTAAATTCGCTAAAATCTGTGTTTTTTTTTTAAATATCAATGTGTGATATTTATGAAAACTTAATAGCTCCCCAACAAAATGTAGTTTTTGACGTACTTAAGTCGCCCTTTGAAGGTTTTGCGTTAATTATAACAGTAACCCCGTATTTTAGCGTACTTACTAGAAGATCAAATAATTAATTATATCATACTTACGACTTGGTATTATAGCTAATGCTAGCCCGAAAATAATTTCGAGTGCGCCTACTGTCCTTCTGTACCATTTTGAAGGCAATTTGAAGTCGAACGTTTCCGTTAGAGGAAATACCTTAGCATATCGTACATATTCTTTGCGCTGTAAGAAAAACATTGATATGTTAATATTAGGTATTATACTACTTTTATGTAAAAGGAGTATGTATTGAATACAAATAAAAATAATAAACAGTTGCGAAAAATAATTACTCGGTATTCTCAAAAAAATATTTGATGCTGCATATCATATAACAAAATTGTCTATTAGTAGCAGTGAACAAGACAGAAACACCTAACATAGAATAATAATTAATTCAACATGCGCGTCTCGTTATCAAAAGCAGACAGCTCGAGCAGCCGTAGGACTACTGACTAGGCCGCAAGCCAAATACCAAAATAGCTATTCACATTGCTCTGCCACAGAAAAATTCAATGCACCGACCGACCTTTCTGTTTCATCGAAACTAAATAGGTACTCACCAAATCTTTGTGTAATTCCTTTGAAATGAACGGTGACAACTTAGTAATGCCAACAAATATGAAAAACACTCCTAAAAGAATAGATAAACTTTTCAACACGATGGAACCCATTTTATTATCGAGCGCACTTATTTCAGCCGGTCTTGACTTACATCAGAGGCATTACGATATCGATTTTTCCTTAAAATCTATGTGTACGCGTAATGTAACATACTGATTGTTTATTTTATTTGTATAAAGGAGTTCTCACATATTAATCATGTAGATAATTTTATTTAAAAGCACAGGTAGAAAAAGGCAATAAATGTTTATGAAATCAGAAGCAAACACGTTTCGCGCCGGCGCGAAAAAAATCCATACATGGATGAATGGTATTGCCAGCTGTAAAAAATCTATAGTATTGGAGGAATCTATTTAAATATGTTTTATTTCGTTTGTTAATAAAATTTGATTATTGTTTTAAATATACACAATTTATTTAGTTTTTCTAGTAATATTTGTTATATTTTTAAAACTTATTTAATTTGGTGTGTAATATTCTTTGACGTTCAATCCTGTGGACCAGAAAAAGCGCGTATACCCGAAAGGGACGACGACAAATGACGTAGAATCTCAGGGCTGCCAGAGTCATAAAAATTCCCCTACTTTTGTTCATACTTACACACATACACACACGTATAAAAGTTGTACGTAATCATTATTATCACCTGAAAAAGGGACTCATATAAAAATGGCACACACAGTATGTCGATAAAATTTTAAGCAGGAATAATTTATACTAAGTAGGATTTGTAAACAAAATAACTATATGTATATTTATTTCAAGGAAAACTATTTACATTGAAAAAACAAAGAATACAGTAATAACCAACTACTTAAATAATTTGTTAATATTTTTTCTGGTTTAAAGTAAGAATATTAAAAAAAACTACTTAAACATATCTACAAATTTACAAAACGTCTTAACTAAAACTGTACATGAATATTACAAATAACAGAAATTTTCCTTTGGAATATCTAAATTCATGTACTTCATTTTTAACTTTTATTTTTGTATTTTTCTTAACAATTTTTTGTTAAAAAACAGTTTTGGTCGAAATGTCTAGAACACATGCGTGCATGTTTTGGAGGTTCCCAGTTATGTCGCCCTGTTGCATTAATCCAAATTTCACGAACGCTTGGATCCATCGGAAATCTATATAAATAAAAATAAATATATATGTGGTATATAATTAAAAACTCTAAATGTTTTTTTGTCATTATTGTAGTGCTTCTTTGCAGAGTGATATGCCTATATGTTGCTATGCCTATTTCGACTCAAATCATCTTTATAAAAAAATATTTTGCCTTAATTTCTTGGGTAAATTGCCAAAACGAAACTGGTATCACCAAAAACCGTTTAACCCGATCAAATTCAAAATACTGCAAAATGACAACTATGTTTGACAAACGCTTTGCGAGTAAAACAGTTTACTATACTTTAAATTTAGCCGAGTAATCTCATAAAAACAATTCATGTTTTTAGTCTTATTTTACTATTTATAATCCATATAAATAGCGTTTCAATAAAGCAGGGCTCTCATTGCTCCTAAATTAGTCATAATCAAGTCACATTGTCGTAAAAGTATCGTACTTACGTATGAAAGGATATATTTTCATCTTTCCGTTCACTACGGCTTTTACAGCCTTTTACATAGCAAATCACCATGTTCTATGAAATTTTCTTCAATAATTCACTATGTAAATCAAGTTTTTTCACACTTAGCACTCGTAATCACCATATAAAAGCAAAAATATTTTTCACGCAACTGCCATGTTGGGCGCTACCGAGTAATGACCAACGAAACAAAAAGTGAAATTTAGACAAAGACAAAATCCGATTCCTGTCTCTTTCGCTCTTAGGTTTTCTAGATATAGTTGTCCCACTCGCTCATTGCTTGTCAACTCCGTCTGATTGATGCTTGAGGGTAATATTTTTACTACTAGCGCCATCTTTCGGTGAGTAGAATAACAAATAACATGTATACAAATGGACCAAAAGTAATTTCCTGTTAAATTATTCAAGGACAATACATTTTGAATCGTTTACTTTGTCACAATCTATGACGATCAAGTCACAATGTATTTTTCATAATTAATATTAGATAGCAATATTTTTTTTTACCATGTAAAAAAACGAAACTTCACGAAAATTTATTTATACTTTCTACGTTGTATTCCTTTGAATTTCATAATCTAAAAATAAAAACAAATGAAACAAAGTAGAATTAAATTTTTATGTAATACTTAATATAAAAATATACAAAACAAAGAGTGGATATAATTGCTAAAAATTAACAATATCAACATTAGGGATGTTACTCTCCAAAACTGTGGAGTAATATTTTGTGAACTTTTCAGAACCACACAATAGGAATTGATCTTTTTCTGTAAATGGCTTCAGTTGTAGTACATCATTGTCAGTCAGCCTATTTGCCAAGATAGGTTCTTTATATTTTAACATTGTGGTATCAATAAATTTTGATAAATATACAGAATATTGAAAGTTCCAATATGATCGTAGAGAATATAATTCTTCCCTCAGCAGTATTGTGTCTACAGATTTACAACAAAATAATAGATTAATTCTAGTCATATTTTCTTCATCACACATAATATTCTTGATAATAGAAAACATAGGTGAAATACCAGTACCTTGTGCTATCATTATTAATCTTAACTTGTTTGGATTTATTTGGTAGTGCCCATAGGGTCCGCGCCAATAGCTTGGTTCACCTATATTTAAGTGACATAAATAATTTGATACTGGTCCATTAAGATATCTTTTGACAATAATAGCAAAATCATAATCTTCTTTCAACTTATCTAATTTTATAGGTGTGTATGCTCTTGAACAAGTTCCCTTGTCAGACTGATACTTGACCAGAAAATGTTCACCCGGACTCCAAAACACTTGTTTATCAGGCTCAAAGCTTTGTTTGAATAAAAGCAATCTATGCTGTTCACAAATATTGATATTTTGTATTACATAGAATTGTTTATACTCCAACTGAGATAAAGCATTTTCCTTTACAGAGTTTGAGTTTTCACCACATTCAATAAATTGTTTGTATAAGCGAACTTGTTTCTCATAGACATCAAAAATACATGGGTTACAGCCACTATCACAACAATCTTCTTTTTTAGGCTCAATAGGAGCTTTCATACTGGTTCAGTCGTTTTGTATATACTCAGTGAAGGTGTTGTTAACATCCCAATCCGGCAGTTTGCTAGTGGGCAAGATCAGTTATCTTCCCAAACTTATTAACTTCAATCCAGGTAACCTGAAATTTTGGTATTGAACATACAATAATTTTTAAATAAATCAAGTGGTGCAAAATGTCTGGTTTTGATTACTTAAAACATTACATATGTGTTGATATTTATCCAGCTAATACTAAAAACCTATTACCTACCTATCCAAGAGAGTACACAAACCTATTAAAGTAGTAGGTACATTACATTATAATATAACTAACTCTATTCTTCACACATGAATAGTAAGATAAGAGAACTAGTGACAATTAAATAATAAAGTACAATAGGTATAAGTATAATAAACAAAACCAAACAAATAAAAAAAAAACTTTACTAGAATATAAATATGTCAGAATACAAATTTTATTTTAATTTAACTCATCGCTGGTTATTTGCAGACAAAATATTGTAGCAAAAATTATAAAAATAATTAATCAAAAAAACTACTTACAAAAGTTACAAAAAATTCAAAGAAATGTTAACTAATTACTCAGTCGAGCGAGAAACCCAAGAAACGAAACGTAGTTCCATTTTTTAAAACTTACATTTATAGTTGCCAGATTAATTAGATTAGAAACTTTCCCAAGAATTGAGGAAATACCTATAAGATTGGATAGCCATAATTTTATTAGGAATTTGCCAATGTTGCTAATAAATGGCGCCACTCATGGGGTGGCGCCAATAGGGTCTTCAAATCTAGACTTAAAAGATATCTTCTAGGTAAGCGTGTTACATCCTACGCTGCAGCAATGCTTAACAACAGGCAGGCTGTAGCTAAACGTAAACCTATCCTACGTTAAAAAAAAACCAATCGCTCCGTATAGTTGCCCTCTTAGTCTGCCGCGCTGCCACTTGAGAACTTAAATTGGAGATCTGAAAATCGTTCATATTTAAGTACATGACTGGCCTGTTAGCTTAGTTGGTAATGGCTCTGCCTTCTAATCTAGGGGTTGCGGGTTCGATTCCCGCCTGACACAAGTATTTATGCATTTTAAAAAATGTATAATTTCTTGTGTTGAGTCTGGTTGTTTGTATGTATAATAAGTATGTATTTACAAAACAAAAGTATATAAGTATTATATCCGTTATCTAGTACACACGACACAAGCGTTTGCTTAGTGTGGGGCTAGATGGCGCTGTGTGCAATGTCCCGAATTATTTATTTATTATTTATTTATTTATTTATGTGATGAACTAATAAAACATGGCTATGCCATCTTACTGAAACCCAATTAATTTTCATTTTATAATGTGCTAGCTTAGTGTGCTAAGCTAACCCTAATTTGAAGTTTCAATTCAATTCAACTATTTCTCTATGGATAGAAGATACCAAAATAGCGGGTAATTCAAAGAAGTCAGAAATAATTTTCTACAGACTGAATTATTAATATGATGAACAGATTACGTACATTAAATACTGAAATTAGTTCGAAAGCTTAATAATTAACTTGCTAACGTGTGGTATATCTTATAATAAAAAATAAATAACAAGATAAATATTTTGTAAAAAGCTCCGCAACGCCCTCTACACAGACGCCAAACAAACGTCGTCTAAGTACATACTGTACACTGCCCGCGCCCGCCATAAAAATAATTCTTCCCTTGCTTTCTACCGATCGCATCACCGCTTGACTTGGAGTAAACAATTTGGTAAGAATTTATTTTATTAAATTATTTTAAAATACTTATTATTTTCTGTTTGAGTGTTTCCTTGATAAACTAACTTAAAATTGTAGATATATCTATCTTCTAGTGTGTAAGCTCTATCTATTGCGTTACAAAGAGACTCCATTGCTGTACCCAAGCTAAACGTAATTTTGAATATTTTAGTATTTCTTGTAGGCTATTCAATTATTATCCGTGATTTATTTATCAAGCACTATTCTATGTGATACCATCCATATGTCATAGTTTTACAATACGCTACTTTCATCAACTGTTTGTTAGCAAAATAATTAGTAATGCCGCCACCGCCGCCGCCTTCTTTTGCGGTTGTTGACATTTCCTCCTCGGATTTTTATTGGTATTCTATGAGAAGTTTTGTTCAAATTAAATTGTGAATACTTGTTGAGGCATACTATCGTAGTTGACTACATTTCATTGGGAGCATTTATGTATGTAATTAAATTGTTGTAATTACATACTAATGAGCACAGTGTGTGGCCTCTTTGTATAGAATTACATGATGAGCATAAACCCCCTTCTATATACTTCTACGTTACTTACAGAGTTCAATATGTTATAGAGTAATCTTCATAATTGATATTTTATTGAATAACATATTACAAAATTGAAAATAAGGTAATAAAATTTGGTACCTCATTTTCAATTTTGTAATAAGTGTGAAGATTAATCTAGGTCAATATAATTTAATTATGCTGAGTTATTTATGTTTTTAGAGATTGCTGATAGGTATATTCAGTTAATAAGTAATCAAGATGTCTGATGATGGATCAACTGTTGTTGAGAAGAAAGGCCGTGGCAGGCCAAAGGCCAATGGAACACAATCGGTAAGATGTCCTATCAAAGATGATTGATATTGATGATTGTATAAAAGCTATGTAAAATATAATGTTTGTCTAATTAACAGGAAGCCAAGGCAGACTCTAAGAAACGTGGCCGACCTCCGGCAGCTAAGGCAAAAGAAGCAGCTAAATCCTCTGATGATGAGCAGGCACCAGTAGCCAAGCGAGGGCGAGGTAGACCTAAGGGCTCCAAAAAGAAGGCACCTGCCAAGAAGGTAAACATTCAATGTTTACTATTGAATATTATTATTCCTGCTGTGCAACATTTTGTGAGAACTCATAACTAGGTCAGCATTATGTATTCTGGTTTAACAACCAGGATAGGTGGTTAGTTAGTGCCATATTTGAATGACTTATGTTTGTATAACAGGCGAGTGGTGGGTCGGAGAACAGGGGACGCGGGCGACCACGCAAAGAAGCCCCTCCCAAGAAAGATGCCGCCTCCACTGAGGAAGAACAGGACGAAGATGAAGAAGACGAGGGTTCTGACCAGTGAAGTGTTCCGGTTCACTAAACTGCACACTCAATCTTAGTGTAATTTGTTTGTCAAGATGTCTCCTTGTGTCTCCTACTTTTGTATGGGCAGCATTGTTTAAGTATGTGATATCATTAAGATATTGTTCCACAAAGGGTTATCTTGGCAATACAAAGTCTCAATAAGAGGTTCAAACTTTATTTATGTGAGAAAATAGCAAAATGTAAGATAAAAATAGCTTTCTTAATCAGTTATCCTTTTAAAATGCATTTATTTGGTATAGGTATGAGTATTGTGTAAAATTTAAAACATGTCTCACATAAATAAACTTTGCAAAACTTAGCTCTCCCTAGTAATGTACAACTTTAAGATTTTATTTGTAAGATTCTTTTTTTTGTAGATTCTTATTATATCATAGGTATTTTGTAATCTCTTGGTTTTTAATAAGACAACTTGCAAGTTTGTAGATTTACATTATTTTGACTTGGATAACAAGTATTATTTTTTCTAATAAAGAAATAGTGACTATGAGTTTATGTATACTTTACATGTCATTTCATCCTTTCGTGACAACATGTAGGCGCACTACAGTGCATCTAGATTAGTATTATTCCCCTTCATGTAGTAATGTTACAAATAAGTGGTAGTAATTCTGGTGTACCGGTCGTGTTTCTTTTGGCTAACAATAATGTGTGTATGTGCGTGAATGATCAATTTTAGAAAAATATATGGTAATTTTAAATAAATCATGAAACAGCACTTTCATTTTATAAGTTTTATTTCAAGAATGGATACCTAGTATAGGTAGGTACCTAGTAGACACTACAAAGTTACGTAGGTGGGTTTGAGTGCTTGTTTGTTAAGTTGCTGAACTGATTAGGAATTAATTTGGGGATAAAAATTAATATTGTAATCTCTATCCATAAAGTAACTTTCATATACGGGATAGTCTCTTGGAAGAGAATATTTTCTGATAAAAGAGTTTTCCAGTCAGTCAACAAGTTAAGATTGGCCCAATTTTACCAACTTGTGTGGTGCCAAGCCAATAAGTTTTTAGATGGTATGTGCTTTGATAAATTACTTGACAAGTAGTTTATCTAAGGCAATGGGTAACACTTAGCACTTGACCATAATTCGCCAGATGGTCAGCGATTTTATTTTATTACCTACCTATGTCTAGGGTGGAGCGTGCCTCAACCAGTAAGTACAATATATACCTATATATTATGTACCCAGCTCAATAAAGACATTTTCTTTTTTTTTCTAATTATAAAATAATCTTTTCTATTCCTCTTCTCTGTCGTAACACTGTCGGCGGAATAGTTGGTCAACATGTAGTAGCAATGTCCTGCGTGGTAGGTTTAGGTGTCCTGCCATCTCTCCCTGCAGTCCCTGCTGCTGGTCAGTCTGTGCACTTATGCACAAGGCCGCCACTATGGCCTTGTTTTTTTTTTAATTAACCCAACCAGAAACTATCTATTAAAAATATGATCTCTCCACTTATACTTCATATTAGTTCATATCTTTCTTACGCTGTTGTGATCACGAAAACAACAAGTAATCTGTAATTAACTTTTGATTCACTTCTTCTTATCGAATGAGAGTGGCCAACTCTAGTGTCGAGAGTTTATCAAGCCGCCCTATGGGCCTCTGACATGGCTTAACGACTGACGTAATAATAATATGACAAACAGCTGGGACCTACAATTTGATTCACTATAAAAGCAGTACGTAATTATGTACTTTTGGTGTAGGAAAATAAATTAAAAGTTAGTTCACTTTTTGAATGCACATATTTTCGTAATACGCGGGTAAATAGAAAAAGCAATCAAGATAAAAAAAAGTAAATTGTCGATGGTACGATTGTTTATGTCACTAGTATGGGGCTGCCAGACTCCGACAAATTTAAGCCAATATGGAATAACTCATTGCTCATGTTTTTTTTTTGTATTGATCTCGATTCTGCCATCTTCTATAATTTTTATTTTTATAAACATCTTTCATGAAAATCTTGTTCCTTATTTTTTGTTACTTTTAAGCTAGCCTTTTGACAACTATGAAATACATGAATATTATTTGATAGCTTTATGGACAATAAGATTTATACGTTCGTATTAAATTAGTTCAGAAAAACTTATAATTTTAATCTCTTAATTTTATCTTATTTCATATATATTTTGGATTTTGTTATGATTTGTTTGTAAAATTTAATATTCTTTATTTAAATAAGTATACTTATATCTCTGTAAATTTAAGTAAATGTGCCGCGGCGGGATACTGCAGCTCTGAATCACAAGATCCACTGGATACTTAGCTCAGAGCTCAGTACACTTCTGACGTACTGTACTAGTGCATAAGATTTCATTTGTTTTTGTAATAGGTATGTAATGTACGTACACGTAAGTTTTTGGTCAAATAAACAAATTATTATATTATTATATTATTATTATATTATGTATACACTATACATGATATAAGTTTTTTTTTTCTCAACATATTTTTGTAACAGAGCATATTTTAGTGTCTAATTACAATATACCATAAAGAGAAGTACATACATATTTATTGTGATACTGTTGAAATTGATTTAAATCAAATTTCTTAACATAATTTAGGTTTTTAAATAAACACAACGTGTGCTAAATTTATACGTGTACATGAGACTTCGAATATTAATCTAACTAAAGGAATGAAAAGGCACAGTCCAAAATCTCATGTGTTGCTTTATATCATTTATTGACATACGTCATCAATTTTATAGTGTAGTCAGAAAACAAAAAAGGACCGTTTATTACTAGATCACGCCGTTATGGTACCTACAATAATAGAGCCGTTGAAAACTTTAATTTAGCTTTTATTTTTGTGCTTTGTACTGGTAACTCTGTCAGTCAGCGTCATTGTAATTTTGTGTAACACGTCTTTCACCCGTATTTCGTTTCGTGTTATTTGGAAAAACTACGAAAGATTCTTGGAATTTCTTGAATTCACATGTTCTGTGAAGTGTTTTCTTAGTTACAGATATTTGGTTGTCATAATTCTCAAATGTGCTTATGAATAAAGTTCTATGTGAACTTTTGAAATGTGTTCAACTTAGTGCCTTGGTGTCATCGAAGTTTATGCCAATTTTTTAAGTTGTTGTGTAGTGCTAACTTACGAAAAGTTTATACTTTCTTCAGTGAAACATGTGCCTTTTGAGCTGGATCTGTGATTACAACTTTCGCTAAGGTTAGTTATTGGGATTACGCTGGATTGACCTTAAAAACGTATAGCAGGTAGGTTGTTTGTGACAAGTAGCTCTCGGGTACATTTACAGGTATTATCTAGTATAATTACCGGACTTAGGTAGTTCAATGTTTCTAATCGTTCGGTAATTCACGTTGATATTTCCTTATTCTTCAAATTTGTTGCTGTTGTGGTAGTTTGAATCAAAGTACTAGTATACTTGAGTTATCAAAAGTGTACACATACTTAGGGCATCATTGTACTGTAAACTGTTATGAAACATATTTTCTTTGGTATGAGTTGGTAGAAAACCGAGAAATGATGGGGTTATCTTAAATGTACAAACAACACAATTACAACAACCAATTTACTAAACTATGAACCTTAGGTCCCTGGAACAACAACTGAGGTATTTCAAATAAGTACTTGGTCATTTTGATACTTGTGTGTAATATGTTTTAAGATTCAAGTGCCTGTGATTAAGGCAGTCCATAGAGCTAAAAAACTTTTCATATAAGTAAATGTTTGTGTGTCTGATAATAAACATCATACTTTTCTAATGTCATATTGACTTTTATAGGTAGGCTAGTGATATACCTACATACCTTATTACTGGGCATACTCATACCTATAAAATTATGAGTTGCAAATCCATCTTGTTATACCTAATAAACACAGCTCTTTAAACTCAAACACTAAAGTCAAAGTCAAAGCATTTATTGCATAATTGTGTTATACATAAAGATACATTTATGGTGAGCAGATCTTATGCTAAGGTACCTATCGAGTCAGTGAAACACAATATACCCTAATTGGGTGTTTGCAATGTATTTAGGTTCCGTGTGGGCGGTCTATTTGTTTATTTATTATATTGTATTTGTATAGATAGTCCTCATTAAAGTTTTCATCTTTTATAAATTCGTCAACAGAGTAATAACATTTATGTATTAACATGGGAGGGATGAAATAAAAAATCCTTGTGTATTAATAAAATTTTAAGTGTTTTCTCAAATAAATTTACTTTTTCAATGCTTTTTAGATACTAAGTCGGGAATTTATTAAATGTTGTTATGGCCATTGCAGTTGGGCCCGAGCTTTGCATTTTGAGACGACATTATTTTATTGTTAATTTATTGGCATGTTTGGTTCTTAGGGGATAATGGGGATTTTGATTTGCTTTGGTGAAAAAATCTGGGTATTTTTTTAAAAACTTACAAAGTTCTAGGATATATATACCTGTCACAGTAAGTAATTTATATTTTCTAAAGTATTGTTCATGGAAGTGATGTTGAGATATGTTAGGAGCTTTAATGTTAGCGAGGATGCAGATTAAATTTCTTTTGTTTCACGAATATATTTTCTAGATCTGTGCTATTGCCCCATAATATGATCCCGTACCTGATCCAGGAGTATGCATATGCGTAGTAAGCCGTTAATACTGTGGGTTTGTCTGTAACATGACGTAATTCTGCAAATGCATATATGAAGCTGGAAAGTTTGGAATTGATCTTCTGGATATGGCATTTCCAGTTTACATGCATATCAATTTCTAGGCCTAAGAGCGTAGCTGCGTCTACACATTGTAAGTTTTCATTATTGTAAGTAAAATTTATGTCAAGAGGATTTTTTTGGTGTGGTCGAAACTGCATTAATTTTGTTTTGTTGAGATTGATTTCAAGATTGTGATCGTTTAGCCAGTCAATAATTATTTTAAAAATTTCAGTTAGTTTATTATTCAAATTATTATTATTCTTATAAGATGTCAATATGGAAATGTCATCGGCGAATAGTACACAAAATTCATTTATTACTTTTGGGAGGTCGTTTATATAAATTAAAAACAATATGCATCCCAGCACTGAGCCTTGAGGTATTGAGTGGTTTATTGTGACTAGTATGTGATTGTTCTTAGGGAACATAAATCTCACCAGAACTAGATTGCAATCCATACTTATATACTCCACATAACTTATTATTATACAAATACTTAAGTATGTTGTATCAGGATTGCTCATGATTAAGATGCCTCAAGAAGTTGTTAACCATGTTTCCGAATACTTAATGGGGTTGGCTCCGGATTCACGTAATTGGCCAAAATAACTAAATTTTTTGATTCATAGGTATTATAGTTACTAACAAAGGCCATTTTTTTTATAAATGCCACTTTGTAGGTAATTATATCATTTAAGAAGTAAAAGAAACCTTAAAAATTATAAGCCTTGGGTGTTTTACTTATTTTACTGTTGTAATGATATTAAACACCAAAAATAGAATATACCTAATTCATTTACAATTATTCTAGATTGAGGTCACATACAACAAAACATTATTCTTGCATAACTATACAAATACATACTACCTCTAATCAGTATACCAATATATTCCCCCATACCGAAGCAAGTGACACATATTAAAAGCAAATAATATCACAGCAACCCAATGCCATGCTCCAGGAAGTAGGTCTGGTAGTGGGGAAATGCTCAATACACAGGTTGCCAGTGTAGTCCTCATAAGCCCCACTACAAATTAGAAGAACCTTCAACTAAACTCTTATTGATTAAAATTACCTGCTTTTGAAGTAATAACATATCACAATCATTATTTGAGTATCTAATACAAATAAGCGAGTGTGGCTCAGAGGTTCCAGTGTCTGCTTTTCATCCAGACGCACCCTGGTTCGAATCCGCCCTACACCAATGACTTGTATTTTCACGTTATGTGTGGATTTGCACTCGCTTAACGGTGAAGGAAAACATCGTGAGGAAACCGACATGTTTGAGGACCACAATATCCCAGGACATGTGTCTTCCGTGGAAGGACCTTGGCACCCACCACGATGTATCTGCCCAAGAAAACTCCCCTAACGAATTTATTCTGCGGGGGAGTCACAACCCTCAGTCATGAGGAAATATGACTCAAAGAGAGAATACAAATAAAGTCACTATCTGCTGTCTGTCCCTACATATGCTCAGATCAAACTAACCTTCAGATTTTGAGGCAGTTTTACTCAATAAGTACCTAGATAGAAGAAACATTTTGTATGGCAACATATTTTTTGATACAACTCTAAAACTACAAAATCTATGCCTTGGGTTTTCTTATCTTTCTTAGTTCTTGAGTCTTGCTATATGACAGTTTGTATGGAAATAGCGGAACAGACAAACAAAAGCACCTTAAAATCTTTATATTTACTTAATATGGTAAAAAACTGAGTCGATGATCTTCCTACCTACATTACCTAGGTACTTTACTTTAATACTTTCAAGAGAGGATAACTAACAACTTCTTCACTTTTTTAAACTCTTGCTTGAGCATGAAAACTCTTTTGATTATTAAATACTGGTGGACGCCTGTGGCTTCACTCACATTACTTCAGAATAAGAAGTAGCCTAAGAGACCCCCAAGACCTCATACTACCGAAAATTTTCATGATCTGTTCAGGCATTTTTTGCATGTTGTGAGTTTTGCATAACCAGACAAAAAATCTAAATAGTTACTGCTGAGGGTATGTGTCTTCATGTAAGGACCTGGGCATCCATCACTATGTATGTGGCCAAGTGAACCCCCACAAATGAATTAATTCTGCAAGGAAGTCATGACCCTCATGAATAAATATAATACATCACTAGTTATTACTTTCTACATGTCCAAATATTAGCATAGATTAAGTAACTCTATAATACACTATATTGTTATAATACATACCTACATACATCGAAGAGAGAAGCACAGGCAATTCATCGACAGCGTCGTCATAATAATCGTGACTCGTGCCAACATTGTGCTTTTGCTCCTTAGGCCCAGAGCTATTTGTGTCGAGGTAGTTATAGTGCCATATGAATATTACCTTTTGCGTCTACGAGTTATACATTTCAATTAGTTTGTGAGCCATTGGGCGGTCGGCGATCGAGCCGTCCAATAATCACGCTTTGGAATTCATTATGAAGGCAATGATAACAATATCCATTATACGGCAATTGTTCTAGCTAATGTCATTTTACACACGTAGTTCAAAGGAATTTAGGCTGCGGTTTCCCTTTTGGAAGGGTCAGTCATGTCAGTTTTGAAACACGTCTAAGAAGACGAGACGATATTATGCCCTTGTTGGTATATGTACTTATATTTATGCGCTTGCGACCAGGTAAGCCCTCCTATCCACTTCTCTTGCCAAGGTCTTATCTGGTTACATAGATGGCGGGCGAATTACCTAGCTGAGTACTAGGTGAGTATTTAGCCGCGGTCGTTGGCTCAGTGACTCAGGCGCACCTCGCGCGCCGTTATTCGCCAGAGCTCTCTGCGTTGACTCAGACCTCAAACAACAACCTTAGGACTCAGAGGTTCAATACTGCAATACCCAATTGAGTTCATATTGCGCGTATTAAATAAATATGATCTTGAAAATCTTCTGCCTCGTGTGTCATTTAGGACAGGAAGATGTAATTAAATCTTGATTGTTACTCATCTTATATTGTGGGTGACACCAACAAAACAGTCATCAAAAGATTGCTCACGTTTAACGTAAATATTGTACGTATTATCTGGATGTACTTACGGCTTACGTGTGTGAACACGTAAGTACTTAAATACGTAAAAAAACATTCATATACGTTCTGTACGCATCATTGAATGTTTTTACGTTCGTATAGGCCTATAGGGACATATCGTATAGGGACTGCAGTGCAAGTGCGGAAGTTTTATCCTATCGACGTCGATTAGATTAATTCGGTAACTTTTGTCAACAATCGCAAGTGCCAAAGTATGTTTAGAGGTAGATAAATTGATCGATAAGCCTCGGTAAGCTTTAGTACAGATAATCAAAAAAGACTGGAATCGTTCACTCTGCTAAGTTAAAATTTCAAAATTATTTGATAAGTCAATGTCAAAAACACGAAATTGCTTATATCAATGTCAAATATTTTTCGCACGACACTGGCAAAATTGCGGCAATACCGCAGAAGCCATTTAAAATACTTGGAAGTTGAACAAAATCACTGAAATTCTTCTCTTTTAATTCTTCCACGATCTTTAGACAGAATTTATCAGTATAAAATGACGAAAAATATTGAAAAAGAGCGGAATAAAATATTACAAGACAAAAACTAAATCCTCTAGAGCCAACGCAATCACAAAATCCATTATTTATTAAATGAGTAAACAGTAAGAATGTTTATTGTCTAAGAAAACCAAACATTCGTAGTTATCGAGGCCTATCGTCGTCAATTTGAAACCTGATAAAATTTACCGATTTAAACAACTTCAAATGTCAGTGTATCGATTTCGTTCGGTCTTTGATGATAACTTTATCATAGTTACCGAACCATAGACAAGGTGTCGATAAGGGACGACAGCGTCGATTATATTCGACAAAATCGAGTATTATCGAATTTAACGACACGATAAAACTTCCGCACTTGCACTGCTGGACAGTTAGATATAATTATTTCAAATAATTGACATCATCGTTCATTTTCATCTGAATAAAGAAATCATGGTAGTACGCGCGCAATCTCCAATTACCGCGGAGTCGGCGGCGAGTGCTAAGCTAACAAAGACGTTAAATACCTTCAGTCAGTGGGTCGTCGTCCTGAATTTTTAAGTACTCGATTAAGTCGCTCGGTCTCGGTTTATGTGCGCTTTTCTCTCGCTGATTGCGCCTTTTTACTTTCTTACGGCGACAGTTTCACCGCGAGCCTGCCTTCAATGAGGCGCAGCGCCCGCAGGCTCCTCTCGTCTTACATCATTCAAGCCCTGTGTCCGTGTTGACGCAAGCCACAGAGCTGTTCCGCCCCTCGGGCCGCCTCCTTTCAAGGATGCTCTGCAAACAAAAACAAACGAGCATGAATATGCTGTCTGAAGCGCTTCTTCGCAACGAAGACTAACATCTTAGTATTCAAATTTGCAACATGAGTTATATTGTCGAGTGTAGGTCACAAATGCAATAACTAGTTTTCTAAGCTCGATGTAAACTTTTACCACGCCCCTTCGCGATAAATGGTAAAATTACAACCTAAAACAGGTTTTTTCTTTACTGCAACGATGCTTTCTCACTTTCTTTTTGCGCAACGTTGTGGCTACCGGAGGAAGATTTTTCTATTCCATATAGTTATGACAGAACAGAACAAAATTGACCGATACATAGGGCAGTGCCTAAATATAAAAATGTGTAGTTATTTTTAAACGACTTACGAATACTTTCTGACACATTTAATTTACTTAAACAAGCTCAAAGAGCAGTTATAGGACATGTCATTAGTAGATGGTCGGAAGGACCAATGACCTTAGGGCGTCGGAGTGAGGGTGGCGAGTCCAGCACTGGCGCAGTACTGGAGCCGATTGCTTCTAATTCAATTAGTCTGCAAGTGGAACGCGCTTAGCTCTCCGACTGACCGCCTTATGCGTGCTCTCTACCTTTCCCACCTTTACAGAATCTTTACGTAATGCGATAAGAATACCTGCAGATACATACCACTAATATTTGCTTACGAAACTGCGAGATTCTACCGCAGCAGTACACCAGTACTCGTATGAATGAAAGCTTTGGAAAGTTTTGGCTAGTTTGCATTCACGAGTTCCATAATACTCGTATTTAGGTACCTCGTCAATCGTTCGCGGTAACCGGTAACGATGGTTTTAGAAAAAACATATATTCATCGTTTTTCACGTAACTGAATTATCAATCTGTCAAATAACTATACTTACATTACTTACTAATCGTATGACCGTCTGCTCCAATACTCTATCAACATATCTAGTACAGTAGCTTCCAATCTGAAAGCCACACCATTTATCAAGAGCACAATCGATTCGCATCAACCTTACCTAGGCAGATATAGAAAGTAACTGGAGTCGTATCGATTTTATTTTAGAAATGGATGGTATGATATCCATCAATGGTATCCTATTTCATACGTTTTTGTTGCAAATATTGACAGCTATCACATTGAAGCCTCAGACATGCTTTATACTGTTACACCATTCATTATCGATGTGCTCTGGTAGTTTTCGTCATTCAGCCCGAGTTGGCTAGAGTATCGAATTTCGGATTAATTACGAGACATTGGGCTAACGAGATAATCTAATTCTATTGAAATAACGGTACGATAACAACTTAATTTTATTTATTTACTGATTTTCTTGAAGAAATTAAAACGCTATCGAACCACCAATATTGCAAATTTAGCATACATCGCTTCATTTACCATACCATACCAAAATCAAATTGTCTGCAAGTTGATTGCAGAAATAAATTCAACCGATGGTTAAAAACTTAAACGTTCGCGCTGTAAGTTACTCAAATACGAACTTGCGAAAGAGATTTTGTAAACAATAGCTTGTAATGATATCTTGCTTTGTCTAAAAATCAATGGTGTAAGACGGTAATCGTTCGAGGCTATCTTTGTGAATCAGAATAAGTAAGTATATACTTAGATACTGAGTAGAGACATTTTATATTCATATAGTAATTGAATGAGTTTACACTTGACCGAAATACCCATGCTTCTATATTTAGTTGAATATCGTTAGACAGCCTCTAGAAACCACGAATCAGTCTTAATTTTCCCATACGTTGAATAATGCAGATAAGTATATCATTCCACTCCACCGGTAATATACAAAGTGTATTGGGTACCCAGGGTACTGTACCTATAAAAATTAAGGCGTGGCTGCTCGAGGCATAAAACTAAAGTAAACAACAATGAAGGAAGCGTTGCCGATAAGAAATTGGGCCGCGGCGGGTTTGGTATTTTTCGTGTCAGGTTCACTATTCAAAAGAGTCTGCGTGAGGTGGAGCGGTTGGCATGCCCTGGGCCGGGCCGTACCAGGCTCCGGCCTCCCCTCGTACGTGCCTGTGACCGTTATAGCTACATGTCAATTTATCGCGCACCCCGATAGGTATCACCCCTAACTAAATCCAAGAACGCCCGAAACTTTATCTTCTTACCAAACGTCAATCAAATATCAAATGAAGCGCTGATTTGGCGGCCGGCAATCCCGTTTTCATAGAGAGTGAGCGCGGTTCCGGTCACGGTCATTTGTTGGAACGCGAACTCGAATGGAGAGCGCGAGACGACACAATCTTCTCATCGGTATTCGGCGACAGACGTGAAACCGGCAACTTGCAGCGGGAGGCGCGGCGCGGGCTGACGTTGCCCTACTATCACTTTGCTAACACTTCTATCCTCCTCGCACCTTTCCTTTTGAATGAATTCGATACTAACAGCGACCGTGGCGGTTATACTATTCACATCGCGAAACCCAATCAAATTTGAAGTTACTGTACTCGAGGATCTCAAAAGCCAGTTGTAATTCTATTCTAGAATTGAGTCACGTCTCGTTTATGAGGAACGTACGTGTCTAAAGCAGGTGCGCATACCCTCGGTGTCAAGTGCACAGCTCGGCTTATTAATAATACCGTATTGGCCAATAGCTGTAACGAAAGTCGAAATTTATTTCAGACAAACACGTTTCTGTTACTCACGAGTGCTGTAACTTTGAGTATCTAAGCACTTGATGCTATTGCTATATTGTATCAGACCCTTAAAAAGGTAATGGTGATGGCAGTTTGTTTGAGTTGTTGTGGGTGCGAGTCTCACATGCCTTCCACGTGACTCATGGCAATACCTTGAGCTTGGTGCTTTCGCATTCCATTTATTATTAACTGCTCTGTGCGTTCTTATGAATAGTTATGGATGGCGTACATTATAGAATCTCAAGCTGGCTAGGTAGTTAAACAATAAAGTGATCTTAACCCTTAATCACTGACGTACGTATGTCATACGTCACCCAAACGGTTTTTCGTTCATAATTTGAATTTGGATGAGAATTTGGCCGCGTCCTTTTTTGTAGTTTCCTAAACCATAGTGACGCATGTAAGGCGAAAAGGTTTGAAAACGTAGCACATGCCAAAGCAGGTGAAATTAACCACCTGACGTATGTCATACGTATGGTCAGTGTTAGTGTAACTTTTATGATTTTGCTATTTTTGTTTGTTTGGAGATAAACGGAATCAAATGTGGTCTAATATATCCACCGGATTGTCAACATCTTCAATCTTCATAAGAAAGTTATTAACATATGTCATAACACTAAAAAGAGGGAAATTCCACCTAAGTTTCTTGCCAAAAATCGCCCACTGCTTTCAACATGTACGGTTTTACGCAAGAACTATACTTGAAGTCTAATATTGCAAAAAAAGTCTCGATGATAATAATATCGTTGAAACAAATGTGTACCGATTATACTTAAAGTATTCCTGAAATAATTTCGTTTTATAACTCATCGAAAAGAGGTTTTGATTCTCTAGATAAAAAGTGCGCCAAATATAGTTGGACAAGATGGTCTAGAAGGTGGCCATTGGTCATATTCTACAAGCTTCTGAATATTGCTGGTGCCAATTCAGTGTTATAATGTCAAATCATAACTCTTCAAACTTCGAAAAATATCGGGTAAAGTCTTGTAAAACCGCCGCTCCAGCGAAAATGCGCTAAGCCGAAAATTTCACATGAGCCGTATCTTAGGCAATGATAAGGTCCCAGAACTCGACCAATCTTATACTGAAATTCAGATATTTGATTTAATAAACACTTGCTACAAATATTTTAAGAAGAAACGTCATAAAAACCCGTTACGGATGTCGAGTATGCGGTATACCGGCCTGCTTGCAGTGCTCAAAATTGACCTGCAACAACTGTTGTTAAAAAGTGCCTAATTTTAAGATATGTGATAACTGGGGTTTATTTCTAATTGAACCCATCCTTAATAAGTACCTAATAAGAGCAAAAAAAATATTTCCTATAATATTTATTATTTGTGGATTAAAAAAAAAAGTTAATATGAAATTAGCTACGCATATGTTCAATGAGTAATAAATATTTTTCTATTTATAATATAGCAGATTTTTTAATATCCTCGCTTTATATAATATATTTATATCTAAATAGAAAACAAATATAACCGTAACTTAACTTCATGAATGAACCAGAAGTCATACAAAAATTAGACGTATGTCATACGTACGTCAGTAGTAATGTAACAAAATCACACGTCAGTGGTTAAGGGTTAAAAGTAGTTACGTACATATTTTACTTGTTTAATAAAATCAACTTTTAAACTTGTTAGGAGATCCGAAATTCCGGAAAATGTCCGGTAATATAGGTAGAGAAAAGTGGTTCAACTGCCTACTTCTCACGTATCAAGAAATCACCGCAAGTAACTACTGGATGTGTTCTAAATAGTTGTTATATCGAGCAGTGCCCGCAGGCCGCGGTGCACTAAGAGCCGGTTTGGGAATGTTTTGCCATATCGGAGATAAGGCGCGACGGCGCTTGGGTGACACAATGTGATGCGAAGATGAAACTCCGCCGACGGCCGTTAATTGCTCGGCATTGTTGCGTGCACGTAACAGTACTGTGCACTTACATAACATACATGGGAGTCTTCTCACAAGGGGACAAAGTTCTCAGAGCTAGTCGTCGCCCGCGCCGGTCGCGATCATCAACCGGATCGCGAGCACATCATGTTTCACGGTTCCCGTAAGCCGAGCCACTTAGCGAGCACATCCCCATTCTCTTCTTGCAAAATCGCGGCCGTATTAACTATCTCTGCTTCCTTCTTCGAAAATTCGTTATTAGTTCAATGACCTGAGTAATTGGGACTTCAGATAAACATAATCACTCAAAAGGTGCCTAATATGTTTTGGTGCTTATAATTATCAATACCAGAATGTCACCTTTTGCTACAGGTCAATTCAGTTGCCCTAGTTTGTTATCAAATTTTGCTTATTATCTTCGAGACCACCCCGAGAGTTTCGTCTTTATTTGGCAAAACTGTTTTGAAAAGTTTACAATCTTAGCACTTGTTTCGACATTTCAACAGGTTGTGTAGTGCAGTAATATTGTGATGCTTGTGTGCGCAGTAGAGTCTAACGGTATGCATCACATTCACATAGTGCTGGCATCCCCGCGGGGCGCAGGGCCACTTGTTCCGCCCCTATGCACTTGTGCCGGGGGTCGGTGCTTAACCCGTAGTTTTTGCACCCACTTATTATTTAAAACCGAGCACTTTCCCACGCCACGCCACGCCGCACTTAATCAGAATTAACCTGCTCAATAGCTTTTAATGAGAACTGTGCAATGTTATGTTTGTCTCGCCACACACACCGTGCCTATTACATTAACCTTGTGAGCTAATATTGTTCATACTTCTGATACTGAAGTACGTACATCGTAGTTCATGAATGATGGGCTTCAAATCAGTGATTATTATGCACATTGCACTCATCTCTCACACTAGGCAAAAGTTCCTAGCCCGAGCATAGACGTTAGCTATTTCCGTTCTACTTATAAGTTTGACTTGTGGTACAATGTATATTCAAGAACATGCTGTAAGATATTGAAACAGAGATACTCTGGTAGCTAGAGCCTGCGACCTAGTCTGTGGGATCGGTGCGTTCACCGCAGGAAGAGGCAAGGTCGGCATCCAACCGTGAAGCTCGCCACCTATTGACAACTCTTTTGTCTATTTCAAACAAACAAAACACATCGACGCGTCATCATGATCCTCAACGGCTCCGAGAGCCTCCTAATCATTACCTCCGCAACGGTGGCTCGTTCGCTAAATGATCGCATGCCTGGTTAGGTATGTGGCGTGACACCAATAAGAAAAAATACGTTTCCATTTGGACTGCGATGGATGCGTGTTTATTTTGACGAGTCAGCCATCCGTGTTGCAGTGTTCCTCGTTCCACCGTCACATAGTTCTCGTAGTAGTGAGCATCACGTGTCCGACTCGAGTGCAGCCACAGAATTGGTGCAGCCACGAAAATACAAGTACTTATGTGGTACTGTAGTCTGTACTAGCGTAATGCAGCGTAGTTCCATTTGCGTAGCGTTGCGCCGAAGCTGCCGGCCGAAGGCGGAAGCGTGTCCAACCATAACAACACTGACGGCTGTTTCGGTTTCTGACACCTTACACTACACTAATAAACCAGACGCAAGTGAAAACTGAAATGAAATAAGAACACGTTTCCGAGTAACGCGAACCTTTGTTGAAATATAAAACCGTTTCGTTAGAAGCGAGCGCAGAGTATATACCTACAGGTAGAGATGTTTTGCGTTTGCAACATGCAAATTCTTGGACTAACTAAATATTGAGAAACAAAGTGTTTCTTAAACTACGTAATTCTGAGTCATGTTGCATTACATGTTAGTAGTATTTCGTGCGACATACTCGTGTGTTTACTTAGATGCTTACTCAGTTCATTCACAAACCTCTTTGGGCTACTATATAGATTTGTGTTGACTAAACAAACATAGTTACTATCGCCTTGCCGCCCGCGTCGCTATCAGTTGTTTGAGAAATGTTTAGAATAGTTTAGATGTAAAGACTATTTATATTTTTATGTCCTTCACCAAATTAGAATTAGCTGGCATTTCCTGATCACCGAATGGCGGTCACAGTTTCATGACCGGTGGGCCATATGTTTACGTTATTTATTTATATCCTATCGATGCGTTCGCGTTTGTTTAGGTAATGCGCCTGGCCATGATGTATGCCAGAAACCGCCCACTTATTTTCTTTTAGGTTTTATGATTTTTGTTGTATTTGTTGTTTCAAAACTAGATATAAGTATTGTCGTAGAGTATCTGCATATAACTATATGCACTGCTCAAATAATCATCATTATTTTGAAAGATACTTTAACTATTCCTTCATGAAATTTCCGGGTTTTGTATCAGCAGTATTTTAGCTATAGCTGACCTAACCCATTAAAAGTGCAAAAACCTGATCTCACAAATAATGAGGTTTGTTGGTATAGAAGCCAGCAAACATTAGGGCACATCCATCAAGCAAGCGGAAAGAAATGACAGCCAGTGAATGGTCCACGTAAGTGAACCATTAACACGCAAATGGTCGAATAATCTCCAGAGGCGAGACGCAACAGCGGCTGGCGTTTACTTACTTACACAACGCACACAATGTACACAATCGCATTAAAGATTACCTAAATCTAATGTAAGCGCTTACCGTGCGAGCTATAAATTGTGTATTTTTCTTTGTCTACATATTTGTAATGATAAACAAATAGACTGTACCGTTTTCTAAGCAGACAAAAGTTAGTTAACGCTAAGTACTTGAATTCTAACTGCTTAGTTACGATAGTGACAAAAGATTAACATAATAAGTAATGCGACATTTGTTAAGATGGATAACTTGTATTATTGTATCAGTGGTGCTTAACATCAGACAGGCTGAAGTCAAACGTAAGCCAAACTCGTGATAAAAAAAACAGATTATAGTCTGTTCCAGGAGCTGATACTGTTTATGAACGATATAATATTTTTATCAATGTTCCGATTAGATCGTTACACTCCTTTCCTCAATTACTACTTATTACTTAGATAAAGAGTAGACCACACCTTAGTAATTGCTAAAAGCGAAACTGAAGTATTGGTTGCGCTATTTTTACCGATCAAATAAAGAAAATGCTATCGATGAGAGAAAATAAGTAAGCTCGTCTGGGTCATATCATAACAGGTATTAAGGTAGAATTCTGATAATTTTTAAAGGGTTAAGTAAGTAAGTACATCTTAATCTTAAGTAAGTAACTACTTACCCAATTTCAATTAATTGAAATTCGCCAATTTTTATCACTCAAAAGCCGTTAATTAATGTCTGTAGTGCGAAAGACTACGTTTCTCTACAGCCTGCCTGATGTTAAGGACTCTACCAGACTAAAATGGAACTTAGTAAGAACCCACCATCAATTACTTACTGACCGAAAAATAGAAAATAATATCACTGTAAACTTAACTCAAATTTTATTAACTTGAACGGGTTCGCACTTGGCCATAGTTTGCCTGATAGTAAGCAAACACTGGGCCTAGGATGGAGCGTGCTTACCCGATAAGAACCGATTCACTATCGCTTTGAAGATCGCTGGATTATAGTGAGTGGGGAACAGAGAGTCAGGCAGGGAGTTCCACAAAAAAACAATTAAAACACAAAACGTTTCGTGCTGATTGTAGCGTATGTCTTTATTTTATTATAACTAATGTTGAATCCGGAGAAAACAAGAGCGATGACAAATGGAAAAGAAGAAACTATAATGTTAGGACAAACTGAAATAAACTATACTGATGAATATATTTACCTTGGGCAAACAATATCTCAAAAAGATCACATGCATAAGGAAGTACAAAGAAGAATCACAAACGGCTGGAAAAGATATTGGAGCATGAAAGAGGTTATGAAAGACAAACAACTTCATATAAAACTAAAAACCAAAGTTTTCGACTCCTGCATACTACCCGTCTTAACATATGGCTGCCAAACATGGAGCCTAACTCAAGAACTGACAGACAAACTCGCAACATGCCAATATGCAATGGAAAGAAGTATGTTGAATATCAAAAAGTCAGACAAAATCAAAAACACCTTGATCAGGAATAAAACAAAAACTACAGATATAACAACAAAAGTCAGAAGGCTAAAGTGGAGATGGTCAGGCCATATGATAAGAGGCCCTGACAAATGGAGCAAAACTATTACAAAATGGTACCCCAGAGAAGGGAAAAGGAAAAAAGGTAGACCATTAAAAAGGTGGGAGGATGACATCAGAAGGGTGGCAGGAGTCATGTGGAACAGAGTGGCCCAAGAAAGGAAAGAATGGAAAAGGTTGGAAGAGGCCTTTGCCGACTGGCAAACAGATCTACAAAAAGTGCATAAACATGAAATACTAGAATTATAAAATAACACTTCAAACACTGTAAGATCTGAATAAAAGGCTTTATTATTATAATGTTGAATCTATTATGCTATTCCAGGCTGAGTAGATGGTGTGAGCCATGGACGCTGCCGACAAGCGGATGCTGGAGCGCGAGGCGCTCCGCAACATGATCCAGCAGTGGAACGCCAACCGCCTGGATCTGTTCGCGCTCAGCGAGCCCAATGAGGTAACCTGCCCTTTCTATATTTATAATTATTAACTAGTTAAATATTCCAGAGAGTCCATTTAATAAAACTAACTAGTGCTTTACTATAACAAAGTAAGCACAGAAAAGTAAATATTAATGGAAAATATACTTAGTAATTATTCAAATTATTCAAATGTTATATCCGTTATCTAGTCTAGTAATGAGATATATGAGTAACTTAGTAAGTATGCCATTAGCTAAAGTCGGCTTTTATCAATTTTGCCATATGTGTGGCATTGTAAAAGTTTTTAACTTTATATTAAATTTTTCGTTTATTAATGGTCAGAGATTGGATCTTAACAACCTCAGCGCCAAACCCAATTACAGATTTACTTTTTACATAGTTACCTACGAATTTGTTTAATGAAATTCACAGAACATATTTCAATGAAAGCATTCAAATGAAAGTTTTATGAATACTCCCGCTTTCAATAGGCTCATACTCGCTGGCATCTGCTATTCGAGTTCAATATGTTTTTATGAATGTAATCATTTGCAATATCTATTAGTTCGCGGCCTGTCTACGTATCATATTATTGAGTGAGTCATGAAGCAGCTAAATTGGCTTCGTTATTCTGTTCCATTTAGATCATATAAATCTAATATACAACCAGCACTAAAGTATCATGACGTGTTCGGGGTTTTGGTATAAATGTACGAGATCATTCTTAGCTATCATATCTACGGATCATTCCCACTAGATCTATTGAGCAGATCCATCAGGATCGATCCTAAATATTAGATTCTTAAGACAGTTAAAGAGTCTCTTCGCTCATCCTATTTCATTGATTGGGGGACCGTTTTGATCACATAACATTATACTTTTGATACCTATTAGTTCTCGACCTATTGGCACAGGTAATCAAATATTACGTAATGTCTATGAAAATAAACCACAACTCCATTGTCTATTTGTTAGAAAATAAGGGCGCTTAGGTACACAACGGACGTGCAGCGTGCTACAAACACTATTTCAGCATAATGCACATCTATGGTACGAGTATGAGTCAGCACTGTTTCTTTGTCGAACATTTTGCATTGATATCCTTATCAATCGTGCTCCATTGTTCAAGATAACTTTGTTTCCGGTTATTTATTTACTATATTTAAATAGACGTGCCTCGCTTTGTAGGTGTTTTCAGCATGCCTTAGCTTATCTGAAGATTTGAGATTATCTAGAATTGTGGACAGTTATTTTTGCAAAACATTCAGTACTATCTGACTGACGCGGGTGGATATCTTTATTACATGACATTGTTTACATCATTGCTAAAACAGGGAAGAATCTGATGTATAAATAAAATTAAATAAATGTTCAAAAGGGTAAGAAGAGTAGCGTATTTTGACTTGAGAAAACTAAGTTATTGCTAGCGACCGCACTAATTTCGTAGAAAATCCTTGACTTTCGACTTGACAAACTACTAAATACGGTTTAGTCGTAGACTAACTATAAAAAGAACAAAATCGATGATTGCTTTGACTGTTACGATAGGGTTGTGTTCTCTTTTACAAAGCTAATTAACTTCCATGATTTTTCACGTCTGTTAACACAACAAACATGTCACATACGTTCATTAACAAAGTGATAGAGCTAAACATACATTTACTGATTCATTATGTGGATGGATATTTCAGAACTTGGAGTTCCACGGCGTGATGCGCTTCTACTTCCAAGACTCGGGCCAGAAGATCGCCACCAAGTGCATCCGGGTGGCGTCCGATGCAACTGCGAGCGATGTCATCGGTGAGCATTCTTATATATGCAATATGCAGTTTGTATCATCATTTCGATGGAAAACAGTAAAAAGTATGTAAAGTTCTCCATCATCATCCACAGCCTTCTCTATCCCACTGCTGGGCATAGACCTCTCTTTTAATGTGCCAGCTCCGTCGATCTTGTGCAGATCTCATCCATAAAGAACCCACGATTCGAATAACTTACCTAATACTTAAATAAAACTATACTGATTGAATGGATTTATATACCGGATATAATTTATTGTGTACCATATTAAAATACAATTTACAAGAAAAAAGAGTATTCTAAAATGTTATAGCCTTATCACCAAAGTATAACTAACTATTTGATTATTTTATTTTGTACTCCTGGAGGTAAGCGCCATCAGTGTGTTAAACTAGTGTCTGATTAAGATTAAGCCGTTTAAAATCAGGTTACGGAAGTTGCCACTATCAGTAGTCGACATAATGAAATTAAGCTGATAGTGCCCTTTGGCTCTAAACAGCTATTAAGTTATATCACCTGTTTAATAGTTACTAAGATTGTGAGCTGATTTCTAAATGAGGAGTTCCCATGCTCGGTCGGACATCGCAGAATATCTCAGCTAAGCGATGTCGTGTTATGTTTCCCATGTCGCCTTTCTAGGAGAATGTGCGAGTAACACTTGGGTTGTCAACATTCACTTCACATCGTAGTTTACGTCAGTTAAGGGCTCTACAAATACGCAATACATGTACTTACTTATACATTGATAATGAAAACCTGGTATGAGTTTATTTTGGATATACTAACTAGATTGACTCAACTAAACTAAACTGATCCTTCCTTGCCATCCAATTCTTTTTTTCAATATTACAAACATAGAAAATATGGTTAGACTGTTACTCCATTTGTGTTTTATTAGTAATGCATCGAACATACAGTCAGTATTACATTCGATTGAAAAAGTAAAGAATGGTACATTTATCTCATGATAAGTTTGATGATACTGTACCATGAACGGGATCTGGTTTATGCAAATGAATCAATAACACGCAGACAATGCGGCCGAGATAATTATATGTGTGATTGTTTAATTGTTGCTTCTATTTACTCAACTCGCTTGTAACTCATATTGAAGCATATTATGTACCTAGCTCATTTAGTATTCATACAGTGGAAATAATAGTATGATGTTGGTTTTTCTAGAGCAATTTCGCTGCTCTTAACTTGATTTTGTGAATGGATGACCGATATTTGGTTTTGCTAAATAAAAAAAAAATTCATAACGTGGATTCTTGATGGATGAGGTCTGCTCACGAGCGACGCATCTGGCACATTCAAAGAGAGGCCTATGCCCAGCAGTGGGGAAGAGAAGGCTGTAGATGATGATGATGGAATAAATACATTAAATTGGTTATTAAGTAGATTCCTTGTTAATTTCTTTATATAATATTTGGATACTTAATTGAAATATATACACACTAAAAGAAAAATAAATAAATATTTCAGGATATATTACACACAAAACCCCTTAGGCTATGTGTGTGTCCCTTTCTAACATAAAACTAACGAATGTTCCAGAAACCCTGATCGAGAAGTTCCGCCCCGACATGCGGATGCTGTCCATCCCCTCGTACTCCCTGTGGGAGACGCACGGGCCTGACGATGAGAGGAAACTGGAACCGCACGAGAAACCTCTGCTGGTGCAGCTGAACTGGCATGCAGAGGACCGAGAGGGACGGTTTCTGCTTAAGTGCCTTACTGATAACGAAGTAAGTTTTTTTAAAATTATTCTTTTCTATCTACAATCAGTATTACTATAAGCAGATGTGGTCTGTGCAATTGTTGTTGTAAAGTGTGCACTCCATTAAATGCATCTCCTAATATTCAATTGTCTGGTGGAGGCCAATGTCAGTCGCTGGCTACCACGACTAATATATAGCAAAATTCTTATTGATAAAATATCCCTATATGCTGGTCTTCCTTATGTATTTGCTTCGGGAGATGAGAGAAAACTTGAGATTTTTGTTTTTGCTTAAGTGACTTAGTAATGTAGAGTAACTTAATAATAATTAGTAGTAGGACTAAGTATAAGGACTAATTGTTATTATAAGGTAATTCTTTAGTAAAAGATATTTGGATAAAGAAATCGGCTTGTCTTGATGGCCTAAATCCCACTCATGTCAATATACAGGGTTACTTAAATATGAGCATCTTATTCGGTACAACTTAAAAGTAGATTTCGGATTATTTTTATGAGTCTTTTGTTATAATTCAGATCAAAAACAAATGTTATGATTAGTAAAAAACTTAAGTCGATGAGTAGGTCAAACAATCGAAAACTTATAACTCCGATCAAATAACAGTGCCAGGAATGTAGGCGTAGTAAATCCCTTATACTATAAAGGCCACTGTAGGTTACGTAGCATTCAGAGAAATACCTCAAAGGCTTCCTAAACTCATAATGGCAGTTGCCTAGCTTAGCATGTTACAGGCATCATTCAAGGTTTCATATACTCGGATATAACGCTATAGGAAATGTGTATGAACTATGTAGGTGGTGTACACTACAAATATAGGTAAGGAATGATGCATTCATTTCTTTTAATTTGAACTCGATGTGAGAAATCCTTAAATTAAATTATGATAGATAGATAGATTTTTTTAAACAAATGGAAGTCAAATAATATGATGTACATTGCAACTCAGTTTTGGAACTATATAGCTAGCCAGCTTTTGGACTTAAACACCTCAAAGTTTAAAACTGTTAATTTATTTGTGTGATAGTTACTTGTACCACATTTACGAAACATAACTAAAGAACCGACTTTTTTAATATTAACTGAGTAGATAACTATATCGCTTATTGACATTTTCTGTATTTTATTACAGATCCCTACATCGTTGAGTGATAAGGGAGACCAGAACTTCAAGAGAAAACTGTCAAAACGAGAAAAGAAGGAACTGAAAAAGAAAGAAAAGCTGTCCCGCCTCAAATCTGATACTAACGACGAAAACAGACCCGTGGCTGAAAAACTTTATACAGGTACCAAATTAACTTTTACGGCTATATTTAGTTTGAGAAAAATGAAATGAAGCTTAGTAACATTTACTAGACAATATACTTATCATTAGTTACTTACCTTATGATTGGATGTTAACTGTATTTTAATATTAAAACTTTCGTGAGACATTCATAACATCCGAAACGCGAATAAACAACTTATACTTATAAACAACTTACTCGAATTCGCGTAAGTTGTTTCGTCGTTTCACTCACGTGTAATTACACGTGAGTGAAAACCGTTTAATTAACATATTTTTAACTGTATGTTTGGCTTTAGACATATTACCAAAAATAACGACCCTATTTATCTACAAATTGAATGAATAATGAAGGCCATAACATCGTACCTGGGTGCCCCACACATGTTGATAATGAGATCAAAATGTATCTGCCCTTTAAAAAAATCCTCAAGAAATAATTGTTGACTCAAGAAAGCCACGAAAGATGAACAATGTAAACTTGAACAAGTTTCTAATTTATGTGCCAAAATCATATAACAAATACTTGTTTTGTTAACCGACTTCCAAAAAAGGAGGTTATCAAGTCTTCTAAAGTTTTTTTTTTAAATTCAGACATAAAGTTAGTACAAGTACATTTGCTAACAAATATTCCTTACCTATATTATATCCACAGAGTTGCCAGAGTCATCCTTCATGCGCAGCATCAGTAACCCGGAGGCGGTGATGCGGCGCCGCCGGCAGCAGAAGCTGGGACGGAAGCTGCAGCAGTTCAAGTCCAAGGATGGCGGGCCTGATACGGGTCAGTTTATTACACTTAATTAGTACAAAATTGTTAAAACTTTACAGTAAGAGATACATTCGAGATTGATACACCTAATGTTGCAAAAATACTACTTAAAAATAGGCACTGACATATTTGTTTGTTACTTCACTGCTTAAAAAAGGCAAAAAGAAGAAATATTTTCATGGCTGTTAAACTTTTGAGTGTTAGCCAGGAAACTGATCTGTAATACTGGACGATCTGTATGTGTATTAAATGGTAAAAACGTCGAATACCGACGCACGTGTTCGATATATTATGAGTACCGTCATCAAAGTCCAGTACTCACATCACACACAGCCGTCGCCGGTCAGGTGTGGACGAGTACTGCCGGCCGCAACTACAGCGGCTGCACTAACAGCCAGGGCCGTACAGTTAAATAGCCTAGAATATTATTGTTTGCAAAGTGTACTAAATGAAAGAAAGAAAGAAAGAAATATCTTTATTATATATACACAATATATACACAATACAAAAAAAGATTGTGATGGCCCAATACAGCCGCAACTCAAATCCTAGAAAATTACATGTTATAAATGCCTAATGGTAAATTGACATGCTATTATCTGTTCTCCAGGCGGCACCCTGCGGATATACGGCGGCGTGCTGCGGCCCGACGTGGCGTACATCACGCTGCTGCTGTCAGTGAACGACAGCGCCGCCACGGTGCTGCGCGAGACGCTCGACAAGTACGCCATGGCGCACCACGACCCGCACCAGTACTGCATCGTACAGGTAATCTAAATATATAAAGTAAAAAGTAAAAGTTGTTTATTTCATAAATTCTTACTTTTGTACTTACATTTACATGTTCATTAATTATATTTACAATACATGTTTTCACATACCTCGGTAAGCCTCAGGGTCCTGCACTGGGTCTGCTTGCACAGCCTGTATAGCAGGACCATATATAAAACAAGGATATAAAACTCAAAAGTGACTGACTGACTGATATAGTGATCTATCAACGCACAGCTCAAACCACTGGACGGATCGGGCTGAAATTTGGCATGCAGATAAATGTTATGACGTAGGCACCCGTTAAGAAAGGATTTTTGAAAATACCACTTTAAAGGGGTGAAATAGGGGATGCAAGTTTTACTTCTTAATGTGAGCGAAGCCGCGTGCACCTACTAAATGTTATATACTAGTAGATGACCGCGACTACGTCCACAGAACCGCATCATACGCTTCGGGCGTATCGCATCGAACGGTTTGTAGTAGATATATTTTGTATACAGAGCCATATCGAGTGTGTCTATTCATCCGTACAGTACGGTCCGCACATCGGCAATGTCGACTATGATTAACCGAGACAAGAGGCAATTTTTGCGTTACCGCTGACGTCATACGAAATGCTGATATGTGGACGTGCTTGTACCGCACCATACCTACATTGCATTTGAAGATCGTTTTGGCCGCACACATAGAAGCCATATTCGAGACATTCTATTATTAGAAAATCTGTACAAATTGGCAACGGCAAACCGATTGCTCGTACTTGTGGCGGCAAATACAATTTCTGCCGCAGCAATACGATAAATTTATCCGATTTATGCGATCCGTCCCAAGCTTATGATGCGGATCTGGGAACGCTCAGCTATAACTTTCATAGGAACCAATACGATGGTCTGCCGGTATAGTTTTGGGGTGATAAAAGATAAGTTAAAAACCAAACAAAAAAATATACAGTCTATTAACCCTATCGTATGATCATAGTGGTTTGATGACATCTTCATATTGAAATTTGGAGATCAATTTGCAAAAGTTTCTGCTATCTTGTGCTGCTTCTTTCTTATACAATGTATATTGGTTTCGTCTACTTCCCACTTAAAACATAATGTTACGTATCCAGCGAGAGTACACAAATAGTTAACTTAATAAGCGACTTACGAAACTCTATCATTACGGCATGGCACACCACAATCCTTCTTTAGTTTGGGATTAATCAAATTAATAAACTGTTGATTGCATGTGAATTCCTATATATAGTTCTTGGGCACATATACTAAGTACTTATAAATGAAGTAATCATACAAATTGACCATACATTCCCGAGGAAAGAGGTAGAGGAATGATTCCTCCATCACCACCTACCACGCAATATTGCTTTTATTAAGTAACTTATGTGTTTGAACAGATCATTAATCTCAAATATTAAGGCTCAATCTATATATTATATAAAATTCAAAGGTGACTGACTGATTGACTGACGTACAGCTCAAACCACTGGACGGATTGGGCTGAAATTTGGAATGAAGGTAGAGGCATCCGCTAAGAAAGGATTTTTGGAAATGCCACTTTTAAAGGGGTGAAATAGAAGATGCAAATTTTACTTCTTAATGCGAGCGAAGCCGCGAGCACCCACTAGTCTAAAATATTATTAATGAATTGTACCAACAATTTTTTGTTTTGTGTTCAGGAGGACAAGTCTGACAACACGGAGTACATCCTGGAAGACGACGAGTGTCCGCTGGCGCTCATGAACATGACTCGAAGTAAGTGCCCTTTATAATACTACTTCTTCTAATCTAATGAGAGTGGCCGCCCTAAGGGCCTCAGACATAGCTTTACGACTGCCATACTAGACAAACATCCGGGACCCACAATTTAACGTGTCATCCGACTCTTGGAAGCGCCCAAAATGGAATGCCACTTTTCGGTCACCCATCCAAGAACTGACCGCGTCGACCTTTGCTTAACATTGGTAATCGCATGGGATTGCCTCTCGCTTTTTTAATACTATCAAAGTATTCAATTTACAGAAGTTACTGTAGTATGCTTTAGTTATTAATGTAACATGCTTGCCTAGAAGAATCCTACTTCCTCTAGATTTGAAGAAGCCTGGATCTTAGTTGTAAGGAAACAGGTCCTGGTAGTGCTTCAAAGATTTGATATCCTTACAATGAATAATAAAGCATAAAACTTTTGTACTAGCGCCATAAAAAGCAGCGTTATCTAGTGCAACCTATCTGTATTATGACAATTTGATAGACTGACGTCTTCATTTCACAGGCATTTAAATCTGACCCTTGATTCCACAATAAAACTATGCAGTCCAATGTTGTCTATTGATAGCATTTTTTCACTTCATAATCGAGACTCATTAGACTTTTTACAATTTAGCAAAGCCTGGTTAAACTAGTATCAATGTTTGTCGAGCTTCTAGCATGAAGTTTATTTATTATTGTAATACGAAATCTATCTTTGAGTCGTATTACCTCATGACTGAGGGTCGTAACACCCAACAGGATTCGTTAGGAGAGTTCTCTTGAGAATGTACTTTGTAAAATATGCTTGCTATTTTATTCAGGACTAGCTGTCCCGGCAGACTTCATACTACGACCTAAACTTTTGTATAAAATAATTTCATTTTTTTTTTCCTTTTAAACCTTCCCTAGACCTCCACGAACATTTCAAGACTAAGATAAGATAAATCCGTTCAGCCGTTCTCGAGTTTTAGTGACACTAACGAACAACAATTCATTTTTATTTATAAAGAAGATTATCTCTTTGACAAACTGTAATGTATTGTTATATCTTTGATAACTGGTTATTTGATATCCTTGCGGTCGTGTTCCTATGAGTCAATTTAGTCCTAAATTTTTATTACAGTCGGATAGAAGACATGTGTTCCTAAATCAAAGCTTGTATATATATGAAAAATGTTATAAGCTCTCTTTACATACATACACATATTTATCATACATACATGTGATGGATTAGCGAATTAACCGAAATACATTCCAAGTTTATGCTTCTGGTTGCTTTAATCTATCAACCAAATTCTTCTACCTTTCCATAATTTAATAATTTGTAATTACTTGTGTTGAGTCTGGTCGTTTCTATGTATATTATGTATGTATTTACAAAAGAAAAGTATGTATATGTATTATATCCGTTATCTAGTACCCATGATACAAGCGTAAGCTTAGTATGGGGCTAGATGGCGCTGTGTGATATGTCCTGAAATATTTATTTATTTATACAATCGATATGCAATTTACACTTACGAAATACCACTTACAGTTACCAAATTGTATGGTTGAATTCGATCAGGAGCATTAAATTGATAAAATCTCTCTCAGCGTTTCATCCGAACAATTTGCAATGTTAACCGACTGTATAATGATCAGGCGATAAATAAAGTAACGGCTTACATTTGGACTGAGCGATCGGCTTGTGGTAGGTATAAGTATAGGTGTATAGGGCTCTCCGTTCATATGCAAGGTTAATTTGCATTGAGATATCGAGTTGATGTAAATCGCTCGTATTGTGCCGCTGATCTAACCAGATTGGAAGATGTGGCCTACTTTGCTAACAGATTAGTACCTACTAGTTTCACTACTTGTAGGGCTTGTCTATTATGTGTAACTGCATACTATAATATACATTTAGGTTGACTAGTATTTGTCTTATAGGATATACTCTGAGTCTTATTCATTTTCTTGATGGTGTAAGTAGTTACAAAAGTGTTTTTCTAAAGCACGTTAGTAAAAAGTTTAAGGATTGTAAAATTTACAACGTTACGTGTGACACAGAGTTGATTGAACATATGTATAACTGAATGAAATAAATAGACTAAATCTAAATAAACAACCGGAATAACCACTTCATATGCCGACTAGAAATAAATGTATGAATAACTAGTTCTGTTCTGTTCAATTCTGTGAATCAATAAAATGAAAAATATTAAATAAGCTTCAAATAAAAATCTGGTTTGAATTTGTAAACTCCGTTTTATTTAGATTCATCATATCATTCACAGAACATTTTGACTCATCTAAAAATGCAACTCGATTAAGATGTATAAAAAATATGTATCTATTTTACCGTACTCCATGCGATTTTGAAGTTTAGGTCGTGATGTTACTGTTCTTGTTTTGTTAATTTGATACATACGCCGTTCCTTTATTACTAAACAATACCCAAATAGTCCCTTCGGAGCTTATTAGGACAAAATACACATTGAAAAGACATACGCGAAACTCGGCAATATTAACTCGACCTATGTAAATACCACACCCATGTTGAATTTACGAAATTACATTCGGGACTATCAAAGTCAATTAAATAATATTGTGTTTACTTTCAAAAGCCTACATTTCAAGTTTGACCCAAAATATAACAGTTTGCCTTTCGAATAATTCGATAAAAGTTGTCCCCGAATTTGATCTGCTAAGTGATATCGTGCCGTTATCAATCAAGCAACTTTTCACTCAGACGAATCGAATTTAAAAATGCAGGGGAAAAGTTTGGTGGAAGGCTCGTGAAATGTTCTTGATTGCGATTGATAGAAACGTACGTATATGTCGTCAAGTTTGGTTTGGTAGTCTTCATTTATATGTATGTTTTATATGATTTTCTTAGATTTGAATCCATAGAAAGTTATTATCTATACTATAATATTATAAAGCTGAAGAGTTTGTTTGTTTGTTTGAACGCGCAAATCTCAGGAACTACTGGTGCGAATTGAAAAATTCTTTTTGTGTTGAATAGACCATTTATCGAGGAAGGCTTTAGGGTATATAACATCACGCTGCAACTAATAGGAGCGAAGAAACAATGGAAAATCTGGAAAAAACGGGTGAAAATTATTCATCTTTGAGGGCTTCCGTTGCGTGCGCTGCGAAAAAGGTTCAAGTCGTGAACGTAACAGCGTAGCACAATTAACAGCTATAATTTGAAGAGGTTGTTTGCAAAAATAAATATGATGCCCAAAATAACTATTCCACGCGGACGAAGTCGCAGGCACAGCTAGTAAAATATATGTGTGTAACTTTGTCCAAATGTATGCAAGTGATTAGCTCGGTGGCGGTGTAAGCTCGCAGGAAGCGTGCTGAAGTATTGATAGATTTGCACTGAAATAGCCGCTCCGTCCGCCGGAAATGAGAGCGAATGTTTTAAACACAATCTCGCCGCATAAGTAATTAACAAGCTCGCTCTCCGCTATATTTTTTTCACCCGTTTCAACAAGAAATAAAGATTCACAAAAGTTTTACAAAGCCCGTACTCCTACCCGACGGCGAAACCGACTTTTTAACTAAAAAGGAAACACTACATTATGTATAAAAATTTTTAGTACTCCAGTTTCGAGAAAGTTGAAGCAAATATGCGAAAATTTTGTACATTTTTAAGCGAAAACTTCGCGACTTTGAAAGAAAACAGTTTAATTTTAATTTAATGATGGTTTTTGTTACGGAATTTGAATATTTAAGCTCTATTATTCAACCACGAGCTATAGAATGATCTTATCATGGAATTACAATGTCCGGTGAAAAATTCTCGAGGTTTAATTTCCAGCAGGAAATGAACAAGGTGTTACCGAGTACAATTTACCGATAGCGATTGTTTGCCAACGTGTAGTAGGCGGGCTACTGAACTGGATAGAAGCTGCAAGCGCACTGTGCCAGCTAACTTCCTGCGTCTACAATGCAAGTTTGTGCAGCGTTACATATTATATACATGTACCATTTCTGTTGAGTAACGCTAGCTCGCCAACTCAAACTGAAAATATGTTATATCTGTTACCTACAGGAATCGCAACTTGGCTCTCAGTTACTTGTTTAAAGAAGTCTGTACGTTGATTACAAGTTAAACCGAAGTTACAGACTCCATTTATCTGATATGAACGGTTAATACAAAGTTGATAAACTTCCTTTTGTGAAACGACTTCAAAACGTCGCTCGTCGTCACATCGTACAAAGGTAATTGGTTAGAGACTAAGTTAATAGCCCCATCAAGCGCACGGCGGTGTATCCACCGCCGTTTTATTGTAATGTGTCTCGCAGTCCGCAATTTCCGCGAGAAGGCTCTTCTCGGGTGGGACAATGCACGGCATGGCTCACAATGGGAATACATGGTCGGGAGCGGGCGCAGGACGCGGCAGTCGCTTGGCAGACGCCGCGCCGCGCGCCGCCACGGCCCGCCGAGACATGGACTGGGGCATCCGCCGTAAGTTTAGCACGATCCAAGTTTAGCCAGGTCGCGGCGGCCGGAGCGCGTCGGCCGCCGCCTCCGCCGCGATCGCCCCGATAGTAAACAAACGCATGTGCCACTCGGAGCAGTCTGACCGGTGTGGCCGCAGATGCCGGCCGACCGGCCCCGGCGCCGGTATTTTTAACTCGTTTCGCGGTTCGATGTCCCTTCCTCCGCGGAATCGATATGCATAAAATCGTCCTTGAAAGTCTCAACTTTTACATCTGAGTTAGTTTTGTTTGTGAGTTTTGAACTTGATGTCTAGCGCATCTGGAACGTAAGTTACTAACTTATTCTATTGTTTGGACACAGTTCCGCTTGTTCAGCTACTATATCAAACTTACATTTATCGGTTTCGAACCGTCATTTGTTACTGTTACACGTTGGTTTTATTTGCAAGCTTTTTAATGCTTCTTTCTTCAGTCGGTTATAAAAATGATAAGGCATCTTCTGTCTCGTTGTAAACCGGTTTTACTTCGCAAAGTGTTGCGATAAACAGCATTTTATTGCAAGTCAATAAAAAAGGTTCTGGAGTAATGTGACCTTTCACATTATCTGGTATTGGGGCCAATCCCTTGAGACTTGTTAGGGAAGACAAATGATTGCCTTCATTGGACGTGTGGAGAAAAAAGGCTGACTTGAAGATAAGTTATAGGGGCGGGATTACAGCCTGACATGAGATAGGTAAGAACTTAACAAGAAGTAATACGTTTTGAAGCAAGAACTGGCAAAATAACTGAGCGAAACATTCTGCTTAGAGCCCATGCCCCGCCGAAAGGCTGAAACCGGCTCTATTTAAAATAAGTATCTTGCATATAATATCGTGATATATATAAATACGAAATGAGATCATGTTTTCTGCTCAGTGAATTAGAATACAAAAGCGCATTTTACCTATCGCCTTTAGTGTAAAGTAGGTCACCATTCCACCGGTAGTAGCTCTGGTTTTCAATATTCTTGGCAGGTGTAAAGTCTCGATACCACTGACATGAAATTGTTAACATGTAAATGGTGCAAGGTATATAATAATACCTATATAACGTATTTATTTTTCTCGTCGTAGCTCACATTCACACTATCATTAGTGACAACACAGAATACAGAAGAACAACTACAAGTTCGAATAAAACAATTATTTATTTATTAGGTTTTTCATCAACATTATCACAAACAAGATTAGGTACAAATCGTCTACGTCGTTGGACAACGTTAATGTATCGTGGTCTAGACAACTAATATTGGTACCTACGTAAAAACTCAGTTCTCGCCACACAACAAATTACGAGTACACGATACTAGCGACCCGACCCGGTTTTGCACTTTGGAAGTCAAAGTTAAGTAGTTTATTATTATTTCTTTAAGTGTAAATTGTTTAAGTTTTAGTAGTTAAATTTCATGTGTTCTTTATTGTACACCCCGTCTATTATTCCTTATGATTTCCTCTCCATCCTACGGTTGCCTGGAAGAGATCGCTTTTAGCGATAAGGCCGCCATTTGTGGCATAAGATTTAAATTTTCTCTTGTTTGTGTTGTGTTCTATTTTATTTGTGTGTCCAATAAAGCGTTAATCAATCAATCAAGTCCGATACATTTGCAAGAGTCCGTTTAATTCCAATATATGCATTGCATTTCCGACCACAACGTCGTTTCAATCCAACTTGGATCACAAGGTGGCTTCAAGTGATCAAATGTCTGATTGTCAAGTGCAAACCTCATAGACTTCATTTTGTGAAAGTCTTCAAAATAAGATTTAGCGGTTAAAAGGAAACAATAACATACAAATATCCTGCTTCTAATTCAAGATAAAGACAGCGGAATATATACCTCAAATTTGAAAAACTTTGTTACATTTTAGTAGAATGTTTGATTAATATAATTTGGTAGATATTTTATTAAAGTTATGGTTAAATAATAGCTCTACAGACAAGTGAAACTCCATTGTATTTATATTGAAAAGGTTACGTCAACTTTCGTTAGTTTACTCAACGTTTTCGCTCAGCGATTTCCAGAGGCAGAGTGATGTTTGTGTAAACTCTGGCAAGTTTCGTCGTCGTTCCACAACCGTTCTACCAAAATACAATAGCTTATGAATTCAACGTCCGTACGAGCTCAAAACCTATCTCGTCCAAAACTCTACGCTAGATTTGCATCTTTATTGGATCTCGGACTTTGTATTCTAAACTTACAGCTCTTCATATCGAACAATCCATTATTTGCATCAATTGTTTTTGAGCCACTGCATATTTGATCGGTATGAATAAAATCTTATTCAATATTTTCTATCGCGATAATTCAAAGAAAGCTTTGTACTCTGTTTATAAGTATGCATTCGTATGCTTTAGGGACGTAAAGTATGCAGTAGTGATGCATTTTTATGAATCTGGGTTTCTTGAGAAATATGATCTAGAAGTTTAAAATCTTCTTGTAGAAAACTAGTCAAATCTTTGAATAAAATTATACCATCAATCGTGAAGAGCAACGATGTTTAGATTCAAGAAATACTTCGAGTATACTGCTTAAAAAGTTGTTTGATTTTTCTTGTGGTTGCTAAGTGCATTAAAATGCAAAGTGTCTGGTTGCCTACTTAAAACGGGTTCTTACAGCATGCGATTACGATAAAAATAGACGTAATAGTGAAGGATGTATCATTCCCCATAATAGGCTGATAGCAACATCATACACCTGTCTCCACTCGACGCTATAAATACATTTATGAATATCCTTTGTGAGGAAGCAATTGTATGTTTTTAGAAATAATAATGTCAGACTGCCAGTATTATTATGAAACGTAGAATTGTTGTTATTGGGCTCCATTGTTATCAAACATTATTTAATGAGTTGCGTTGTCTGTAAGACTGTGTAGTAAACACACATGTATGTATCTTCAGCTTTGCCTCTTTTAATGTACATAATGAATGTACTAATGATTATTATTTATTTAGGAAAAATTGTTTATTATTAACTAGCTGTGCCAGCGACTTCGTTCGCGTGGAATAGTTATTTTGGGCATCATATTTATTTTTGCAAACCACCTCTTCAGCTTTATAAATTATAGCTTTACCCATGACTTGAACCGTTTTCGCAGCGCACGCAACGGAAGCCCTTAAAGATGAATAATTTTCTTCGTTTTTCCACATTTTCCATTGTTTTTTAGCTCCTATTTGTTGCAACGTGATGTTATATAGCCTAAAGCCTTCCTTGATAAATGGTCTATTCAACACAAAAAGAATTTTTCAATTCGCACCAGCAGTTCCTGAGATTAGCGCGTTCAAACAAACAAACAAACTCTTCAGCTTTATAATATTAGTATAGATTTACTAAATTGAATACACTATATCATATCGATATTCGGCCTAATTTCAGTTCAATGTCTGGCAGATTATGTTCGGTTATGTTAATTTCTATAGCTTCATTGGTTCCGAGTAATTATAGTGATATTATACGGCTACGCGTGTCCTATCTACTCTACCAAACATGACATATGCAGTGTTTGGGGCTCAGCACGTCTATCATTATGCTTATCTGGATAATAACCAACATTACTAAATCAATAATAGTATTTAAAAAAAAAACATTGTATACACACACCTTTTAGTAACCATAGCAATCTAAAATACAACAACAATAGTCTGTTAGGTAGTGTTCAATAATAATTTAATTTATTGAATTGTAATGTAAAACAACAATAGCTACGTATTTACAAAATGTGGCATTGTTAATTAGTTTACACGAAGTTGGGCGAATATCCGCGATGTAAACGGACGACCAAGTAAATGCGGGGCTTATTTTGATATCCATTAATCATACTATACGCAACTATACTGGGCTTTCAGAATGTTGAAAACTTGTATAGGATTCAGAAGTAACAAAATACAAATTAGTCGCCATCATAATGTATTGAACTACTTTTGTCGTTTGAAAAGAATAAAGTAATATAAAAAATCGAATGGTTCTTAAAAATAGTTAAATACTACATTCTGAAATTCATCATCAAAGTGCTCGAGCTTGTATAGAAATGTTGTATGGTAGATCTAACAATGTACTCCACTCGTATGCAGTTTTACATCACCTTTCTACACACAATACACATGCAACGGCCAACCTGCGACATTTTCCTTGAAATGAAAACATTAGTTAATTATGCAAAAAGGAAAAATACATGATCAGAATTTATTTTCATGCTCACCTGCGCTTCTGAATATACAATTTTGTTGATCTACCCTACTTAGGGAAGCTGTCAGAGTCGAAAAAAATGAGCAGTTAGAAATCAGGACACGTCCGTCGTCCGTTCCTTTCAAAAGGTCACAGTGCGACGGCCCGTTGAAGCTCTTTACAATAGTTACTGGACTAAACAATTTTCTCCCTTTTCTTGGTGGATTGTAGATTATGATCTGGTGTGGAGACGTGGTTGACAGCGCGTACGGGCGGCGTGCATTGTGCGAGGTACTTGTTGAGGCCCGCGCCCAGCCCGTGCGAGCATTGTTTACGCAAGGCCTGCCGTCGTTGCGTGCCGACCTACAGTACCCGCGGCCATATATCGCTGCACCCACCTTCAGATGTTATCGTCCTTTATTACGCCCATATATCCCACAGCCACTGATATGATTCTATGCTGCATTGTCATTTATTCAGATTTTCAATGTCCAATCGCCATTGAAATTCGATGAACTAAACGTTTCATCGTTAATCTGATTTAAGAGTGATTCGATAAAATATGTTTAACGCTTTTTGCCTTCTAAATTTGCTAGTATGAAAGTTGAATAGATGTGTAAACAAAGCTCGGCTTTAGTTGGTGGTTGAGTGCATTTCACGGAGCAATTCTAGCGCAGTGTCAGGTGGCTGGAGAGGTGCTTCATTTTAGAAACCACACCGAGGGAGCTGCAACCGCTCTTCTATTTTATATACAAAAGTTTGTGTTCTTAAAAATAGTATGCTCTTTATAAATATTCCGCACGGTTCCACGATTTTCTTGACACGTATTCTTTATAATACTTTTATTTTTGGGACGCTAAGTACCTAAAACCTTAAACTAATGTATTGCTCTTAAATAAATATCTCTGTAGTACAAACGTAGTGTATAAATTCTCGCAAACATTTTTATTTGGGCTTATAAAAGATCTTTTCTGTGTACCTCATCCCAGAGGGCCTACACTTCAGTCGGAGGGCTGTGGCGTGGCTTTTATTTCACCGAACCGATTGATATTTGTAGGCATGAATATACCCATATATGTACGTACTTACTTACCTTGTGTGTACTCTAGAAGGGTTAGCTCGATCAGTCATGTGTTTGCATTTGACAGCCGATTTGCAAGGAAAATCCCTGGAGGTGGATTACACAGTAGACATGTAAACATGTATAGACATGTGACATGTGACATGAAACTGTACGATAATAAACGTACAGCACAGTATGCATTTAAAAACACAATATTGATATCAATGAATAATATTAGAGTATTAAAAGCTCTAGTCTAAATTATTCTTCATGTATGTTTAGGAAAATATATTTTAGCCTGAATACTTACCTACTCGTACATGGTCATTAGTCAAGTATGCTGCGTACATTGTAGGTAGGTACCTATACTAATCTTGACATCGACAAATCATCAGTACTGTCTAAGGTCACGAGCAGGTCATGACCCATACCAGACACATCGGTTAAGTCACACAAACGGTCATCAAAATGTAATTGAGGCCGTTTTAATATTAGTGCGGCATTATTTGTACAGCAACAGGTGCGATAATTATACAAATTCGGCGCGTCACGCGACCCGCGGAGCAGGCGTGGCCAGCGCTTAGTTCCCGCAAGTTTGGACATATTAGACAATGGATGTCTTTGTTGGTTGTCTCATTTTACTTTGTACAGTCTATTTATTCCATTTTCGGGTATAACATTTTTGATGATAAATAATTTATTTATCATCAAAAATGTTATAAGTACCCGATAAAACGAGCATTACCTGATACCTTGATACCCCACATGATTGCCCATTCCAGTTGTAAGATTTTCTTTAGCATATTAATATTCGTATCATTATGCCAAAACAAGCAGCGGCTGCTAACGCCAGACACTCCATCAGTAGATGAAAACACTCGAGCTACTTGATGGGAGTTGAAGTTTAGCGTTAGCGCTCCAAATTGGCTGGCTTTAGAACTTCACTCGATACGCTAATGAGGGGGTGGATCTAGGCTGCGCAAATATTTTGAGGTGCTCAATTAAACCACAAAGCTGGAGCTCGCTGATTGAAGCGTGGCTCGGGTTGATCAAACGGCGGCCGGTGGATCGTCGCGTCTTGCTCGAGGAGCGTAGTCGGTGGTGTGTCGGCGGCGGCTACGTATGCTCGGCTAGCACTGCCTTTTTACCGGCTCGCACTCCAGTCACAATTAGACCGCCGCACGGTCTGAACTCGCACCACTGCGCGCCGATACCAGTAGCGGCGATGTCTCACACGCGCCTCGGCCGGTCCTTCACTCACAGACATTATGCTGTTCAGCAGGTCATTTAGTTCGCGCTTACGGAACCATGACAAGGAAATAGTTCTCGGTATGCGAAATTGTGCTGGTGTTTGTGTTTGTACGTTTACATACTAAACTTGACGTGTTTGTTTTGATTTGTTTATAACTTACAACGCTACAAACAAACGCAATTAAGGTATATGTATGTATAATTATGCCCTCACGTTTTACTATATGATTTACACACATAGGATTTATTTGCTTATGTTTTGCAATGGAATGGAACTATATTAGTTTTCATAAAAAATATTTTTACTATAGTCTTCAATGCTATCACCTTATCATTATTATAGGGTCTTATTTTGTATAAAAAGGCTTCATTTGACGTGTCTATTGTAGGGGTAGTTGCTCGTGTTACGTTTCTTAATAAATAACTGTAGTACAATATTCCCGAGGACAGCCAGCATTGGCCGGACGGTCGGTCGCTGCGGCTGCAAAACCTCATCAATACTTGATGTTCTAATGAATACTACCTAATAGGCACCTATTGATTTTACCACTCGCTTTATAACCCCAGTCTGACACAAGTGCATTGTTTAAACTATTTTATCACAAAGGCGGTATCGCGGAAAGTCGAGTCGTGAACAAAGGCAAATTATATTTAATAAATTTGGCGACCTAGTTTCCAATTCAAATGACACGGGTCTTTTGTGACGAAAACAGACGAATCTGCTTCAATTTTCAAACCGAAATTGTGGCGTTGAATAAATTTTCCGAAAATTCTAACATAAATCCAATATTTCATGTTAGATTTCTCTCTCGTGTGTTCTTCACATTTTTTGCGCTTCTCTCAATATCTCTATTGATATCGGTAGCTATTATTGAAGGTGAAAATTATCAAAAAAGTGAAATGAAATAGGGGTTAAAGGATATTAGTGAGATCGATTACCGGCAGCAATAAGCGGCGTCAACGTGTGATGGATGTTGCTTAGTATGCGGCCGGCGGAGACGCTCTCTCAAACCTTCTACGGGGAGAAAACTCACACGATACAATTTAGTAGGAAACAAAAATCATTATAGCAATAGATAATGTAGCTGTATAACTGCTGACTGATCTTTACGGACAAAACTTTCATGACTTTTGTGTGCAGAGGCACCTTAGCCAACAATTTGGTAAAACTGTTGCAAGAACAATATCAGTTAATGTAAAAAACATATGGTTTTGTGAAATACGGTTTTGTGCACTTGGCCCGAACATCTAGATTTTCTTTGCTTAAAAAATATGAAACGCTTAATATACAGGATTTCTAGTAAATAACTTTCCTAAAGTTTCCAAAATTCGTAAGTAAAAGAAAGTGTTGACGTACTCGTACTAAAGTCTTCCCTTAAAAAGTACATATATGTATGTGTACATTAGTTACCATACCAGACATGCGTAACTATATTTTATTAGGTTATGTCTTGTACATAGTTCTTTGTTTACTATTCGGAAAAATTCGCGTCAATACAAATATTGTAGCTCACACGCTCTCGTTGCAAGACGGGTGCTACGAAAGCTGTAGCTCGTAGCTCTCGTAGCTCCAGTGGAGCCGACAATGTACACGCTAATGATGTTGACACTACAGGCTCGACCCCCGCCGCCTCGCCTCACCCCCGCTGCACTCACACCTCCCAAATGTACCACTTAGGATGTTCTTCAATTGTGTTATGCCATTTTATCGTCCGCTTCACGAGACCTATACACATACATATGTAGGTATACATCTCGATGCGCTCTTTGCGAATGCGAAGAGACTGCCTCTTGAATGTATTCGAATATTTTGTGTTTCAACTGAAATTGAAACGTCCATTTAATCTGTTAGTTTTACTGCAATTTTTTTTATCGCAAATTAATTAATTTTAATGTTTTTTAAGCTTTAGTTTACACAAGGGTTTTATTATAACACTTTTTGCAACTTTTTATCAGAATCCTCTTTTGCCAAACACTTTAATTCATGTACAGCTTCGTTTAACGCTTTTACAAGATTAGTTTTTCTTACCTACACCTGATTTTGTTTGCGAAAATAAAGAGCCTATTTCGTCCCTAATAAGGGACGCGAAATTGCTTTTCGGGCGTATGTCGTGGCGTATAGGGGAGAACTTACTCAATGTGATAGATAAATATTTACCTGATGAAGAAAATTACTGCCAAAACACCTCGCTCACACCAATTAATACTTCAGACGTAATTCTGGTGATGCATCCTTTAAATTTTTTTAGTTTTTGGCGTAGCAACTGTGGTAAAGAATGTAGGTAAACTATAAGTACACCAGTAATGTACACGTTTCCGAACGTTTAATATGTTTTCATGTTCGATCGACCGAATACTACGAACCTTTCAGTTACGCTCGTATACTCGCATATACTCGTAGTTAACTTTCCATGATTTCTCAGAATCCGAATAAATATTGAACGAATCAAAGTTTCACAAACGTTACTTTTGTTGTTCAGCGTTTGATCCGCTCGTCCCTGTGATCCTCACGTTAACAATTATCATCATTTATGTTGACCTTTGGCGAGATTGTGACGTTATAAATACAAAGAGTGGTTTTTCCTGAATTTGGTATTTATACTAACTGAATTTACTGATATCCTTGAAAAGCTATGCAAATCCATGCGATTAAAGCGCGCTAAATGGTAGTTTACGACGTCGCATAAAATTTGCCAAGTTATAGCCCAGCGTGAGCCTATCAAAAATAAAAAAAGTGCAATCGCGCTTTTCTATGACCGTCAAATGTATAAATTCAAGTGACGCTTAGTTAGTTTAGCAGTGACCTCTGCATTCTCAGTAATTATGAATACAACTTACGTGGGCATAAAATTCGCTTCGTATCATTGACCAAAGTCGAATCCATTCTTTGACACATTACCAGAATGTATATGAGTATGTTTTCAGACAATGTTTAACGTATGAACCTTACTACGAGTACATATGTTTACTTAAATATGTTATTCTATATCTATGTATATTTAACGACTTATTAATGCAGTGATTACTTGGCAGCTGACATAAGCAAACTTCATTAACTAATTGATATTATCTACTGAAATTACGGCACGAAGCGAGTTTAACAATTAAGCAGTTAATATCATGGCTTAATCAACGCGGAGCACAGAATACGTACGATACTTTTTCTATAAAAAGAGTGACCTTAATTGTATGTTTTTTTTTATAGAAATACTGGTGAATAAATGTACGTCATATTTTAAGAGCTAGGACGCAGCCACTCATCTTGACAAACTTGAACTTGAGCTTTCAGTAATGGAAAACAAATAAAAAGATCTGGCTTGATTCATGACTCTAGCTCATCAGACTCATAACTCATGATTTTAGCTCTCGGCTCAGCAAGGCAATATTGTAAATAATTTCTATGCTTATTCCACTTTCTAAGATACAAAAAGTTTTGGACAAATGTATGTACATTTGAATCTTTGGATTTTAGCAGCATAACACCACAGAAATATAAAAGAGAATGGGGCTACTACATATTTATAAAGCATAATTAAAGCATACCACCGTGACTCTTTGGTGTATGTTACGACTCCCAGTAATTGAAACATTGTTCTTTAGACTAAAAACCAGCAATGTTGTGTACTTCACGGTTTTACAGCAGAATAATTAGCATAGTGTTGGACTACCCCCACATAAGGGGCTAATTTTAGTACAACGTAATAAAACGCTGGTGTGTTGTGCAGGCTCCATCATGTTCCACGTGCGGCGGCGGCCGGCGGACGCGCAGCCGCGCCGGCGCAAGAAGAAGGTGGGCGGCGCGGGCGCAGCCGGCCGGCCCGGGAACGAACCCGTGCTGCTCGAGGTGGCGCCCGACGCCTCGCCGCTCGAGAACGGACGCAGGATCCGCATTAATGATGCTGTTGAGGTAAGTGCATGCTGTAACGACAATTTTCATTTATACTGATACAACGCGAAATTAAAGTGATAGTACCCACTAACACTTTAATTTCGCGTTGTAATGCTGACTACTTACCCATGACGTCTTTGAAACCGTGTGTGGACATTTGGAAAAAAATCCATTTATACATTTTTACAATTCCTTATTTTCTAAGGAGGCAATGGCCAGTGTACTGTGATAATAAATGAAGCCAAGATGAACCTGATACAGAAATAAGTACTCAAAAGAACGTCACTCTCTCTATTATAAATCCAACTGGCATCCCCAAGCTTTCCGACGATTTTCTTAGAAATTGATGATAACACGTTAACTGCTCGCTGACTTGAATAGTAACCTAATAAATACTTCTGTTGACTCCCTAACGTTGAGAAAGGCTTATATTCTTACTGCTGAGACAAAAAGCTATACGTAAAGTAGTGTTACATGTAAGTAAACTACCTTCATTTTCCGCTTCATTGTCTTTCGATTCAGTATTATAGCGCTACTGGGACATGGATCGAAGTGCGATCATCCCGCTATAAAGTTTAGATTAGATGGACAATACAAAGTATACAATATATAGAACGGGGAACGCGGTCCAATGCGATATTGTACAGTCTTCATCCCTCGGGCCGAACGTGGTCTGCATTACATTCCAATGACGTTATTGCTTTCCCATCGTCTATAATATTGTTGTGATTTCTTGTGTTACGTCGCTTTGACTAAAATATATACATAGATCCACACGATATCACTGTCGTGTGGATCGTGTATCTAAGAAGTGGTCAGGATAGGGAAAAAAATATACTGTTAGGAACCTCTACATTGTAGATACAATGTACATCAAGTGGTGCTTTTATAGAGACGCAAAAAGACTCTACAAAATAAAGTCTTCCTTTGCAAAATTGAGTCGACATTAGCTTAGGGATTTTGGGTATTTACTTAGATGTTTAAAATATCTGTAGGCAGCGAAGGATGAAAAGCGCCAGATTGCCTATACCTACAGGTTCCAAGACATATATTATTCACAACGTTAAGCCTCAGTGACAATCTGGCGATGCCGCTTTACCCACTGGGGGCACTGGACAGGTTTATCCTATATTGCTGTGATTTAAATAAAATTTAAGCTACGAAAAAGACAAAACAAATATGAGCACATTTTTCTCTAATCTGATAAAGTCTAGATGCCGCTACGTACTGCACGGGTTTGATGAAATTTACTACTCGCGTTATAGTTGTACCGAGCCCCAACTACGAGTATATACTGTTAATTTATGTCGCAGTCTTACGACTTCATTCAAATCCTTATGGGTAAAATGGTAAACTCGACAAAGTAGTAATCATAATTACGTTTTATAGCAACCATGTTAATTACTGGTTTCAGCTTTGATATTTAGGGTGTTTCATTCCTACATTAGTCGCAATCACAAAACTCAATTATATTTGAGCGTTGAGTAACGAAGCACATTAATTTCCAAGTCGGTACCTACAAATAACGATAGCCGCTCGTCGGGAACATACATGTGGCCGAACGATCGATATGGCTTTCAAATGGAATGTGTCATAAAATTTACTATATTTTTATAGACGGCGACGTTCATCGAAATGTAGGTTACGGTGCTGTCCATAGTCCATACAGGTGCCTACTTAATGTGATTGTGTCGGTATCCGGGAATTTCCTGAATGACTCTGATTCAATAACTAGCCGGGAGCATTCGGGTAAAGTCTGCAGAGCGGGATCGCGATCCCTGCCAATCGAATTACTCCGGTTAATGTAGCCGCGATCTAGTTCGCGTGCGGGCTGCCCGCCGAGCCGCCGCGGCGCCCTCATTGCCCCATGTTACGAAGTTACCGGGCGAACCCGCTCCCATTACGATGATCAAAGCCTACATCCACGTGCATTTTTAATCGACGCATAAATTACCACGTCGTAGCAGTCGTTGCGCGAAACGTTTCATTTACTCGTTCCGAGTTGACAATGTAGCGCGGCATATTTGCACGGGATTATAATGGGTATTCCCTCTTGAGGACCATTGGCGAGCACGCTTCATACATATTTGATGACCAATTACCATGATACTCGCGTTGCCATTGTCGTTCAAACACGGCGGTTAGCGGTCCATTTTCTCGAATTGACGTCCAAATCTAGTTTACGAGTATTTAACGAGTAAATATTGGATGGATGCTCGGATGAAGCCGAAAGCTCAAAGCGGCGATAAATCTTTTCACTTTATCGACATTTTAACGACCCGCTACGGCTTTTAGGGGTTTTCCGGCGTGGATATACGGATTACCATCTACGTAAAATAGGATTGACATCTGTGATAGGCGCTTCTTTAATGTTGCTGAAGCGAGAAAAGCAATTTTCTATTCTGTACCTACATTTGCCTGATATAATCTTCACGTCGCCGTCGTAACTATCAAATATGTTTGTGTAACAAGGTTAATATTATTGAGTCTTTTAAGTAAAATCCCTTGATTTATACCCGTATCTAGGATTAAGGCGGTTGCCACAGCAAGGAGCATAATAAACCAAGCAGTTGTTACGTTGCAGGTGGGGTCTGGCAATGGCACGACGCTGCAGCTGTACGGGCCGTCGATCCAGCCGCGGCACTGCGTGGTGGCGCCGGCGGAGGGCGGCGGGTACGCGGTCACGCCGCTGCACCCCGACGCACACGTGCACGTCAACGGCCAGCGGGTCATGCACACGCAGCGTCTGCAGGTAACTGCACCTGCACTGCCGCAGCTGCAGTATAACCATCTAAGAGTGGCTTTAATAGCTAAAATCTTTTTTAAACGGCGTCTACTAGTAAAAGTAAATAAAATATGTGCTTCATTGATTAGGAAACCAACTATGTGGACTACCAATGAAAATGTAGGTAGTATTTAATTTCCCTGGAATGTTTGCGATCATACATTTGCGTTATGTTTTAGGTAAAAATACTGGCCCTTGTCCTATTTCTGGAGACATTTTTGTGTATTAATGTCAGTCTAGACTCTAAAGGCTCTTGAAAACCACGGTGTCCACATTTTGTGGCTGGAAATAACAATATTTTTACTGTTTTGTAGCCTTGCGCTTCCTGCTCTGACAGTACAACCTGTCCATCGCACAAATTGTTAGCGAGAACGTTGCGGGAAACTTGATTGCTGTGTATTGTGCACCGACTAACACGTATTCTGCGACCCTCTGGAGCTTTCCATTTTAGGTGCAGTCGCCCGTGCCTAGTCTCCATACAAACTGTTGTATAGTAAGACTTATATGTCTCAAATTGTAGATACCCGAACATATGTCGCCTCTTGAATATCAACCACATAGGTGTTGTGGTTTTGTAATTTTGTTATAAAATATATTACATACAAAATATTTTATCACTAAACCTTTGCCGTTGTTTTTTATGGGTGAGATTTATGATAAATTTTACAATGCGATGATTAATTCATATTTTTTTAATATCATTATATCTGTTATAATCTTATTATACAACAGTTTGTATGTAAATTACGCTGGGGTGACGGCACGTTAGGCGAGAAGCTTCGTCTCTCTTGCTGATGTTTGACAAACTGTCGGGTCCATCAAGGCGGGCCTGATTTCATTAATATATTACAGCTAAGTGCTATTGTTGTTTTCAAGTCATTTTTTTTTCTTAGAAACTATACTGTTGAAATTGCGGAAGTATGGTATGTACTAGTCACGTTATAATCTCTCCGAAACCCTTTGATTTGTTAATTAACAAAATTAACGACGTAGGCCTTCTGTTGATCCCCGAAGTCTCCAACTTTGTGAAAGTAATTAATTTATTATCACATCACGTTCAAGGCCTGCCTTCAACGGAGAAATTGTATCTCACAAATAGGTATTACACATCTATGCGTACCTATGTATGCAGATACCTTCAAAACATATGTACCCAACCTTACGTGTATGAGTCTTGTGAAATATCCTAGGAACATGTTCTGTAAATATTGCAAAAGCAAAATAAAGAAATTTCGGTCGCCGTCATTCCTTTTGTTCTGAGCAAAAACCCTTCGGGCCAAAGGAGTACGAAAGTAATTTCATCCTTTCTTTAGGGTTTTTTTCTTATGTTCCAAATTATAATTTCATGATACGACGTGTGTAATTTGTAAATCTCTGCATTAATTGCGGCTAGCATTAAATTGTATGTAAGTAATTCAATGTAATTCAAAATGTCTCTAAATATTTGATAAGTAATTTGTTACCGTTGAAGAGTTAGCCAGTTCTTGAAGTGACGCATTCATGGTCGATCCATTTCTATCGCTTCAGAAATACATCCGTCGCTTATAAAGTAGCGGAAGCATATTTATAGAAGCCAGACTGGACGTCCGAGGGTGTAATGACATCGTGACATTCAAGAAGTTTGCGTTTTTGCTACAAATGGGGACAGCGTTTTTACTACAGCGTAAAATACCATGTTTGCGTCAAATGCCGGCCTTATGCGCCACTGCTTCACGTTATGTGACGGAGTAGATGTGGGATTTACTAAATTATAACAAGCCGTTACGTATTGAAAGAAATATGTTGAAATGTGTCCAAGTCGCAAAATAGTTGAGAAGTTTGCGTAAGTTGTTTCTACGAGTGTACGAGCCCTAAAGCTTGAAATGGGGAAGGCAAACAGTTGGTTATGGCATCATAATATGTAAATCGTCGTCATAGCTATGATCCAAAGATGCTTGCTGAATATGAATGACATTTCGTTTGAACATCGCTTTATATACCTATGTACACGTAGCATTATTAAGTTCCCTAGAAAGAATTAGTTCTAGCTTTCGAGCTTATAGAAGCAATTAAATAGAAGTGAAGTAGAAGCACACCCGCTTTGCCCACCTGAAGCATTTTATGATGTACTTAGGTCGATCGGGAAATATAATTTCGAGGTCACGAGTACGGTTTGCGAATGCCATTAGCCTAGATCGAAACCGCCGTAGTCCAGTGAATTCCCCAAAGGAGTGTATCACCATTAAATAAAACACGTGCTACGGGAACTATCATTTGCTTTCAAACTTAAAAGGTTAAATTAAAATATGAATATTTTACTTTATGTTATAGTACACTTTTGCTAAGATAATTCTTTGTGAAAATTGAATGCGTTAGTGTTGATATTTAAAACTCGGTGTCACTGCAACTTTAAGGTTTATACTTATTATTTATAACTTACTTTTATTGATAAAAAATTAGTCTATTTTTTATAAATTGTGCAAAAATGTTAACCGCTGCTATAAGTTTTGTTTATAGATCAAGGTAGTTGTAGTTAGTATATAGGTTGCGGGTGTAGTGTGCAGTATCACCTCCCACGCGTACAGCTCGAGCCGAGTTCACCTCTCCGCATTGACTAATTGCATTGTTCGACGTTTTGTAACCCGTAAATACCAATGTAGCGTGTTTTATTATCCAAAAGCGGGAAAATTTATCGACATTGAAGACAGAGGGTGCGCCATTTATAATTTATAGGCCTCGGCGGTGGTGTACTTCAATTGAGTTACAGCTTTTCATTTTACGTTGTTATAGCACGGATGCCTGCTGAAGTTCGGGCGAGTGTCCACGTACCGCTTCGTGGATCCCGCGCAGGAGACCCTTATCAACAGGAACCTGGCGCAGTCGCAGCACTACGGCTCCGGCTCCATCTACGACAGGTGAAACACACACACACTGCACCACCTCCATAAATGTTGTGATCGACCCCTATAGTACAAATTAGTCTCACCCGAGTAACATTTTATGTTTCTTTTTAATCGTTTCTTCATGTCACTGCAAGTTTGTCGTTACTTTTCGTTACTCTATTGTTTCGATGTAAACTTTCCTCCACGTTCGTACGCTTCTCTAATCACGGTATACGTTTATGTTGATGAATTTGTTTGGGCATGTCGTATCACCGCTCACACATCCGCTTGTGTACGTGGCGCACGCTAGGTCCGGCGGCGAGGCGAGCGGCGCGATGTCGCCGACGTCGCTGGGAGACGACAACGGCAACGAGGAGTACCTGCGCGCCAGCCCCGGCGAGCGCGACTACTACCACGGCGACGCCGCGCCCTACAACAACAACACGCTGAAGCTGGACAACGAGTCGCTCGCCATGTCGCACCTCGACTCCAAGGACGAGCCCTCGCGCGACGACCGCTCCGACTCCGTGTACGACCAGAGCGCGCCCGGGAACAGGACCGCTTCCTCGCACTATAAGGACAACTATGAGACAACCTTCGATCTAGACGGAAACGTCGAGACCAAGAGTATTTGTAGTGCCAAAAGTGGTGGTTCGGGACACGAAAACAGGTATTTAAGAACCGTTGCTCGCTTTTGTTGTTTGTTTCATTTCACTATTGTTTCTTTGTCGTATTATTTTTGCTCTCAAAGTTCATCTACACCACACATATACTAAGTTTAACCAGATTATTAACAATCAAGTTACGGGATATATAATTTGTTGAATGTCACTACGCTGATGGCTGGTAGGTTCATAACAACCACACCATCAACAGTACTCATATTTTTAGTTACACTAAATGACTGTTTTAGGATGAGCGTCCGCAGCGGCGGTGGTTCGGAGGCCATCCTGCCGGCGGTGCTGGAGTTCCCCGAGGGTGGCCAGGCGCAGTTCCTGGCCGCCGTGGTGTCTCGCCTCGACCCTTCCGCGCCCGCCTTCAAGCTCGCGCCAGTCTACACGCTCTACTTATGTGCCAGGTAATCAATATATACATAAATATTTCAGGACATAGCACACAGCGCCATCTAGCCCCATACTAAGCAATCATTTGTGTGATGGATACACTCTAAATAAAAAGTATATTCGTATAAGAATGGCCAGTCCTATATTGGAAATAAAATTCAGGTTTAATGAAATTAACTCGAATACCGTATACTTATACCTTATTATTATGTTGTTCCTATCATATCTATTGAATAAACAGATGGCCTTGTATTATGGAACTCTGAGGACTATTGTGGTAACCTCGACATAGCGCAACAAACATGGCACTAAGAATAAGCACAAGTTATCGATCAGATGAAATAACCGCGGCCCGTCGCAGCCGCATTATATTCGTGATGCGTTGCGGAACTACTTTGGACATTAGCCAGAGCAAATTTTACGATCCGTAAAGCCGTTGCACTTTTTCATCGGTATTTCCGAATGAAAGATTTTTATTGCCGAGCAAAATGCTTGTCTTGGAACAGATCCTGGATCGGAAATAATTTCCACAGTTTCGCTTATAAAAATTAGGCAAATATTCATACATAAATAACGCCAAACTTAAGTAGTATTAGTGACTTTCTTTGTATATAAAGGAGGTTATACTAGAAAGTTTTTTTAAGGAATTTTGTTAATTAACGAACTTTATAAGTTTAGAGTTCGTTAATTAAGATAAGATAAAGATAACTTTGTTGATCAAAAACTTAGATTCTAATACAATTTTGATCGCTAATGAACATAGTTCACCGGGATGAAAAGCGTAAATAGTGATATACATCTAATTCACTTTCGTTGTAAAGATAAATATGTACTAAAAGTACTAATCAAAGGCGAACTAGTCGGATTGTGCTTTACAGGTGCACGCTTGATCACAGTTTACCTGATTTTGATAATCAACATTGCAATTATCAACTCACTTACAGTAATGTTTCTTATAATCTATTCGTGTTCTATTGCCGCTCATTGGTATATAACTAGTTTTTAATTTTAATCGTTCTATCGTGTTTTCGTGTCTGTTGAATAACGTGTAATTTAATTAATACGAAATGAGTAAATACATAATAACATGTCTTCTTGTACAGATACCGTGCATCAACGCACTACCGGCCCGAGCTGACTCCGACGGAGCGCGCGCACAAGCTCACCGCCTTCCTGCACCACGTCGCATACCTCATACACGCCACCGTGCAGGTATGTCGCTAGTCTCTCTTGAGTCGTATTTCCTCAAAACTGAGGCTCGTGACTCCCCCGCAGAATTAATTCGCTAAGGGAGTTCTCTTGGTCATCGTGGTGGGCGCCCAGGTCCTTCCACGGAAGACACATGTCCTCGGATATTGAGGTCCTCAAACATGTCGGTTTCCTCACGATGTTTTCCTTCACCGCTAAGCGTAAATCCACACATAACTTGAAAATACTAGTCATTGGTGTAGGGCTGTATTCGAACCAGGGTGCGTCTTATTGAAAAGCAGACACTGGAACCGCTGAGCCACACTCGCTTGTAACAAGTACCATTGAAACAGTTACTATTCTCGAGCATGCATAGGGTTGTCTCATCTCACTTATGTGAATTGTACATAGTTTTTACATACTTTTAGGCCAGTAGTTCATTTGTTTTCCATGGTAAGATCTGGGCCACTAAGATGTACTTGCCCAAGAAAATGTCAAAGCTGTGGGGAAGTCACGGCTCCCAGTGATGAGGAATACAACACGAGTATGAGTTCATTTGTGAAGTTGTTACTTAAACTTAACTACCGTAAATTTTTATTTTTGTATTGATTTATTTACAACTAATTTTATTTTTTTATGTACTCGTATATATATATATGTATGTATGTATGTATAAAGGAAAAAATACAAATATCATAAAAACATATTTTATTTTATTTTTTATTATTTTTTGTAGATTAAAATTTAATATTATTTGCCATACTTCCCCTTAAATTATTATTATTATATGTAGACTAAAATATCTTTTGCCCTACTTCCTCCAATTCCAATTAAACGTGTGGTTCCAGGAGCGCTGCAAGCACTCCGCTGCGCAGGCGTTCTGGATGGCGAACGCGAGCGAGCTGCTCCACTTCCTCAAGTACGACCGACACATCTCCTCCTTCTCCACGCAGGCGCAGGAGCTGCTCTCGCAGACCGTTGAGGCTGCTTTCAGGTATCATGGATTTACAGATATTTATTTTCAGCTCAATTAATTATCCAGCATGACAAAAGTGTATCCAGATGCCTGTGTTGTAATTGACAGACACTCATTGTTAGACGGTTGTCGCCTACTGCTGAACCTATACCTCACTCTAGCCATGTCAGAGGCCCTCAAGGCGGCTTGATAAACTCTTGACACCAGAGTTGGCCACTCTCATACGATAAGAAGAAGAAGAAGAACCTCCCTTTTTGTACATTAGTCGTCCTAGTCTTAAGCAGATTTAATCCAGTTGTTCCTAGCGATTTTTGCATATTTTTTTTGATTTGATTTGGGAAATCGTCATTAAGAATAAAGGGGGATCTTCTGATATGTTGTTCGTTATTAACTACGTCAATGCCATCTCCATATTTTTTATTCTTCTTCTTATAATCGAATGAGAGTGGCCAACTCTTGTGTCGAGAGTTAATGTAGCCGCCCTAAGGGCCTCTGACTTGGCTTAACGAATGCCGTACTAAGACAAACAGCCGGGACCTAAAATTTAACGTGTCATCTGACCCACAGAAGTTTTTTTTTTAGGTCATTGATAATGATAATCAAGTAACGTGATTGTTTTTTTAAATTCGATATGCGGAATCGGCACTAAGAATAAAGGGGGATCTTCTGATATGTTGTTTGTCAGAAACTACGTTAATGCCATTTAAATTCTACTTTGAAGTCATTGGTAATGATAATGAAGTAACGTTTATCTTCCCATTGCAGCAACCTGGTGGCCTGTTTCCAAGCGGAGCTGAGCGGGCCGCTGGAGGTTCTGATGTCGGCGGGCGGCGAGGCGGGCGAGGCGGCGGCGGGCACGCTGCAGGCGCTGGTGACGGCGGTGGTGCTGCTCCGCATGTGCCGCGTCAACGCAGCACTCACTCTGCAACTCTTCTCCTCCCTCTTCTACTATATCAACTCTGTGTGCTTCAACAAGGCAAGTTTGCTTAGTATTATATAGTATTGATTGACTATCTAATATAATTATTATCAATTTTAATGTTTTTTTTATTATTATTAGTTAGAATAAAAACGAATTGTAATTAATATTGTAATGACAAATTATTAATGAAAATGTTTATCTGTTTATGTAGTTAGATGGCGTTGTCTGTATGTGTGTGTTAGTAAAATGTATCCTTGTGTATGAAAATGTTTTTGAGGCCCACACGACTCTTTAACATCATTAGTATTTTTTTTACTAGTTCATTTTGTTTCCTAGCGCTATTAAGAATCGTTGTGCATCGGACCTATGTTTCTCATCTTTATTGCGTTAAATTTAAGTTCGAATTGTATAATTCATTAGTAACACTAATTAATGAATACATTGTTCCTTCCAGCTGGTGACAGAGCCTGGCATGATAACCCCGCAGTGGGGGGCTGCGCTGACGGCCCGCCTGGCGCTGCTGTCGGCGTGGGCGCTGCGGCAGGGCTCCGAGATCGCCGCCGACTGCCAGCTCGCCAGGATATACCAAGCTGGTCTGTATATTTTAATGTACTAGCATTGCAGCGAAATTTGTACTGCTTATATAAATAATGACAGAAAAAATATGGTTTAAAGATATAATAATAGGACTTCCCGGGAGGAAATATACGAAAGATGCAATTACTCTCTCGCTTGAGAAGAAAACATGACGAACGTAATTCTTCACCGCGTCGATTGCCAGCGTACGTTACGGTTCACCTTGAGTACCGTCGTTAAAGTCGTGTAGTCACACGCCACCGTCTGCCACGAAAAAAAAACGAGTTTAGTAGTCATCATATTACATTACAGTGACCATTTCAATAATCTATAATAATCTCTATTTTATTGATATTCTTATTTTTAAATGCTTTTATATTGTTTGGCAGCCCGTCTGATCCAGCGCACATACCGCTCGGCGGGCGAGGTGGTGAGCGCGCTGAGCTCGTGCTCCAAGCTGAACTCGGTGCAGGTGCGCGCGCTGCTGGCCCCGCTGGCGCCGCCCGACGTGTGGAGGCGGCCGCCGCGCACGCGCGCAGCCTCGCTGACGAACTGTGCCGCGCCGACGGACGAGAGGTAACACGATGTACCATTATTTAGATGCTGTTTTAGATCGTAAAAACTAACCACATTTGTTTATCTTTTTGAAAAAATCCTTAAAAGGTAATGCGACATTCAAACTGGTATCCTATATCAATAAACATGTCCGTTATCAGCTATATGTTAATTTCTTTTACCTGGATTTTATAAGAAAAATAGGCTACATTTGATTGTGACACAACCCAGGTGAAGTTGCGGCCTTCTACTATTAAATGTCTATTGCAAAAGCAATTTCATATAGCAACAACGATTAAGTATCCATTTCCCCCAGGTCCGACTAGAAGAGAGCTCGTGGTTGGCAGGAGCTCATGATCCCGTGCGACGGGTTCAGCGCGGAGGTGGTCCGTGGCGTGCCGCCCGGCCTCACGGAGTTCATAGCGCCCCCTGCAGCGCGCGGGGCTGTGCCGGCTCGCGCACCAGCAGCACGCGCGCGGAGACTGGGCCGTGTACATGTGCCGCGCGCCGCCGCGCCAGCCACGACCCGCGCCCCGTCATCATCCAGCTGCACAAGAACTCCAACGGCATGGGGCTCAGCATAGTGGCTGCTAAGGTGACATATACATTGTAATATTTTGATGGTGACCGTAATATATGCAAAAGTAAAATAATAGCAGTCAGGTCGATCATCTTGAAATTGTAAGCTGCCTGATTCATTTAATAAATTGACATGACGAAGTATCGAATAATGATGTAACGTTGATACAGTCGTTAAATGTTTGTGTATGCAGGGTTCCGGTCAGAGCAAGCTGGGCATCTACATAAAGTCGGTGGTGGCGGGCGGCGCGGCGGCGGCGACGGCGCCTGGCCGCCGGCGACCAGCTGCTCTCTGTCGACGGACAGTCGCTCGTCGGCATCACGCAGGAGAAGGTACGCAATTTGAAAAGAAAAGAAGTTTGTCCGTTCATACGTAGGCCCTGTTGAGCCGATCCGGCTCGATGGACCAATTTTATGTTCAGAAAATAAGTTCACGCGCCTAAATAGAAATAAGAAAGTTTGAAAGAAATAGATTTGTGGTGGTTTGGATATCCTGTGGTTGCCTATGTACACTATTCTGATGGTGCTGGTATTGTTTGCAGGCGGCAGAGTACTTAGTGCGGACGGGCCCCACGGTGACTCTAGAGGTGGCCAAGCAAGGCGCCATGCTGCACGGGCTGGCCACGCTTCTACATCAGCCGGCGTATAACAACCAGCGACCAGGTATACTCGCATGATTAGATGACTTGGTAAAAGATCGACTTGTGGGTTGCAGATTTAGTACTAAGAATTCTGTCAAGTCGAACAGCGGCAACTTTACCAATATCACTTGTATTAGTTCACTTTACAGACGATTCTTCGGGGATAATGTCATCTGTATCGTTTTATGTATGATGTGTGATCTAGGTAAATGGGAATATTGTGTTATGCAGAGAGCGAGGTGGAGTATGAGCGCGCCTGCGCCGCCAACTCTGGCACGTTCACGAACCCGCACCGCGGCGCTGCTGCGGCCCGCCTCGCGCGCACTGAGCTCGCCACCGCAGGCAATATTGACAACATTTTGGTTTCGTTCTGTTTCATTTTCTGTTGATCAACCATCTTTGTATTGGGGTGGATTATGTTTGTGTCGGTTCATATTTTTTCAGTTTATTTTTTGTTCCTGTATAATTTTGTTGTAATGTCTGCTTAGTTATTTTTCGTTCAAATTTCTACAATTATTATTTTTCAGTTTACGTTCGGTATTACGCTGTTTTCCATCCGAGGGGCGAAGGCTCCGCTCGTTTGTAAAAGGTTACATTTGCAGGATACGGGGACAGCCGCGGCTGGAGCAGGTGGAAGAGTCGAGCGAGTCTAGCTCCTGAGGAGAGCGGGTCGTGGCGGCCGCACGAGTACCGTGGCTCCATCCCGCCGCCTCATCATCACGCTGGACCGTGAAAATGAGCAGCTGGCCGAGGACCTGTCCCCCGACACGCCGGGCTGTCCTTTCGAGCTGCGCCCTCAGTCGCGTCCTATCCCCATCCTATATTCACGTTCACTTGCGAGGACTGCGACGCGCCCTCCAGCGCCGCTCCATCCAGCGCGTGCAGCGACTCCAGCAGCGTGCCGGAGCCGCCCCCGCCACCTCCGCCCGCCCCCGGACCGGTACGAGCAGGAATCCAGCGAATCCGGCGACGCCCCTCCGGCGCCGCTACCACCCCAGATGAGGCCGATCGAAACCTCGACTGTCACTCGACCTGTTCCATTCGCGATGATCTTTGGACGTGGTAGAGGCGCGTGCGGCGCTGCACGGGGCGTGACGAGTGCGTGAGTGCGTGCGCGTGTTGCCGCACGCCCCACCCCGACCCGCAGCCCATACCCTTCATCGACGGACCTGACTCTGATCCCACTCATATTCGAGAATGGCACCATCCCGGACGGGTGTAGCCACGCCGGAAAGTAAGACGAATCTTACCCCAACTGTCTCTCGATTTGACTGAGGATCGGCCCCGCCCTGAGACGGCGGATGCGACCTGCCAGACCCCCTGTACGCCTCTCGAAGATGTGTCTGGTCGACTGCCTCCCACCCCTCCTCCTATCCCGCGAAATCGAGTGATCCTTCCGTCCTCCTGTACCTCAAGCACCCACACCGGCTTCTAGAAAATTTGAAACTATCGCTCGATGTACGAAACGAAGCTGAAAAAATGCAGAACGTCCACAGTCGGCTTAAGACGAACGCTATATGATATGACGAGATCTTTTTTTTTCAATAAACTCTGAAAGCAC